>CM060371.1:102083426-102666076 GCA_030545235.1 Helianthus tuberosus | reverse complement strand
GGACATAGCAGCTTATGTTTCTAAATGTTTAACTTGTTCACAAGTTAAAGCTGAACACCAGAAACCCTCAGGTTTGTTACAACAATTAGAAATGCCAGTGTGGAAATGGGAATTCATAACAATGGATTTTGTTACCAAATTACCCAAAACAAAGAAAGGTAATGATACAATTTGGGTGATTGTAGATAGGCTAACCAAGTCAGCTCATTTCCTACCAATGAAGAAAACTTTCAGTATGGAACAGTTAGCTAAATTATATGTAAATGAAATTGTTTCTTTACATGGAATACCTTTATCAATTGTTTCTGATAGAGATAGTCGTTTTACCTCTCATTTTTGGTCAAGTTTCCAAAAGGCAATAGGAACCAAGTTGAATCTAAGCACAGCTTATCATCCTCAAACTGACGGACAAAGCGAAAGAACAATTCAGACGATGGAAGACATGCTTAAAGCTTGTGTAATTGATTTTGGAGGTAATTGGGACGATCACTTACCTTTAATAGAATTTTCTTATAATAATAGTTATCACACAAGTATCAATGCCGCACTATTTGAAGCACTTTATGGACGAAAGTGCCGAACCCTAGTCTATTGGGCAGAAATTGGGGAAAAGCAACTATCTGGACCTGAGATAGTGCAAGAAACAACCGACAAGATTATTCAAGTCAAGGAACGACTGAAAGCAGCACGTGATCGATAGAAAAGTTATGCTGATAACCGACGCAAACCATTGGAATTTCAAGTAAGAGATAAAGTATTGTTAAAGGTCTTTCCTTGGAGAGGAGTGGTAAAATTCATTAAACGAGGAAAGCTAAGTCCCAGGTATATTGGACCGTTTGAGATTATTAGAAGAATAGGACCTGTAGCCTATCAGCTACAACTGCCAGAAGAAATGGCAGGAATACATGATGTATTTCATGTATCTAATCTCAAGAAATGCTTAGCCGATGAATCACTAATGGTACCTCTTAAGGATATAGAGGTAAATGAACAACTCAAGTTTATAGAAAGACCTCTACAAATTGAAGACAGGAAAGTAAAAAATCTCAAGCATAAGAGATTAGTTCTGGTCAAAGTAAAGTGGGACTCCAAAAGAGGACCTGAGTACACATGGGAGCTTGAATCAGAAATGCAAAGGAAATATCCGCACTTGTACCAGTAGATCTTGAGGACGAGCTCTAAAACAAGGTGGGGAGGATGTAACAATCCTCAATAAAACCAACACCCTCCTAATATTTCTGGCACCCTAATATATTTATCTCAATATATCTTTAAATACAACCCGTATGTGAAAACCGAGCCCGAAATACAATATAGTATTAAAAATAAATTAAAAATCTGTTTATTAAGTTGAGGCGGGCCGCGTAGACCCCACCCCAATCTTACGCGGGCGGTATTAAGGTTAAAATCTGATTTCTGTGAATTTAAGTTTAGGCGGGCCGCGTAAGCCACCCCCTAAGCTTACGTGGGCCGCTAGAGATCAAGAACGCAGCAACACCCCAGGCCGACACGTGTCATCATCGTGGCGGACCTACCTGATGAGCCGGACAAGCTAGTCCGTTGACTAGCTTTGACGCGGGCTGCGTAGCCCTTAGGCTACTCTTACGCGGGCCGCGAGAGAGTCAGGTATCAGCACTATATAAAGGAGCCATCGGGTTCAACCAGAAATCGTTCAAAAATCATTTCTCAATCTCAATTTCTGAATATTAGGCATAATACGTGGGTACTATACCCCCTTAATTAGCGAGGTTCTGCTCCGTTGTAAGTATTATAACCCCAGTTTCGTATTAGATACGCTGCCCGATTGATTTAGGGTTCCGTAACAACTGTCGTGGTTCTGCCCGACGTAGTTGTTGGAATACCGTCTCGGGGAGGGTATCATTAATATAATCAAAGGGTTATTATACTAACCTATGTACATTTGTGTAAATTATAGATTAATCCCAGGAAACCCTTACGCGAAGTCTAAGATAGCAATGTGAGTTTATCCGCTTTTTGTTAACCTTTTTGTAATATTTTACAAAACCTTAATGTTTTACAATGTGATTAAGCGGTGATTGAGTCTTTGTAGTTCTTCAATTACTGCCGGTATGTTGGGGTTTTTTACACAAAATGTGGAACACGTTACCATTGGACGACGAGTTAGCCAATGTGTAATATGATTGACAGTACTGAATGAGTAATTGTGTAGAAATAAACAATGTGATCGCTCTCAATACTATATTAATTGATAAAATATATCTTGATTAAACTGGGATTCACTCACCAGTATTTCCCACTGACAAATGTTTTTAAAACGCGTTTCAGGTAACACAATGTGACAGCCAATTAGTAAAAAGCCAGCTGGAGAGCACTGAAGGCTTGGAAAAAATATGCCTATAAAAGTTACCTAAAAGACGATGTTTTAAATTCAATAAAATAGGGTTTATCCCTATAAACATGTTGTAATAAGAAACTTGGGTTTTACCCATGTGATTATTAATATCAAATATGGTGGTTTTACTCTGATAAACATTTCCTAACTACGGTCCTGATGTCAGGATTGACAGTACTGAATGAGTAATTGTGTAGAAATAAACAATGTGATCGCTCTCAATACTGTATTAACTGATAAAATATATCTTGATTAAACTGGGATTCACTCACCAGTATTTCCCACTGACAAATGTTTTTAAAACGCGTTTCAGGTAACACAATGTGACAGCCAATTAGTAAAAAGCAAGCTGGAGAGCACTGAAGGCTTGGAAAAAATATGGCTATAAAAGTTACCTAAAAGACGATGTTTTAAATTCAATAAAACAGGGTTTATCCCTATAAACATGTTGTAATAAGAAACTTGGGTTTTACCCATGTGATTATTAATATCAAATATGGTGGTTTTACTCTGATAAACATTTCCTAACTACGGTCCTGATGTAATTTTCGCTGCCAAGTTAACAAACTGATACCACCGAAATTCTGAGTTCGCGTCTGCCCGTTCCCGGGACAGATAAGGGATCGGGGGTTGCGACAGAAACTCCGCCAAAGGGGCCACGCCGAAACCCAAGCCCACCCGGGGTGGTGACGTGGGCGTTTGTACCCAACCCACGCCCCAACCCCTGCCTCATACGCCATAGTCTTAGGTGAGTTGCAATACATTCAGGGAGGGAGATATGGGTAAAAATGCCTCCAAAGGTAAGAGTATTATTCAATTTACTTACTGAATTCCGTCACAATGAACCTAACCGATTCCAACCGAACAATTGTTTTTTATCGGTGTAAATCAAATGTCGTATTCTTTTGATTATATCACAAATTTATTTATTTTTGTTTCCCTTTGGTGCTTTCGTCATATCCTTTATACATCCCGTGTAATACATGATAACTTAAGCTATAATCAATAACCCAATACATATCTAGCAATATAATGAACTAATGTATGTAGTACAATTTAGAGAAAAGAGTTTCAAAAATTACCTCAATTTTGAGTTGCTTTTCTGTTCTTGATAGAACGATAATTATCCAATTAAGTCAACATATTCAAGAGTTTTAGCAGATGATCTGGTAACTTATCAACTAATAAATAAAGTTATAAGCTAAAATTTAGAGAAAATTCATTTCGAAAAAAAAAATTGGATAAAAATACCTTGAATTAGGTTAAGAGGGGTTTGATTCTTAATTGCCTTAATTGTTTAGTTGTTTAAGAATCAAGCCTTATTTGTTTAGTTGTTTAAAAATTAATATGGGTTTGAATAAATTAATTGTTTAAATTACGCTTAAATTATTTAAACTACTTCTTTCATATTTGTTAGAGTTAAATGCTTGGTTGGTCTCTGTGGTTTGCAAAAATTGCAGACTTGGTCCCAATGGTTTACTAATTACACGCGTGGTCCCTGTGGTTTTCAAAAATGCACTCGGTTGGTCCCTAGCCCTAACACCAGTTAAATTTCTCAGTTAAGTCCATGTTAAATGACCAAAATACCCTTTCTTATTAACAAATACATAAACAGATCAATCTCTCACCTCTCTCTAACTCTCTTTCTCTCTCTCTCAGCTCTCTCTCTCTCTAGTTCTTTATTCTCACCACCACCCACCCTTCCACCACTACCACACACCTGCGGCCACCGCCACCTAACAACACCACCCCCTAACAACACCGCCCCCTAACCACACCTGCGGCCAAAGCTGCAAGGTCTTGGAGCGCAAACAACCAACTCGGACAGCAGTCTGCATCTGATCTTTCGTGAGGATAATAGCTCCAACCCGGACCATAATACGCCAAACAGAATTGATGCTAGTAAAGAGCCTCCTGATACAATATTTGGCCTTCACCCAAATTACATACAGACGGATCAAATGAGACAGATTAATACCACATTTGACCTGCACCAGACCCTTCCAACGGCTGTTGCCGCACCAATTTAACACCCGTCTAGCTTGAGTCTTTATATACATGAGCGCATATACTCCCATATGCCTTCTGAAGAACCTGGAGATAACCGCAGGGCATTTGACCATTTTACCCCTGACTTCTGTGCTGCCAGACTGCAGCCATCTGCTGTTATGACGAGCCAATCTACAAGACACCCTCCCAGCTTGCTGCTTCCGGTTCTCAGGGGTCCAGATTCTAAACATCAGCCACCTCCCAAGATCCCAATACATCATACTATAGTTTTCCCATATAAACACCCACCTGCAGCCATTGTAACACCACCCCCTCATCATCATAATCATCCCCGTCTTCAACCGCATCAGTATCATCATCAACGATAGCAGGTAACATCATCATCAACGATCAGATTTTAAAAGAAAAGAAAAGAGAGAAGAAAGGGACACCAGTTCTTACCGGAATTTCGTTGAAATAAAGGGTACCACCGCCGGACCCTGCACACCTTTCTGAAACCCTTGCCCAGGCACACCACCACCACCTCTCCTCCCACCACCACCACCGTCCAACCCTAACCCTAACTGCTCCAAAACCTGCTCCTTACTCATCTCTTTGGATCCTCGAAACACATAAACCTTATTCATATCCGAATACCCTAACTCATGCACCTGCACCGGAACCGTACGATTCAAATCATTAACCGGAAAACTGTACTCGATCGCTTCAGAATCGGTCGGAATCGGTCCCAGATTCAGATCGGAAAAGCTCCGCCTCTCCGGCCATAAAAGGTACCACCGCCGGACCCTGCACACCTTTTGACGGTTGGATCTGTGGATGTTGTCTCGCCGGAGGTGAGGATGAAGATGAGGGAACAGAGGAGTAAAGCCA
Organism: Helianthus tuberosus; assembly: GCA_030545235.1. NCBI lineage: Eukaryota > Viridiplantae > Streptophyta > Magnoliopsida > Asterales > Asteraceae > Helianthus > Helianthus tuberosus. Next base: position 102,660,822 of record CM060371.1, on the reverse strand, counting down.
TTGGAGAGGCTTTGGGAGTGTGAAGTGGTTGTGTGTGCTTTTAAACACCTGATGAAGATGATGATGGTGATATGCAGTGGGTTTTGTTAATAAGAAAGGGTATTTTGGTCATTTAACATGGACTTAACTGAGAAATTTAACTGGTGTTAGGGCTAGGGACCAACCGAGTGCATTTTTGAAAACCACAGGGACCACGCGTGTAATTAGTAAACCATTGGGACCAAGTCTGCAATTTTTGCAAACCACAGGGACCAACCAAGCATTTAACTCTATTTGTTATTAAGATTTTACTACGTTTATATATTTCAAGACTTTAAACTATTTTTTCTTAGGGGTCAGTGTAAAAATTTTATGGGGGTCGTTTACTTATTTTAAATTTTTCATGTTGTTCGTGGTAAAATTTATAACATATATATCCTAAACAAGATTATATATAAAACTGAAGGTGTTATATAAAGTTTGAGTACGTAACCACACTTAATAGAAATAAAAAAGATTAACGGTAGATCAATATTAATACAGATTCTATTATGCAAATTAGAGATGCACAATAATTTATTCCCTTCAACCATGAGTTTTGCTAATAAGTCAACCCGACCCAGTCATTATCTATTATTTTATTACAAATACTTAATTACACATGTTTATTCTAGAATGTTTTATTCTGCATGGATAAACCACGTAACAAAATCCCTAAACTTTTGGGAAGATCATGCAAATCCCTAACTTATCAGAGTCTATCCTAAGTTAGGAAAAACCCTAATGGTAAACTATAAATAGAGGTAAACATTAAAGGTATGGATTCATTCTGCTCTCGTTTTACTCTCTCTCTCTACTCATACTTTCTTACTCCCAAACCGAGACTTATTCTCACGCCGGAGGGTGGTTACAGGAATAACCCCATTCCTGTAACGAGTCCTAACGGTGTTCTGTTTTGCAGTCAGTTGTTCGGGTCGCCAAAGAGTTGAAGTTTTAGCCGAAGCTTACCAGTGAGGTCAGTGTTTCTTCATTGGCGCCATCCGTGGGACCTTTCGGTAACAACAACAAGATTAAACCCAATGGCAAGCGATCAGAACACGGCTATAACACCGAATCAAACAGCATTAACCAGCAACCCACTACTGGTAACAAGTTCTGTAACTATGGCCACTACTGTGCCGGCCTCACCCGCTGTAACCAGGTCTCTTGACCTGGAGTTTGAAGCAGAAGCACCACCACCGGGATTTGCAAACGCCTCTGCTACTCCCTTTGGGATAACAGCAGTAGACCCTCTCTCATACATCTCCTGGCAGATATGACCGGTGGCACCAACCACAGCAACCATTGTCTCCACTCCGGCATCAACAACAAGTCCACAGACTATACGTTATAGCACTATGCCCGTTATCACATCCGCGGGTCCAAGTCACGCTACACAGCAGATGAGCATGGCTCAATACTATCAGCCATCAGCCACATACGGTATGCCACCACTGTACACAGTAGCACTTACAGCAGCTTTATCCACTCCGCCACATCAACCGGTTGTCATGCTTGCCGGGATCATGAACGCCCTAGTCACACCTAGGAATCAAGCTTACTTCCCAGGTTATTACTATGCACCCCCTTACAGGTACTTACCCCATACAAAACCCAAATGTACACATCACGGACGACAGCACAGGGTTATGCTCAGCAGTCACCATACGCGGCCTATATGCCACCTTGGTGGACTTTCCCAACATCACAACCGGCTTACAGTCAATCCCCGCCTACAGCGGAACCTATTTACGACAGGGGAAATCCGTCAAGACCTCGTTTCTCTCAAAACGGGGGGCCCAGCTCCACACTGAACATCACCTCAACACAACCCCCTGTTACTCAAGGTACAATGCAAGGCGGGGAAATCAACCAATATAACCTGTTAATGTGGAAGATGACGACCTCACCCGGTCGTATAAATCTGTGGATGCTACATTCAGGTCCAAGTTTACAAGGAGAATAATCGAGGCCCCAATTAAGGAGAAGCACAAGATGCCTCAGACAGTGGGCAAGTATGATGGTTTAGGGGACCCTGATGATCATCTCAACTTGTTTAAAAGTGCCGGGGAGGTAGCATGCTGGCCCATGCCTCTTTGGCGCAAGATGTTTGTCCAAACGTTGGTAAGGTCAGCGCGAGTCTGGTGGGATAGTCTGCCTATTCGAGAAATTGACAGTTTCGAATACCTTGAGTGTGACAACCCTCATAAATACATGTATCCGTACGATTTATTTATATTAATTAAGTGCTTAATGACTGTGCTGAATTACTTAACTGCTTTTTGATTACTGCGTCATACTTACATGTGCTTGTTAACATACTAGTCTTGTGCGGAAAATTGACTAAATGGTCATGTATGCTTTCCTAAGTGATGGGAATTAAAAGTGTTACAAAAAGATATATAAAGGACACTATACGGAATAACATAGAACTTTAACGGAACAGTATCTAACCGAACAACCAGACATTACCCGGAACACTAAAATATTGCAAGAAACATTGTTTTTATTTTTCTGAGCTAGTTATGGTTCCCGAAAACTTAAACATACTACATAAAGCATGTAACACGCTAAACATTAGATATTACCTTAAACCTTCCACTAAATCACCCACTTTACCAAACAATTTACAACTTACCCCCCCCCCCCTGTTATGACCGTCCCCTAAGGGGACCCCACACCCAAGATCATCTAAATATCTCCTAAATCTTCCCATGGATCTTCTTGGATTGTGTTAAGATTTGTGTGTACTATAAGAAACACAATAACCATTGGATATTAGGAATTGTGTTTATAATAACCATCACCTTCTTCAACACTTATCACCACTTCACAACTTTCTCTCCCTTCTCCCCAACTCACGACCGAACTACCATCCTCACACCACCATCATTTTCGATCAATCCAATCCAATCCAAGGTTACTACAAGGTGCTAGAAGGTGAATTTGGAGGCTTGGTGTTCACGGATCTTGAAGGACCTCTACCACAAGCTTTTATCCACTCATTTTTCTCCATTGATCTTCCCTAGCTTTAAGCTAGTTGTAAGACCTCTTTAAACTCTTGATACTTCATGTTTTTAGTGGATAATAGATATGTCTTGATGAAATCATATGAACACTAAAAGATCATGCACATAAATCTTGAACATAAAGCTTTACATAATATGAAAATGGATGAAACAAGATGAAATAATGCTAGTATGATGTTGTCTTGAATGTGTTGATGATTACTTGTTGATTCTTAGTAATATGATGATTAATTATCATATGGAACTTGTTAAATCATGATTAAAAACATGAGTTAACAAGTTAGGAGGTGATTAGGGGCTTACATAAAATGATCACCTTCATATTTAGACATGAACTTGAACATAAAATGATTTCTTGTAAAATAACAAACAAAGTGAACTACTAATCTTGTAGATCCAAGACTTGTGAATGATTTTTCTAAAGGAACCAAGTTTGAAAAGATAAAGACCATGATTTTTATTAAACCTACACTATTTTTAAATAACAACATAAGTGTAGAAATACTTTTAACACAAGAAGATGTTATAAGTAAACATTTTTGTAAATTATATTTACAAGTTGTGAACATCTAAAAATCACGAGTATAAGATTTTAACAAAAGTAAACACACTTTGGAGGGTAACTAAACCCACTAAACGTCTTACCAAGTTACTACGCGTTTTTATGAAACATCAAGTTCATGTTGGTTTGTAAATGGAATAGTTTGCTCTTGGTAAATTGTTGTTGATTGTTGAATAATTTTCGGAAAAGAAAATGATATGCTTATTAGCATGGTCGCCTCCATTTACAAAGGAGACTCTGGCGAAATTTTCTAAAAACCCCAACACATAGAAAATTATTTTCTAACATGTGTTACAAGTGTATTCTCAACTATGATCTTTCCACAAAAGTCATAGTGTGATATTTGAATTGTGTGGTATGTGATAGAAGTAATGAGTAGATAAACCGTACGTAGGATACGTGTTATGCATGCATGAGAAATTGATTGTTATCTGTACTTTATTAGGACGTGCTTGATTTCTGATTATTAGAGTAACTAATCTAACCGAGCAAACCAAGGTGAGTTCACACTTTCTACAAGGCATGGGATTCCCGGTGGTTTGGGAATGGGTTAAGAAACTAAAATGGAACCTAAATATCCTCCTTGGGTAGGATATGTACCGCCATCCTCCATGGGTAGGATGCCAATATTAAAAGAACTAAAACGGAACCTGCATATCCTCCTTAGGTAGGATATGTACTGCATATCCTCCTTAGGTAGGATATGTACTGCCATCCTCCATAGGTAGGATGCCAATATTAATCCTGCGTATTCTCCTTGGGTAGAATACGTACGTTCGTCCTCCTTGGGTAGGACAACAACCTTAAAACTTACTAGACAAAACTCTATCATTAAGTCCCTCATTTTATATCGACTTAATCGCCGAGGCCAATGGTGAGCAGGTCATTAGTTAATAGCGCTATTAGGTTTAACAAACCTCACACCGTGCCAGTCGGACGGGCATGTACTAATGGACTATGGCAAACTGTCAATGATGATAGACATTGACGTAGGGCACAACTTACTTTCGTTAGTAGTCGATATGGTAACGGTCTAGTGGTTCACATGGGGAAGCCCCCACTGATTATGGATATGGTTTGGGTATTAAAGAAGGAACTGGTTAATCATATTTTCAACTATGGGGTAACCCCCACGGCAAGTAAGCCAGCAAAAGACAAACCATGTTTTCGGAAACAACTTAAAACTAAACAACCAACTGTGAACTCACTCAACTTTGTTGTTGACTCGTTGTTACATGCCTTACAGGTCGTTAGGTATCTATGGAGCTTGCATGGGGAGGCGTAGTCGTTCTGGGACATGGACTGTCGAGTCCCATGTTAAACATTTAAACTTATTAACTTATCGAACTTATGTTTTGGTTTTACGTATTATGCTTCCGCTGTTAACTTAAAGTTGGTTACTTTCTTTTGGTCACCAATTGTACTGTGGTTGGTTTTATTTACTTAATTACGATGTTCATTATGAATGGTGGCTCGATCCTGGTCATGTCACGCCTCCAAGCGGTGATACTCCGCATGGTGGATTTTGGGGGTGTGACAGATTGGTATCAGAGCCATTGGTTATAGCGAACTTGGTTTTAAAAAGGGAAAAGCTTTTTGACAAAACCAGACTATAACCTGTACAGTGCTCAACGATCCACAACGACGCTTCGCTCCACGTGCAAGGCTCAACACACTAGGTGGTATGATTTAAGTTTATATTTCTTACTTGCTAGATTACTTTTGTCTGGTGTGGTGTTTATTGTGTGTTTATTTAGGGTAGTAGCATGTTGTCTTTTAGCCCTACTGCGTTCTTTATGACACGCAATTGTTTACTTGAAATTTGACAAATGGTGGTCAAATTATTTCCTGATTTTTTTTTCGTCACCCTGCTACAACGACTGTTTATGCGTTCTATCTATTCGTACGATCATCTCGACATGACGTCGCCATTTGACCCTCCGTACATTCGGCTTGTACGTCAACATTCATGAAGACCAGACCTAGCTCAAACGAACTCGGGTTTTGGAGAACTATACCCACACATCCCTGTTGACGAACCTCATCATCTCCACTGGTCGTCGTTACCAGAAACGAAGCAGCCACAATTACGCGCGTCCGTCGCTTTGCAACTCGCAACGCTACCAAACAAACTCTGTTTTGGACAAGTGATATACTTCCGTGATCGTGAAGCAACGAACTTCCCATTTTGTGGCGTGACGCCACACCTCACTACTAGAATTGCTTCTAAGCAACAGATTACTTGGTTGAATTCTTCCGTTATTGGTGGACCCCTGTTTTCGCTAGATTCTTCCCATGAACCTCATTAATTCCCTGTTTATTCGATTGCCAACTGATTTAACGAAACGCCAACAACCATACCACGATTTTCACCGATCACAAGACTACCTTATCACCCTGTTGGATGGTTTATTAGCTCTCTCGTATACCCAACTCAGCGAATGAATACCATTACTGGTGAAATAGTCTTCAGGACATTTGGGGACGGAGATATGGATCACTCAACCCACCGGCGAACACGATAATTTATACGTTTACCTGACCCACCTTACACTACAAGAGACGTACTTTAATTTCATGATAGTTTTTCTTAAATATGCGGGATCTTTGCACTAGCTCTTGCACCGACACATGATTATTGATTAATGATACGTCCAATTTCTACCTTTGGCTTAGATCAAACCATCACTCTCTTACCACAGTGACATTACGTTCTCACTACTCCATGTTGAGATACTGAAACGAACACGCACTCGCTTAGAGAAATTGGAAGGCTCGACCTTCGATCATTATTGATCGCTCCTTGAAAACCTTGAGGGTGGTGATGTATTGTTGATACGATCATACTCACTTGAACACGTTTTCGCATCTTTCCTTTGGAACCTCACAACTACGCAGACGTATTTTGGATTCATTTGCACAACCCAAGGAACTCCTCCTAACTTGGTTGCTTACTTGATGAATCACAAACCTACCTAAGTTCATGGATTCAGGTGAATTGTTCCTCTTTCGCATGTGGGCGAGTCCGACGACTTTTGTGACAACTCAAAATTTAGAACCTTTCGTTGTACGCTTGAACGCTAAGTGACTAACTAATTTGATGATTTAATGAATGATATATGTGAACTTATATGACTATGTTTGTGATTGTATGTATGCGAGTATGTATATGAACCGAAACAACAAGGACCCGACTCGAGACCATGCGGTCTCGAGTGAACAGTGTGTCATATGGGCCGGTTGGGCCGTGCACCTCATCCGAAGCCCATTAGGGTGCACTACTTAGAACGAGTATATAATCCTCATGATAGCCACACTTGTCATTTTTGGGCAAATAACACACATACTCTTCTAACACACACACTCTCCATTCTTCCTCACTAAAACTCTAAGCCACAACATTTCTCTCCTTCATTCTCGGATTCAAACCGGTGACCACTAAGGAGCTCTCGGATCAACTCGTACACACTCACCTTTGAAACCCATCAACCGGTTAGTGTCCTTATGATGTTTGTGATTAAATGGTAAAATGAATGATATGATTTAACTAGTATAGTGGTATACATTGATAATGAGTTAGTGTTCAAGTAATCGATGCATAAATGCTCTATGTTATGTGTTTACATTCGGTTGATGATGATTATATGTTAACGTGTCGATTTCGTTAGGGTAAATAATGTATGCTTGACTATGTATGGGTGTTATCGGCTCTATATGGTTTGGATGTTGATATAAGTTGAAATGATTGATGAATGGGAACCGAATACTTGTAATCGGCTGTGGTATGTGCACGATTAGGACGATTCATTGTGTTGATATCATAGGGTGCATGTTAGTGTTGATAAGTTGTTGATCATGATTTTTGTTTGGTTAAAGTTTATATATGAACTAGATGAATACATGATGAATGTATGAAGAACTTGTTGAATATCATATGAACATGTTTTGAATATTTGAAAACTGATATGTTTGATCCAATTTGGTAAATTGCTAGACAAGAAAACATGTTTAAGTGGATGGTACAAACTGTTACATGAAATCGGTTTTCCATTGGATAGTACACTGTACCGAATCAGCTTGTGTCCAGCCGAGAACTTCAGTCTCGACTCGAGACCTTAAACATGATAACTCGAGACCTCAGTTGCGACTCAGGTTGCGAGTCGAGAACACTTGGTCTCGACTCGAGACCACACTTGATCAACACACACATCATGACTCGAGACCACGATTACGAGTCCGGTTGCGACTCGAGACCAGAACATGCATGACCCGAGACCTTCACGTTTGCGACTCGAGAACACCTAAGCACAACTCGAGACCGCACAGTCTCGAGTAGAGACCGCACAGTCTCGACTCACACATGTGTGCGTTGTATGGACCTTCACACTGTTTCGGCCCTAAGTGATTGGGCCAAGCTTGTGGGCCGTATGTGCTACTGTGCATTGAGTATGTTGTGCACTATTGTTGAACTGCCATGATTAAACGTGTATGCCATGAATGATACTTGAATGCATTATGCTAGAAACATACGTATACTGCTTGAATACGAACCTGATTGGTATGATACAACTATGATAGGACGTGAGTAACCACAATATTGCTTGATTGACTTTTCTGTGTAACTACCGAGCAAACCAAGGTGAGTTCACACCCTCTACAAAGCATGGGATTCCCAGTGGTCGGGAATTGGGGTTAAGGAACATGGGTTCCTCGTCCTCCTTGGGTAGGACAGCAATGGTTCAGGAATGTAATTCCTCGTCCTCACGGACAGATAACTCGTACTAGACCAAAACTCTATCATGAAGTCCCTCATTTTTGTATCGACTTAATCGCCGGGCCAATGGCGAGCGGGTCATTAGTTAGATAGCGCTATTTAGGTTTGACAAACCTCACACCGTGCCGCAGAGGACGGGCGTGAACTAATGGACTACTGGCACGTCAATGATGATAGACATTGACAGTTCAGGGCACATAAACATGACTACAGTCAGCAGTCGATATGGTAACGAGTCTAGTGTATACATGGGGTAGCCCCCACGGCCGAAATGCCAGATAACTAACACGGGGTAGCCCCCACGGCTGGATTGCCAGAGTAACCGGGAATAAACAAGTCACGTTTTTAACTATGGGGTAACCCCCACGGCAGGATGCCAATTAAAGGAAACTGCTTTCGAAACAACTTAAAACGAACACCCAACCGTGAACTCACTCAACTTGTTGTTGACTCGTTACTACATGCTTTGCAGGTCCTTAGGTTCTTAGCTGGAGCTTGCATGGAGGAGGATCGTTGTGGGACATGGACGACTGTGTGCCATGTTGAACTTTGAAACAATTAAACTTATGTTTTGATTTAAGACTTATGCTTCCGCTTGCAACTTAACTATGTTTTCTTTGAACACCAATTGTATTGGTTGGATTTTTATAACTACTTATATGCTTGTTCAATATGATTGGTGGCTGGATCCTGGTCAGTCACGCCTCCAAGCGGTAGTGAACTTGGTATCAGAGCCATTGGTTATAGTGAACTTGGTTTTAATAAGGAAAAGGGTTTTATTAAAATCAGACTATAACCTGTACAGTGCTCTACGATCCACAACGACGCTTCACTCCACATGCAAGGCTCGACATTCTAGGCGATATGATATGTGTGTATTGCCTACTTGTTAGTTACATAGTACATTGCTCACGGTATGCTTGGTTAGTATAACTACTGTTGCTTGAACACGTGCGTGCTTACTCTATCCTATCGTTGTACTTTCGCGAACCTCTCTCACTCGTGATACCCTTGATATGAAGATCATGTCTGGACGCGTTAACCTGACACAAGCCCAGTTGACGGCTCTGATCAACGAACGGGTTGCCGCAGCACTTGCAGCTGCACACGCAGGAGGTATATCCTGCAGTCCGAACTCATTCTAGGATCTTTAGATCCTACTCTCGTGAACCAACCTTTGTGTTAAACTATGTCCTTTCCTTCACCCACAACAGGTCAACATGCTCAGCCACCCGTGTGCACCTTTAAAACTTTTATGGACTGTCGACCTAGTACCTTTAGTGGCACCGAAGGAGCGATAGGTCTCCTACACTGGATTCGCAGGATCGAATCTGCATTCGAAGAGAGTGAAAGCCCTACCAGTAAACGAGTAGAGTATGCTACTGGTACCTTGCAAGGGAAAGCGTATTCTTGGTGGAACACACAAGTTCAGATGCTTGGATTAGCAGACGCGAATGCCACCCCCTGGAGCGATTTCAAGGATTTGATCAAGGAGGAATTCTGTCACCCGGACGACATTCTAAAACTTGAAATAGAGTACTATGGTTTGAAGATGGAAGGATCAGAGATCGAAGCGTACACAAAAAGTTCCAACGACTTGGCTGCCCTATGTCCTAACTTGTCACAACCCATTTCTAGACGAATCGAGCTATACCTCAGAGGCTTAGCCCCAGAAATCCAAGGGTCCGTAATTGCGGCCAACTTTTCCACAATCCAACAAGTCGTTCGTTTGGCGCACCAGCTCACTGATCAGGCAGTGGAAGAGGGCAAGTTACCCAAGCGTAACCCTTCCAATGCAAGTGCTCTTATTAACACCAAGCATATTTGGGGTGATCACCAGAGCGAAGGTCGAGGCCCTATACAACAGGACCCGCACGGGAAACTCGTACAGCAGGGGCTGAACTACCAAAATCAAGGTGGATACCTTGGGAATAAGCCGAAATGCCGCAAATGCCATCAACACCACGCCGGGTCATGTGTGGGGTCGTGTTGCCATAGGTGCAAGAAGACGGGACATATGGCTAGAGATTGTAGGAGCCCATATCCTACAAACCAAAACCAGCAGCAGCAGGGTAGCAAAAAGGGGTGTTTCCGTTGTGGGGCTGAAGGCCATCTTAAGAGGAGCTGTCCGCAGATGAGGCAGAAACGCGACAGCAGCAACAATGGAGCCCGGGGGCAGGTGTTCGTAATTGGCCAAGGTGAAGCAAGGGATGACCCCAATGTTGTGGCGGGCAAGTTCCTTCTCGACGACTTTTATGTTACAGTTTTATTCGGTTCAGGTGCCGATACTAGCTACATGTCACTAGAAGTTAGTCAAATGCTTAAGCGTATCCCAACACCCTTGAACAACAAGCACACTGTAGAGCTAGCAAATGGTAGGAGTTAGAGGCCACACACGTAGTCAAGGGTTGTAAACTTGTTCTTGCTAACTAGACCTTCTCTATCGACCTTATTCCTATCGTCTTGGGTAGTTTCGACGTTGTCATTGGGATGGGTTGGTTATCCCAATATCGAGCAGAGATTCTTTGCAACGAAAAGATTGTCCGTATTCCTGGTCCCAGTGGCGAACCTCTCCTGATTCGTGGCGACAAGAGGAGTGCCGTTGAGAACGTCATCTCTCTCCTTAAGGCCCAGAAGTGCTTGCGAAAGGGCCACACTGCCATTTTATTCGTCCAAGCTCATCACCCTGGGGAGCTCCAGTACTATAGAAGGACGGTACCTTCAGAATGTGCATCGACAACCGGGAACTCAACAAGGTGACGGTGAAGAATCGTTATCCTCTACCGCGTATCGACGACTTGTTCGACCAGCTGCAAGGGTCGAGCTACTATTCAAAGATTGATTTGAGATCGGGATATCACCAGTTGAGAGTCCGAGAAGAGGACGTCTCCAAAACAGCTTTTAGAATCCGTTATGGACACGATGAGTTTTTGGTTATGCCTTTTGGGCTGACGAACGCACCTGCGGTTTTCATGGACTTGATGAACCGAGTGTGCAAGCCTTACCTGGACAAGTTCGTTATAGTCTTCATCGACGACATCCTGATCTATTCCAAGAGTCAGGAAGAACACGAGCAGCATCTATGGCTTATCCTGGAACTCCTTCGAACAGAACAACTTTACGCAAAGTTCTCAAGATGCGACTTCTGGCTTCGAGAAGTCCACTTCTTAGGCCACGTAGTAAACAAGGATGGGATTCACGTTGATCCATCCAAGGTAGACTTGATTAAGAACTGGCCTGCACCTCGCACACCAAAGGAAATTCGCCAAATCTTGGGTTTGGCAGGTTACTACAGGAGGTTCATTAAGGATTTTTCTAAGATCGCACAGCCTCTCACCTCGCTGACGCAGAAAGGCGTTGTTTATCGCTGGGGAAATGCGCAGGAGTTGGCATTTCAGCATTTAAAGGATAGACTTTGCAGCGCACCTATCCTTTCACTGCCAGAGGGCACAGACGATTTTGTGGTCTACTGCGATGCATCGATTCAGGGTCTTGGTTGTGTATCGATGCAACGAGATAAGGTTATAGCATACGCCTCACGCCAACTTAAAGTTCATGAGAAGAACTACACTACACATGATTTAGAGCTGGGAGCCGTTGTTTTTGCACTTAAGATATGGCGACATTACCTATATGGTACCAAGTGCACCATTTATACCGATCACAGGAGTCTTGAGCGCAACTTCAAACAGAAGGAACTGAATATGCGACAACGACGATGGGTCGAGCTACTGAATGATTACGAATGTGCAATCAAGTACCACCCTGGCAAAGCCAATGTCGTAGCTGATGCCCTTAGTCGGAAGGACACTGCACCCAAGTGCGTACGAGCTTTGCAGCTCACTATACATTCTAGTCTTCCTTCTCAAATACGAGACGCTCAGGTAGAAGCATTGAAACCAGAAAACGTCAGGGCTGAAGCCCTACGCGGCTCAAGACAACGCTTAGAACAAAAGGAAGACGGTGCTTACTACGTAACGGGATGCATTTGGGTCCCACTCTATGGCAACCTACGAGAGCTTGTGATGGATGAAGCACACAAGTCTCGCTACTCGGTACACCCTGGTTCGGATAAGATGTGCCACGATATCACAACTACGTATTGGTGGCCTAGCATGAAGGCCCACATAGCAACTTACGTCAGCAAGTGTTTGACTTGTGCGAGAGTCAAGACAGAATACCAGAAACCCTCAGGCCTACTCCAACAACCAGAGATACCTCAATGGAAATGGGAGCAAATTTCCATGGATTTCGTTACTGGCCTACCTAGATCTCAGCGCAGAAACGATACTATTTGGGTGATCGTGGATCGACTCACAAAGTCCGCACACTTCTTGGCGATCAAGGAAATGGATAAATTCTCCACTCTTGCGGAATTATACCTCAAGGAAGTTGTTTCGAGGCACGGGGTGCCCACCTCCATTATCTCGGATCGAGATGCACGTTTTACTTCAGAGCTGTGGAAAGCAATGCACAAATCCTTCGGCTCACGATTAGACATGAGCACAGCGTACCACCCTCAGACGGACGGGCAGTCCGAGCGCACTATTCAAACCTTAGAAGACATGCTTCGTGCATGTGTAATCGACTTTGGCAACCGCTGGGAAAAGCATCTGCCACTTGTGGAATTCTCGTACAATAACAGCTACCACACCAGCATTAAAGCTGCTCCATTTGAGGCATTGTACGGACGTAAATGCCGGTCACCCCTTTGCTGGGCAGAGGTGGGAGATAGTCAGATCACTGGTCCAGAATATGTGGTAGACACGACTGAACAAATTGCTCAAATACGAAAACGCATGACGGCAGCTCGCGACCGTCAGAAAGTTTACGCCGACATGGGCAGGAAACCGCTTGAGCTCCAGGTTGGGGAGCGGGTACTACTCAAAGTTTCACCCTGGAAGGGTGTGGTTCGTTTTGGTAAACGCGGCAAACTCAACCCACGATACGTTGGACCTTTCGAAGTCATTGAGAAAATAGGCAGGGTGGCCTACAGACTCAACTTACCAGCGGAACTCGGTGCGGTTCACAACGTTTTTCACGTGTCGAATCTGAAGAAGTGTCCGTCAGATGAGACCCACGTAGTTCCTCTGAAGGAACTCACTATCGACGAACAGTTACGATTCGTCGAGGAACCAGTCGAAATCACGGACCGGGATGTTAAGGTCCTCAAGAGCACCAGAATACCTCTCGTTCGAGTTCGTTGGAACTCACGTCGCGGCCCAGAGTTCACCTGGGAGCGCGAAGATCAGATGAAACAAAAGTATCCCCAACTGTTCGCAAACAGTACACCCACTACTGAGGCCGAAGCTACGGAATTTCGGGATGAAATTCCAGATCAACGGGGGGTGGATGTGACACCCCAGGAAAACCATACAACTTAACTAGCTTCCTCAGTGAGTGCCTACCAAATTTCGGGACGAAATTTCTTTCAACTTGGGGATGATGTGACAACTCGAAATTTAGAACCTTTCGTTGTACGCTTGAACGCTAAGTGACTAACTAATTTGATGATTTAATGAATGATATATGTGAACTTATATGACTATGTTTGTGATTATATGTATGCGAGTATGTATATGAACCGAAACAACAAGGACCCGACTCGAGACCATGCGGTCTCGAGTGAACAGTGTGTCATATGGGCCGGTTGGGCCGTGCACCTCATCCGAAGCCCATTAGGGTGCACTACTTAGAACGAGTATATAATCCTCATGATAGCCACACTTGTCATTTTTGGGCAAATAACACACATACTCTTCTAACACACACACTCTCCATTCTTCCTCACTAAAACTCTAAGCCACAACATTTCTCTCCTTCATTCTCGGATTCAAACCGGTGACCACTAAGGAGCTCTCGGATCAACTCGTACACACTCACCTTTGAAACCCATCAACCGGTTAGTGTCCTTATGATGTTTGTGATTAAATGGTAAAATGAATGATATGATTTAACTAGTATAGTGGTATACATTGATAATGAGTTAGTGTTCAAGTAATCGATGCATAAATGCTCTATGTTATGTGTTTACATTCGGTTGATGATGATTATATGTTAACGTGTCGATTTCGTTAGGGTAAATAATGTATGCTTGACTATGTATGGGTGTTATCGGCTCTATATGGTTTGGATGTTGATATAAGTTGAAATGATTGATGAATGGGAACCGAATACTTGTAATCGGCTGTGGTATGTGCACGATTAGGACGATTCATTGTGTTGATATCATAGGGTGCATGTTAGTGTTGATAAGTTGTTGATCATGATTTTTGTTTGGTTAAAGTTTATATATGAACTAGATGAATACATGATGAATGTATGAAGAACTTGTTGAATATCATATGAACATGTTTTGAATATTTGAAAACTGATATGTTTGATCCAATTTGGTAAATTGCTAGACAAGAAAACATGTTTAAGTGGATGGTACAAACTGTTACATGAAATCGGTTTTCCATTGGATAGTACACTGTACCGAATCAGCTTGTGTCCAGCCGAGAACTTCAGTCTCGACTCGAGACCTTAAACATGATAACTCGAGACCTCAGTTGCGACTCAGGTTGCGAGTCGAGAACACTTGGTCTCGACTCGAGACCACACTTGATCAACACACACATCATGACTCGAGACCACGATTACGAGTCCGGTTGCGACTCGAGACCAGAACATGCATGACCCGAGACCTTCACGTTTGCGACTCGAGAACACCTAAGCACAACTCGAGACCGCACAGTCTCGAGTAGAGACCGCACAGTCTCGACTCACACATGTGTGCGTTGTATGGACCTTCACACTGTTTCGGCCCTAAGTGATTGGGCCAAGCTTGTGGGCCGTATGTGCTACTGTGCATTGAGTATGTTGTGCACTATTGTTGAACTGCCATGATTAAACGTGTATGCCATGAATGATACTTGAATGCATTATGCTAGAAACATACGTATACTGCTTGAATACGAACCTGATTGGTATGATACAACTATGATAGGACGTGAGTAACCACAATATTGCTTGATTGACTTTTCTGTGTAACTACCGAGCAAACCAAGGTGAGTTCACACCCTCTACAAAGCATGGGATTCCCAGTGGTCGGGAATTGGGGTTAAGGAACATGGGTTCCTCGTCCTCCTTGGGTAGGACAGCAATGGTTCAGGAATGTAATTCCTCGTCCTCACGGACAGATAACTCGTACTAGACCAAAACTCTATCATGAAGTCCCTCATTTTTGTATCGACTTAATCGCCGGGCCAATGGCGAGCGGGTCATTAGTTAGATAGCGCTATTTAGGTTTGACAAACCTCACACCGTGCCGCAGAGGACGGGCGTGAACTAATGGACTACTGGCACGTCAATGATGATAGACATTGACAGTTCAGGGCACATAAACATGACTACAGTCAGCAGTCGATATGGTAACGAGTCTAGTGTATACATGGGGTAGCCCCCACGGCCGAAATGCCAGATAACTAACACGGGGTAGCCCCCACGGCTGGATTGCCAGAGTAACCGGGAATAAACAAGTCACGTTTTTAACTATGGGGTAACCCCCACGGCAGGATGCCAATTAAAGGAAACTGCTTTCGAAACAACTTAAAACGAACACCCAACCGTGAACTCACTCAACTTGTTGTTGACTCGTTACTACATGCTTTGCAGGTCCTTAGGTTCTTAGCTGGAGCTTGCATGGAGGAGGATCGTTGTGGGACATGGACGACTGTGTGCCATGTTGAACTTTGAAACAATTAAACTTATGTTTTGATTTAAGACTTATGCTTCCGCTTGCAACTTAACTATGTTTTCTTTGAACACCAATTGTATTGGTTGGATTTTTATAACTACTTATATGCTTGTTCAATATGATTGGTGGCTGGATCCTGGTCAGTCACGCCTCCAAGCGGTAGTGAACTTGGTATCAGAGCCATTGGTTATAGTGAACTTGGTTTTAATAAGGAAAAGGGTTTTATTAAAATCAGACTATAACCTGTACAGTGCTCTACGATCCACAACGACGCTTCACTCCACATGCAAGGCTCGACATTCTAGGCGATATGATATGTGTGTATTGCCTACTTGTTAGTTACATAGTACATTGCTCACGGTATGCTTGGTTAGTATAACTACTGTTGCTTGAACACGTGCGTGCTTACTCTATCCTATCGTTGTACTTTCGCGAACCTCTCTCACTCGTGATACCCTTGATATGAAGATCATGTCTGGACGCGTTAACCTGACACAAGCCCAGTTGACGGCTCTGATCAACGAACGGGTTGCCGCAGCACTTGCAGCTGCACACGCAGGAGGTATATCCTGCAGTCCGAACTCATTCTAGGATCTTTAGATCCTACTCTCGTGAACCAACCTTTGTGTTAAACTATGTCCTTTCCTTCACCCACAACAGGTCAACATGCTCAGCCACCCGTGTGCACCTTTAAAACTTTTATGGACTGTCGACCTAGTACCTTTAGTGGCACCGAAGGAGCGATAGGTCTCCTACACTGGATTCGCAGGATCGAATCTGCATTCGAAGAGAGTGAAAGCCCTACCAGTAAACGAGTAGAGTATGCTACTGGTACCTTGCAAGGGAAAGCGTATTCTTGGTGGAACACACAAGTTCAGATGCTTGGATTAGCAGACGCGAATGCCACCCCCTGGAGCGATTTCAAGGATTTGATCAAGGAGGAATTCTGTCACCCGGACGACATTCTAAAACTTGAAATAGAGTACTATGGTTTGAAGATGGAAGGATCAGAGATCGAAGCGTACACAAAAAGTTCCAACGACTTGGCTGCCCTATGTCCTAACTTGTCACAACCCATTTCTAGACGAATCGAGCTATACCTCAGAGGCTTAGCCCCAGAAATCCAAGGGTCCGTAATTGCGGCCAACTTTTCCACAATCCAACAAGTCGTTCGTTTGGCGCACCAGCTCACTGATCAGGCAGTGGAAGAGGGCAAGTTACCCAAGCGTAACCCTTCCAATGCAAGTGCTCTTATTAACACCAAGCATATTTGGGGTGATCACCAGAGCGAAGGTCGAGGCCCTATACAACAGGACCCGCACGGGAAACTCGTACAGCAGGGGCTGAACTACCAAAATCAAGGTGGATACCTTGGGAATAAGCCGAAATGCCGCAAATGCCATCAACACCACGCCGGGTCATGTGTGGGGTCGTGTTGCCATAGGTGCAAGAAGACGGGACATATGGCTAGAGATTGTAGGAGCCCATATCCTACAAACCAAAACCAGCAGCAGCAGGGTAGCAAAAAGGGGTGTTTCCGTTGTGGGGCTGAAGGCCATCTTAAGAGGAGCTGTCCGCAGATGAGGCAGAAACGCGACAGCAGCAACAATGGAGCCCGGGGGCAGGTGTTCGTAATTGGCCAAGGTGAAGCAAGGGATGACCCCAATGTTGTGGCGGGCAAGTTCCTTCTCGACGACTTTTATGTTACAGTTTTATTCGGTTCAGGTGCCGATACTAGCTACATGTCACTAGAAGTTAGTCAAATGCTTAAGCGTATCCCAACACCCTTGAACAACAAGCACACTGTAGAGCTAGCAAATGGTAGGAGTTAGAGGCCACACACGTAGTCAAGGGTTGTAAACTTGTTCTTGCTAACTAGACCTTCTCTATCGACCTTATTCCTATCGTCTTGGGTAGTTTCGACGTTGTCATTGGGATGGGTTGGTTATCCCAATATCGAGCAGAGATTCTTTGCAACGAAAAGATTGTCCGTATTCCTGGTCCCAGTGGCGAACCTCTCCTGATTCGTGGCGACAAGAGGAGTGCCGTTGAGAACGTCATCTCTCTCCTTAAGGCCCAGAAGTGCTTGCGAAAGGGCCACACTGCCATTTTATTCGTCCAAGCTCATCACCCTGGGGAGCTCCAGTACTATAGAAGGACGGTACCTTCAGAATGTGCATCGACAACCGGGAACTCAACAAGGTGACGGTGAAGAATCGTTATCCTCTACCGCGTATCGACGACTTGTTCGACCAGCTGCAAGGGTCGAGCTACTATTCAAAGATTGATTTGAGATCGGGATATCACCAGTTGAGAGTCCGAGAAGAGGACGTCTCCAAAACAGCTTTTAGAATCCGTTATGGACACGATGAGTTTTTGGTTATGCCTTTTGGGCTGACGAACGCACCTGCGGTTTTCATGGACTTGATGAACCGAGTGTGCAAGCCTTACCTGGACAAGTTCGTTATAGTCTTCATCGACGACATCCTGATCTATTCCAAGAGTCAGGAAGAACACGAGCAGCATCTATGGCTTATCCTGGAACTCCTTCGAACAGAACAACTTTACGCAAAGTTCTCAAGATGCGACTTCTGGCTTCGAGAAGTCCACTTCTTAGGCCACGTAGTAAACAAGGATGGGATTCACGTTGATCCATCCAAGGTAGACTTGATTAAGAACTGGCCTGCACCTCGCACACCAAAGGAAATTCGCCAAATCTTGGGTTTGGCAGGTTACTACAGGAGGTTCATTAAGGATTTTTCTAAGATCGCACAGCCTCTCACCTCGCTGACGCAGAAAGGCGTTGTTTATCGCTGGGGAAATGCGCAGGAGTTGGCATTTCAGCATTTAAAGGATAGACTTTGCAGCGCACCTATCCTTTCACTGCCAGAGGGCACAGACGATTTTGTGGTCTACTGCGATGCATCGATTCAGGGTCTTGGTTGTGTATCGATGCAACGAGATAAGGTTATAGCATACGCCTCACGCCAACTTAAAGTTCATGAGAAGAACTACACTACACATGATTTAGAGCTGGGAGCCGTTGTTTTTGCACTTAAGATATGGCGACATTACCTATATGGTACCAAGTGCACCATTTATACCGATCACAGGAGTCTTGAGCGCAACTTCAAACAGAAGGAACTGAATATGCGACAACGACGATGGGTCGAGCTACTGAATGATTACGAATGTGCAATCAAGTACCACCCTGGCAAAGCCAATGTCGTAGCTGATGCCCTTAGTCGGAAGGACACTGCACCCAAGTGCGTACGAGCTTTGCAGCTCACTATACATTCTAGTCTTCCTTCTCAAATACGAGACGCTCAGGTAGAAGCATTGAAACCAGAAAACGTCAGGGCTGAAGCCCTACGCGGCTCAAGACAACGCTTAGAACAAAAGGAAGACGGTGCTTACTACGTAACGGGATGCATTTGGGTCCCACTCTATGGCAACCTACGAGAGCTTGTGATGGATGAAGCACACAAGTCTCGCTACTCGGTACACCCTGGTTCGGATAAGATGTGCCACGATATCACAACTACGTATTGGTGGCCTAGCATGAAGGCCCACATAGCAACTTACGTCAGCAAGTGTTTGACTTGTGCGAGAGTCAAGACAGAATACCAGAAACCCTCAGGCCTACTCCAACAACCAGAGATACCTCAATGGAAATGGGAGCAAATTTCCATGGATTTCGTTACTGGCCTACCTAGATCTCAGCGCAGAAACGATACTATTTGGGTGATCGTGGATCGACTCACAAAGTCCGCACACTTCTTGGCGATCAAGGAAATGGATAAATTCTCCACTCTTGCGGAATTATACCTCAAGGAAGTTGTTTCGAGGCACGGGGTGCCCACCTCCATTATCTCGGATCGAGATGCACGTTTTACTTCAGAGCTGTGGAAAGCAATGCACAAATCCTTCGGCTCACGATTAGACATGAGCACAGCGTACCACCCTCAGACGGACGGGCAGTCCGAGCGCACTATTCAAACCTTAGAAGACATGCTTCGTGCATGTGTAATCGACTTTGGCAACCGCTGGGAAAAGCATCTGCCACTTGTGGAATTCTCGTACAATAACAGCTACCACACCAGCATTAAAGCTGCTCCATTTGAGGCATTGTACGGACGTAAATGCCGGTCACCCCTTTGCTGGGCAGAGGTGGGAGATAGTCAGATCACTGGTCCAGAATATGTGGTAGACACGACTGAACAAATTGCTCAAATACGAAAACGCATGACGGCAGCTCGCGACCGTCAGAAAGTTTACGCCGACATGGGCAGGAAACCGCTTGAGCTCCAGGTTGGGGAGCGGGTACTACTCAAAGTTTCACCCTGGAAGGGTGTGGTTCGTTTTGGTAAACGCGGCAAACTCAACCCACGATACGTTGGACCTTTCGAAGTCATTGAGAAAATAGGCAGGGTGGCCTACAGACTCAACTTACCAGCGGAACTCGGTGCGGTTCACAACGTTTTTCACGTGTCGAATCTGAAGAAGTGTCCGTCAGATGAGACCCACGTAGTTCCTCTGAAGGAACTCACTATCGACGAACAGTTACGATTCGTCGAGGAACCAGTCGAAATCACGGACCGGGATGTTAAGGTCCTCAAGAGCACCAGAATACCTCTCGTTCGAGTTCGTTGGAACTCACGTCGCGGCCCAGAGTTCACCTGGGAGCGCGAAGATCAGATGAAACAAAAGTATCCCCAACTGTTCGCAAACAGTACACCCACTACTGAGGCCGAAGCTACGGAATTTCGGGATGAAATTCCAGATCAACGGGGGGTGGATGTGACACCCCAGGAAAACCATACAACTTAACTAGCTTCCTCAGTGAGTGCCTACCAAATTTCGGGACGAAATTTCTTTCAACTTGGGGATGATGTGACAACTCGAAATTTAGAACCTTTCGTTGTACGCTTGAACGCTAAGTGACTAACTAATTTGATGATTTAATGAATGATATATGTGAACTTATATGACTATGTTTGTGATTATATGTATGCGAGTATGTATATGAACCGAAACAACAAGGACCCGACTCGAGACCATGCGGTCTCGAGTGAACAGTGTGTCATATGGGCCGGTTGGGCCGTGCACCTCATCCGAAGCCCATTAGGGTGCACTACTTAGAACGAGTATATAATCCTCATGATAGCCACACTTGTCATTTTTGGGCAAATAACACACATACTCTTCTAACACACACACTCTCCATTCTTCCTCACTAAAACTCTAAGCCACAACATTTCTCTCCTTCATTCTCGGATTCAAACCGGTGACCACTAAGGAGCTCTCGGATCAACTCGTACACACTCACCTTTGAAACCCATCAACCGGTTAGTGTCCTTATGATGTTTGTGATTAAATGGTAAAATGAATTATATGATTTAACTAGTATAGTGGTATACATTGATAATGAGTTAGTGTTCAAGTAATCGATGCATAAATGCTCTATGTTATGTGTTTACATTCGGTTGATGATGATTATATGTTAACGTGTCGATTTCGTTAGGGTAAATAATGTATGCTTGACTATGTATGGGTGTTATCGGCTCTATATGGTTTGGATGTTGATATAAGTTGAAATGATTGATGAATGGGAACCGAATACTTGTAATCGGCTGTGGTATGTGCACGATTAGGACGATTCATTGTGTTGATATCATAGGGTGCATGTTAGTGTTGATAAGTTGTTGATCATGATTTTTGTTTGGTTAAAGTTTATATATGAACTAGATGAATACATGATGAATGTATGAAGAACTTGTTGAATATCATATGAACATGTTTTGAATATTTGAAAACTGATATGTTTGATCCAATTTGGTAAATTGCTAGACAAGAAAACATGTTTAAGTGGATGGTACAAACTGTTACATGAAATCGGTTTTCCATTGGATAGTACACTGTACCGAATCAGCTTGTGTCCAGCCGAGAACTTCAGTCTCGACTCGAGACCTTAAACATGATAACTCGAGACCTCAGTTGCGACTCAGGTTGCGAGTCGAGAACACTTGGTCTCGACTCGAGACCACACTTGATCAACACACACATCATGACTCGAGACCACGATTACGAGTCCGGTTGCGACTCGAGACCAGAACATGCATGACCCGAGACCTTCACGTTTGCGACTCGAGAACACCTAAGCACAACTCGAGACCGCACAGTCTCGAGTAGAGACCGCACAGTCTCGACTCACACATGTGTGCGTTGTATGGACCTTCACACTGTTTCGGCCCTAAGTGATTGGGCCAAGCTTGTGGGCCGTATGTGCTACTGTGCATTGAGTATGTTGTGCACTATTGTTGAACTGCCATGATTAAACGTGTATGCCATGAATGATACTTGAATGCATTATGCTAGAAACATACGTATACTGCTTGAATACGAACCTGATTGGTATGATACAACTATGATAGGACGTGAGTAACCACAATATTGCTTGATTGACTTTTCTGTGTAACTACCGAGCAAACCAAGGTGAGTTCACACCCTCTACAAAGCATGGGATTCCCAGTGGTCGGGAATTGGGGTTAAGGAACATGGGTTCCTCGTCCTCCTTGGGTAGGACAGCAATGGTTCAGGAATGTAATTCCTCGTCCTCACGGACAGATAACTCGTACTAGACCAAAACTCTATCATGAAGTCCCTCATTTTTGTATCGACTTAATCGCTGGGCCAATGGCGAGCGGGTCATTAGTTAGATAGCGCTATTTAGGTTTGACAAACCTCACACCGTGCCGCAGAGGACGGGCGTGAACTAATGGACTACTGGCACGTCAATGATGATAGACATTGACAGTTCAGGGCACATAAACATGACTACAGTCAGCAGTCGATATGGTAACGAGTCTAGTGTATACATGGGGTAGCCCCCACGGCCGAAATGCCAGATAACTAACACGGGGTAGCCCCCACGGCTGGATTGCCAGAGTAACCGGGAATAAACAAGTCACGTTTTTAACTATAGGGTAACCCCCACGGCAGGATGCCAATTAAAGGAAACTGCTTTCGAAACAACTTAAAACGAACACCCAACCGTGAACTCACTCAACTTGTTGTTGACTCGTTACTACATGCTTTGCAGGTCCTTAGGTTCTTAGCTGGAGCTTGCATGGAGGAGGATCGTTGTGGGACATGGACGACTGTGTGCCATGTTGAACTTTGAAACAATTAAACTTATGTTTTGATTTAAGACTTATGCTTCCGCTTGCAACTTAACTATGTTTTCTTTGAACACCAATTGTATTGGTTGGATTTTTATAACTACTTATATGCTTGTTCAATATGATTGGTGGCTGGATCCTGGTCAGTCACGCCTCCAAGCGGTAGTACTCCGCAGGTAGATTTTGGAGGTGTGACAACTTTTGATGGAAGTCTCAGTGAATCTTAACACTACACACTTGTACGACAATCATGTTGCTATGTTGAATTCTTGTTCTGATTGATTTAACCCCGTGACAGCTATATTCGATCAACGGTATACTTTATCCTAACTATACCCAACTTGCGTACAACCAGCTGTACCTTCGATATCAGGTAAACCCCTTCTAGGGATTATTAAACGCTTATTCGTCGATTGCGGCTACCCTCTCTCATGTTTCCCCACCCATACACGTCATACTTTTGAACCCTACGATCTTAAAAGTGTTCCCCGCGGACACTCGCTTGGACAAGTTATGCTCTTTGAACGTTACTCAGTGAGCATTGGGTCATGAACATGTTGATACCCCAGGTACTTTTCCTTGATCTTGATACGACCGATATGGGTCCTCGGACACGATAGATATGTCCCTTGTTTTCTTTGACGACATCCGAACCCACTTGAAGAATTGTCCTAACAACTGCATGAGCTCTTGGACAAGGGTTTTATTCGCCCTAGCTCTTCGCCTTGGGGAGCTCCAGTGTTATTTGTAAAGAAGAAAGACGGTACCTTTAGAATGTGTATTGACTATCGCGAACTCAACAAGGTGACCGTGAAGAATCGTTATCCTCTCCCACGCATTGATGACTTATTCGACCAGTTGCAAGGGTCGAGTTTCTACTCAAAGATTGACCTGAGGTCATGCTACCATCAACTGAGAGTCTGAGACGAGGATATCTCTAAGACAGCATTCAGGACTCGGTATGGGCATTACGAGTTTCTGGTTATGCCTTTTGGATTAACGAATGCACCTGCAGTCTTCATGGATCTCATGAACAGAGTGTGCAAGCCTTACCTGGATAAGTTTTTCATTGTATTCATCGACGACATCCTGATCTATTCTAAGAGTCAGGAGGAACAAGAACGACACCTGAGACTTATTTTGGAACTTCTTCGAACAGAGCAGTTGTATGCCAAATTTTCGAAATGTGACTTCTGGCTTCGCGAAGTCCACTTTCTAGGCCACGTGGTAAACAAGGATGGGATTCATGTGGATCCATCCAAGGTCGACTCGATCAAGAACTGTCCTGTACCCCGTACACCAACAGAAATCCGCCAATTCTTGGGTTTGGCGGGCTACTACAGAAGGTTCATCAAGGATTTCTCCAAGATTGCGCAACCTCTCACCTCACTAACTCAGAAGGGTGTCACCTATCGTTGAGGTGATGCACAGGAATCCGCATTTCAGCACTTAAAAGATAGAATTTGTAGCGCGCCTATCCTCTCATTGCCTGAAGGCACAGATGATTTTGTGGTTTATTGCGACGCTACCATCCAAGGACTTGGTTGCGTGTTGATGCAACGTAACAAGGTCATTGCCTACGCATCGCGCCAACTTAAAGTTCATGAAAGGAACTACACTACGCATGATCTGGAGCTGGGAGCAGTTGTTTTCGCACTTAAGATATGGAGAAATTACTTGTACGGTACCAAGTGCACCATTTACACCGATCACAGGAGTCTCGAGCATATCTTCAAGCAAAAGGAGTTAAACATGCGACAACACCGATGGGTCGAGCTCTTGAACGATTATGAATGCGCTATCAAATACCATCCGGGAAAGGGCAATGTCGTGGCCGACGCCCTCAGTCGAAAGGATACTATACCTAAGCGTGTACGTGTGTTACAGCTTACCATTCACTCTAGCCTTCCCGCTCAAATTCGTGATGCTCAGGTCGAAGCATTGAAAGCAGAAAACATCAGGGCTGAGTCCCTACGAGGATCAAGGAAATGGTTAGAACAAAAAGAAGACGGCGCCTACTATGTAAATGGGCGCATCTGGGTTCCACTTTATGGAAACTTACGGGAGCTTCTGATGGATGAAGCGCATAAGTCTCATTATTCGGTACATCCTGGTTCGGATAAGATGTACCACGATCTCAAGACTACGTATTGGTGGCCTGGTATGAAAGCCCACATAGCAACCTACGTTAGCAAATGTTTGACTTGTACGAGAGTCAAGACAGAATATCAGAAACCATCAGGCCTACTTCAACAACCAGAGATCCCGAAATGGAAATGGGAGCAAATTTCCATGGATTTCGTTACTGGTCTGCCTAGATCTCAACGCGGAAATGATACCATTTGGGTGATCGTGGATCGACTGACCAAGTCTGCACATTTTCTGGCTATCAAGGAAACGGATAAGTTTTCTACTCTAGCAGACGTCTACCTAAAGGAAGTAGTATCAAGGCACGGAGTGCCAACCTCCATCATTTCTGATCGTGACTCATGTTTTACATCTGAATTGTGGCAAGCTATGCACAAGTCCTTTGGCTCTCGATTAGACATGAGCACGGCATATCATCCACAGACAGATGGGCAATCTGAACGCACCATCCAAACCCTTGAAGACATGCTTAGGGCACGTGTAATCGATTTTGGTAATGGCTGGGAAAAACACCTCCCGTTAGTGGAGTTTTCGTATAACAACAGTTACCACACCAGTATCCAAGCCGCTCCGTTCGAGGCATTGTACAGACGGAAGTGCCGATAACCTCTTTGTTGGGCAGAGGTTGGGGACAGTCAAATCACTGGCCCAGAACTTGTAGTAGATACAACCGAGAAGATTGCCCAGATATGACAACGAATGGCGATGATGTGCGCAAAATGCAACATATAAATTACATCAATTGTGGCATAAAACTAACCCTTTTTTAGTACTAATGTTGGAAAAAGTGTGCTTTTGTCTTCCTTTTGTATTTTCAGGATTAAATGAGCTCAAATTAACAAAAGAAGTAAAAAGGCAGCAAAATCTAACATAAATACAAGAAAAGGAACAAACGTGGCATGCCCGACCTCCCCGAAAGCATCTTCCCAAGTAAAACAAGAGAACAGAAGGCAGTGAACACGGGGGCGTGCCCAAGTGCCAGCATAAAAGACAAAGCTATAGAAGCTTCTATCGCCCACCACGGGGCCGTGGTCAACTATAAGATTCGCAGAATCCAGGCAAATCTTGATAGTACAGATACGCTTCTGCACACAGGGTCGTGCCCAGCGGACACGGGGCCGTGGTCAACTAATATAGACAAGAGCAATTAATGAAGACAGAGAAGGAGGATGGGCACGGGGCCGTGCCCAAGCTACTGTTCATGCTATAAATAGGGGTGCTTGGCTCATTTGCAAACCATCCCTTGGCACACCACCTCTCTCACACTTCACCCACCACCCACCACCATCACAACACCATCATCCACCACCATCATCCATTGTCCATCATAGAGTGTGTGAGTCATCTCGGGATCCAAGATTAATCGTAAGAGTTCTTGACAATCAAAGGCCATGTTTGCCTAAGTCTCTTACATCACTTGGTGAAGACAATTGTCTAGTGTAATACTTTTTATTTTTAATCTTTTCGCACTTTTTACTTGGTTATGTATTAATGACTTTAATAACTAGTTTCTTATGTTGAAGGTGATTCTTCCTTATCGTTTGTCAGTGGTGTCTTGGCATTATTTTACTGTCTATATAAAATAAAAGACTTTCACCATTCATATCTCCATGGTCTATATGGAGGTAAGTTGGCTACCTGGTCGGGGGTTAAGGGAACGGTTTGGTAAGAGTCTTGCCTTGTTCAGTGTATAGATCCTGCAAGGACCGGGGTCAAATTTAGTAGGACCTCCTTCAATACCCACCGGTATTGGATGGCGGGGGTCCAAACTCTTTGATCCCCTCATATGTAAGCTACTATTAATACTTTAACCTGGCTACTTAGGACTGTATCCCTGCTGACTCAGACTACTTAGCCGAGCGTAACGTCACCTTCAAAAGAGGGGCTTACCACAATACGCATTAATAACTTAATTAATTATCTTTCAATAATCCGACCCTTTAGGATTGTATCCTTGCTGACTCAAACTACTGGGTTGAGGGTAACGTCACTTTCAAAAGAGGGGCCTACTACAATAACTAAGATAATCTCTTAAATAGTGCAAAAGTGTGGAAATAATCAAAGGTTACACTAAACACGAGTCGGAGCCAAGTGATTCATCTTGCCTATCTGTTTTTCATTTTTATTTCATTTTTCAACATTTTAGTTAGTTTTTATTTTTCTAGTTTAAAAACATTTTTTCTAACTTTTGATTTGATTAGACGTTGAGGATAAACCGGTACTAAAAGCTCCTGTGTCCTTGGACGACCTCGGTATCTTGTCAACACTATACTACGCTCACGATGGGTGCACTTGCCCATATGTGTGTTTAGTGTTAGTAAATATTGTGTTTTATAAATTTAAAACTTGACTAAAAAGTGTAAAAGGGATTAAAATATACTTAAACTTATATACACACTTCACACGCATCAAGTTTTTGGCGCCGTTGCCGGGGACACAAGGATTTTAAGAAAGTTAGGAATCAACGGCCTAATTGTTTTTTTTTTTCTCTTTTTTAGGATTTTTCTTAATTTTTCAGCTTCTGCAGAACTCAGCACGGGCCGTGCCCGCTGAACACGCCCCGTGCCCAATCATTGGAACTGGCAATCCTGTTTTAAGTCAGACAGTAAGCTGAACACGGGGCAGTGCCCACTCAACACGCCCCGTACCCAAGATTCAGTTACTGAAAACAGAACCGTAAGATCCCAACGGTTGGTAATTTCTGACACAAACATGAGTGATACTGATATTTTTTACTTTCGGCACTCTTATGGTACGTGGTGTCAAATATGTGGCGGATCCCATAAAGAATTAGAATGTTATTTTCTAAATTATAAGCCCCACTATATAGACCCATTATTTTCCCGTAGCCTTAAGAGGGGCGAAAGTAAAAATAATCCCTATCTCTCCCTCGAATGCTCTCAACCGGATCTTCTAGGAAAAATGCTTCTTGATGAACTATTTCAATTGGAAGATCTAATTCTTAATTGGTTAAAAGAACTTAGGATAGATTTCAATAATTTATCTCAAAACAATAACCAAGAAGATTTGTTGGGATCACATTCAAATAAAAACAACTTCGTTGTTCCCAATGTTACCTCTAAGTCTAGTAAGGACTTGAGCGATAGTCGTCCCTGTGTCGATTGTGCCGTGAAGGACTCCCCATCGACTTCGTTCGATGCATACATAGACCTGAGCGATTCGGCATACACCTTCTTTAATGAGAGCCCGAGAAAGGGTTGTACTTCTCCACCTACATATAGCATAGGAATCACCCTCACCGACAACCTCTTGCGTTCTCGTATTAATCTAGAGCAATTAAGGTATCTTAGGCACTTTGGGGTTGTTCCATCCAGTAAGGAACCACCTGATCCGGATAAGTTCCTTAAAAATAGACAAACTTCATAATCAGCCTTTCGACACGGGGCCGTGCCCAGGTCAACACGACGCCGTGTCCACCAAAAGATTCATTTCTGACTTTTTGTCAGAATATGGACAAAATGTGTCAGGATCTTGCCTGTACACGGGGTCGTGTCCAGCCGACACGGGGCCGTGTCTAGCATGCTGTCGATTTCTATAAAAGCAGCGAAGAATCCTGCACATTTGGACCATCCAGGGACAGAGATTTGAAAGGATCTTCTCACCTACCATCCTAGGTATTTTCTAAAAGAAGGTTCTAACAAACATCTTGTCCTTTCCTCTTTTATCCATTGCCTTCTTCTTCATATTTCTTGCATCAACACCTCCATTGAAGCTTGAAGATCACCATGACTCCAAGCTTTATTGTGATGGTTATTAGGTTTTTGTTCAAGGAATCTTGTTAAAAATAAGTTGTACAACATTGTTTTAAGTTATTTCTGCTAAAAATGCTTCATAAGTTAAAAAAATAATTTGAAACTCCAAGATTCCTTGTTCCAAAAATTTGCAGAAAGTTGAACACGGGGCCGTGATCATTGAGCACGGGGCCGTGTCCGATGTACTGTTTCATTAAAATGAACTATTTTTGGTTTGTTTTCGTAGAATGTCTAGTCAAAACAGTGGAACCTCTTATGCGCACTCCAGAAACAGTCGAAGGGAAAGAAGGTCATCAATCGAAGCAACTCTCGTACGTTACGTAATGGCATTACGAGAAGCTCTTGACGAGATGACTTCGGTAGAGGAGGTCCTAATGGACCGTATAAATTATCTTACGGTGGGGTTGGAAAACAGTTTTCAAGAAATAAACCTCTTGCTCCAGAGGTTAAACATTCTTGTAACACCTCCCATGGAAACAATCCTCCCCCAAGAAGATTGGAACCTAGCACTTGGAATCAACAATCATACCGGTTGGGACGACATTCCAGCGGAACCTCCTCTTGAAAATCTACAAGAAGTCCTGGTGGAGGTTGCACCCCTCAAACCAATGCCAATGAGCCCGCCTTTCTTCTCCCTAGGGAGATAGAAGAATGGCTCGCCGACGTATGAGGAACCCATGCCAGGAGAAAGAAGTTTTTCAAGCCGCATCTAACCAAGGAATTTACCTCTTCGGAAATTTTTCTAATAGAATAAGTAGTAGGCTAGAACTTCTTGTTTAGATTTCTTCTGTTTCTTTGACCTAATTATCTAGGATTTTTAACTTTTAGGATTATTATGTAATTCTCTCTATGACTTAATGAATGATGGTTTTAGCTAATTTGGTGTTTGGATGATGTTGTAATGGATAAAATACACTCGGGATGGTGAAGGATAACAAGAGAAAAGTGGACCAGCACCCCATGCACGAAAACATGGCCATCCGACAAAATCTTCTTCATTACAGCAGGTTCAGCACGGGCCGTGCTCGCCCAACACGACCCCGTGCTGCACAATTTGCATGAAATGCCCAGTTCAGGTAAACTGGACACGGGCCGTGTTCACCCAACACGCCCCCGTGTCCAGGATTCTGTTTCTTTTTACAACTTTTTGTTACTGGCGACTGAACACGGGGCTGTGCCCGGACAACACGGGGCCGTGTCCAGACGCCCAGTAACATAAAATTTTGCTTTTTCACACCTTTTTACACATTTAATCAACCTAAAAACTTATTTTTGGGACACATTGAGGACAATGTGTAATTTAAGTGTGGGGGGATGCTAAAACTTTGAATCTTGCAAGTCCTAATTACAAGCCTTACACAAAACTCTATTGGAACCGCTAATCACCCCAATTTTTTTCAAAAAATTTCATTTTTTTTACTTGTCTAGGTTTAATTTGGGAATTTCAAAATTCTAAAAAGGTTATATTTTTACAAATTTACAACCGATAGCGTCGTGATAAAAAGAACCAACATAAGAAAATTATGAAAAGGCATGACAAGTTTAGTTAAAATTTAATTATATATACTTGATCACATAAAAAACTCATTCCCACAAAAGTGAGTTTTGAGCCTTTATTGAGCATACAAATACATATCTTTAAACTAAATGCTCATTTTTTGTTTCTTGTGTGAATAGCCGCTTGGTTCTTACAACTCTAGAACTTGCCACGATGATACATTTCCGGTCCTTACCAACTTAAACCCGAGTAAGTAAATGATGGAGGCATTAGGACTAACCATTTTATTTCTACACCATTATTTTTCTTTTTTTTACCACCTACCCAAAATCCCCCTAGTTAACCCCTTTGAGCCAAAACCTTTTCATTTCTTAACCCAAAAACAAACACCCTTTCACCCACCAAAACCCTTTTTATTTTTAAACCATTTGTTTAAGTAACAAGCTCAGTTTTTTGTATGACTTTAAAAAAAATGTTGACGATGAAGCAAAAGAAATAAACAAACAAGTTCATCAAAAATAACTTTGTTTGAATAATGGCTTCATCAAAATAAAAATTGAAAAAGATAAAAAGACTTACTAAAGCCGATGCTTTTTACGCTTTTCGCCCTTTTCTACTAACCACTAACCCAACCACCTACCTTTAACCCAAGCCTAACCCTTCACCCAAAAAGTCCTCTTGATATTTACAAAGGTATATATAGTTAAAAAGGAGGAGGATTGATTGCTTCGCAAGCCTATGGTAGGAGTAAGTTCCATGCCGCTCTCGAGTGATCCACTAAAATACATCTTCGGCCGAGTGTTGAGTGATCCCCCGTGAGGTATGTGAACTTGTATATAAATATAATTTTAAATAGGCATGTTATGCCCTAATAAGTAATTTATCTTATGTAATGTTTTAAATAAATCATGACGAATAGGATTGTAAATAAATAAAAATAAAACCTAATAAAGAATCTTGGAAATCCCGACACTCTATGACAATCCCAAAAACCTTCTCTTCTACCCATTCCATTTGGGAGTGTAAAGCCACATTATAAAGAGTTTTGCTTGAGGACAAGCAAAGATTCAAGTGTGGGGGTATTTGATGTGCGCAAAATGCAACACATAAATTACATCAATTGTTGCATAAAACTAACCCATTTTTAGTACTAATGTTGGAAAAAGTGTGCTTTTGTCTTCCTTTTGTATTTTCAGGATTAAATGAGCTCAAATTAACAAAAGAAGCAAAAAGGCAGCTAAATCTAACATAAATACAAGAAAAGGAACAAACGTGGCATGCCCGACCTCCCCGAAAGCATCTTCCCAAGCAAAACAAGAGAACAGAAGGTTGAACACGCCCCGTGTTCAGTGAACACGGGGGCGTGCCCAAGTGCCAGCATAAAAGACAAAGCTATAAAAGCTTCTATCGCCAACCACGGGGCCGTGCTCAGCGGACACGGGGCCGTGGTCAACTATAATATTCGCAAAATCCAGGCAAATATTGATAGTACAGATACGCTTCTGCACACGGGGTCGTGCCCAGCGGACACAGGGCCGTGGTCAACTAATACAGACAAGAGCAATTAATGAAGACAGAGAAGGAGGAAGGGCACGGGGCCATGCCCACTGGACACGGGGTCGTGCCCGAGCTACTGTTCAGGCTATAAATAGGGGTGCTTGGCTCATTTGCAAACCATCCCTTGGCATACCACCTCTCTCACACTTCACCCACCACCCACCACCATCACAATACCATCATCCACCACCATCATCCATTGTCCATCGTAGAGTGTGTGAGTCGTCTCGGGATCCAAGATTGATCGTAAGAGTTCTTGACAATCAAAGGCCATGTTTGCCTAAGTCTCTTACATCACTTGGTGAAGACAAGTGTCTAGTGTAATACTTTTTATTTTTACTCTTTTCGCACTTTTTACTTGGTTATGTATTAATGACTTTAATAACTAGTTTCTTATGTTGAAGGTGATTCTTCCTTATCGTTTGTCAGTGGTGTCTTGGCATTATTTTACTGTCTATATAAAATAAAAGATTTTCACCATTCATATCTCCACGGTCTATATGGAGGTATGTTGGATACCTGGTCGGGGGTTAAGGGAACGGTTTGGTAAGAGTCTTGCCTTGTTCAGTGTATAGATCCTGTAAGGACCTGGGTCAAATTTAGTAGGACCTCCTTCAATACCCACCGGTATTGGATGGCGGGGGTCCAAACTCTTTGATCCCCTCATATGTAAGCTACTATTAATACTTTAACCCGGCTACTTAGGACTGTATCCCTGTTGACTCAGACTACTTAGCCGAGGGTAACGTCACCTTCAAAAGAGGGGCCTACCACAATACGCATTAATAACTTAATTAATTATCTTTCAATAATCCGACCCTTTAGGATTGTATCCTTGCTGACTCAAACTACTGGGTTGAGGGTAACGTCACCTTCAAAAGAGGGGCCTACTACAATAACTAAGATAATCTCTTAAATAATGCAAAAGTGCGGAAATAATCAAAGGTTACACTAAACACGAGTCGGAGCCAAGTGATTTATCTTGTCTATCTGTTTTTATTTTTATTTTATTTTTCTGCATTTTCATTAGTTTTTATTTTTCTAGTTTAAAAACATTTTTTTTAACTTTTGATTTGATTAGACGTTGAGGATAAACCGGTACTAAAAGCTCTTGTGTCCTTGGACGACCTCGGTATCTTGCCAACACTATACTACGCTCACGATGGGTGCACTTGCCCATATGTGTGTTTAGTGTTAGTAAATATCGTGTTTTATAAATTTAAAACTTGGCTAAAAAGTGTAAAGGGGATTAAAATATACTTAAACTTATATACACACTTCACACGCATTAGCGACAGCTCGTGACCGTCAGAAAAGCTAAGCTGATAAGCGAAGGAAACCACTCGAGTTCCAGGTTTGGGATCGAGTGCTACTTAAAGTCTCACCTTGGAAAGGTGTAGTTCGTTTTGGCAAATGAGGCAAACTCAACCCGCGATATGTTGGACCCTTTGAAATCATTAAGAAAATTGGCAAGGTGGCCTACAAGCTAAATCTACCAGCATAACTCAGCGGAGTTCACAATGTTTTCCATGTGTCGAATCGGAAGAAGTGTCTGTCAGATGAGACCCTCATAGTTCCCTTAAAGGAGCTCACAATCGACAACCAGTTGCGATTCGTCGAGGAACCAGTTGAAATCACAGACCGAGACGTTAAGATTCTCAAGCGTACCAGATTACCTCTTGTTCGAGTTCGTTGGAACTCCCGTCGTGGCCCAGAGTATACCTGGGAACGAGAAGACCAAATGAAACTCAAGTATCCCCAGTTGTTTAGGAAAAGTGCAACCACTACTGAGGCTGAAGCTATTGCAGAATTTCGGGACGAAATTCCAAACCAACGGGGGGATGTGTGACACCCCAGGAAAACCAGAAACCACGCAACTTAACTAGCTTCCTCGGTAAACACGTGCTAAATTTCGGGACGAAATTTTCTTAACAGGGGGAGAATGTGACAACCCTCATAATTACATGTATCCGTACGATTTATTTACATTAATTAAGTGCTTAATGACTGTGCGGAATTACTTAACTGCTTTCTGATTACTGCGTCATACTTACATGTGCTTGTTAACATACTAGTCTTGTACGGAAAATTGACTAAAGGGTCCTGTATGCTTTCCTAAGTGTTGGGAATTAAAAGTGTTACAAAAAGATATATAAAGGACACTATACGGAATAACATAGCACTTTAACGGAACGGTATCTAATCGAACAACCGGACATTACCCGGAACACTAAAATATTGCAAGAAACATTGTTTTTATTTTTCTGAGCTAGTTATGGTTCCCGAACACTTAAACATACTACATAAAGCATGTAACACGCTAAACATTAGATATTACCTTACCACCCCCCCCCCCTTGTTATGACCGTCCCCTAAGGGGACCCCACACCCAAGATCATCTGAATATCTCCTAAATCTTCCCATGGAAATTCTTGGATTGTGTTAAGATTTGTGTGTACTATAAGAAACACTATAACCATTAGATATTAGGAATTGTGTTTATAATAACCTTCACCTTCTTTAACACTTATCACCACTTCACAACTTTCTCTCCCTTCTCCCCAACTCACGGCCGAACTACCATCCTCACACCACCATCATTTTCGATCAATCCAATCCAATCCAAGGTTACTACAAGGTGCTAGAAGGTGAATTAGGAGGCTTGGTGTTCACGGATCTTGAAGGACCTCTACCACAAGCGTTTATCCACTCATTTTTCTCCATTGATCTTCCCTAGCTTTAAGCTAGTTGTAAGACCTCTTTAAACTCTTGATACTTCATGTTTTTAGTGGATAATAGATATGTTTTGATGAAATCATATGAACACTAAAAGATCATGCACATAAATCTTGAACATAAAGCTTTACATAATATGAAAATGGATGAAACAGGATGAAATAATGCTAGTATGATGTTGTCTTGAATGTGTTGATGATTACTTGTTGATTCTTAGTAATATGATGATTAATTATCATATGGAACTTGTTAAATCATGATTAAAAACATGAGTTAACAAGTTAGGAGGTGATTAGGGGCTTACATAAAATGATCACCTTCATATTTAGACATGAACTTGAACATAAAATGATTTCTTGTAAAATAACAAACAAAGTGAACTACTAATCTTGTAGATCCAAGACTTGTGAATGATTTTTCTAAAGGAACCAAGTTTGAAAAGATAAAGACCATGATTTTTATTAAACCTACACTATTTTTAAATAACAACATAAGTGTAGAAATACTTTTAACACAAGAAGATGTTATAAGTAAACATTTTTGTAAATTATATTTACAAGTTGTGAACATCTAAAAATCCCGAGGATAAGATTTTAACAAAAGTAAACACACTTTGGAGGGTAACTAAACCCACTAAACGTCTTACCAAGTTACTACGCGTTTTTATGAAACATCAAGTTCATGTTGGTTTGTAAATGGAATAGTTTGCTCTTGGTAAATTGTTGTTGATTGTTGAATGATTTTTGGAAAATAAAATGATATGCTTATTAGCATGGTCGCCTCCATTTACAAAGGAGACTCTGGCGAAATTTTCTAAAAACCCCAACACATAGAAAATTATTTTCTAACATGTGGTACATGTGTATTCTCAACTATGATCTTTCCACAAAAGTCAGAGTGTGATATTTGAATTTTGTGGTATGTGATAGAAGTAATGAGTAGATAAACCATACGTAGGATACGTGTTATGCATGCACGAGAAATTGATTGTTATCTGTACTTTATTAGGACGTGCTTGATTTCTGATTAATAAAGTAACTAATCTAACCGAGCAAACCAAGGTGAGTTCACACTTTCTACAAGGCATGGGATTCCCGGTGGTTTGGGAATGGGTTAAGAAACTAAAATGGAACCTACATATCCTCCTTGGGTAGGATATGTACCGCCATCCTCCATGGGTAGGATGCCAATATTAAAAGAACTAAAACGGAACCTGCATATCCTCCTTAGGTAGGATATGTACCGCCATCCTCCATAGGTAGGATGCCAATATTAATCCTGCGTATTCTCCTTGGGAAGAATACGTACGTTCGTCCTCCTTGGGTAGGACAACAACCTTAAAACTTACTAGACAAAACTCTATCATTAAGTCCATCATTTTATATCGACTTAATCGCCGAGGCCAATGGCGAGCGGGTCATTAGTTAATAGCGCTATTAGGTTTAACAAACCTCACACCGTGCAAGTC
Organism: Helianthus tuberosus; assembly: GCA_030545235.1. Taxonomy (NCBI): domain Eukaryota; kingdom Viridiplantae; phylum Streptophyta; class Magnoliopsida; order Asterales; family Asteraceae; genus Helianthus; species Helianthus tuberosus. Next base: position 102,624,340 of record CM060371.1, on the reverse strand, counting down.
AGACGGGCGTGTACTAATGGACTATGGCAAACTGTCAATGATGATAGACATTGACGTAGGGCACAACTTACTTTCGTTAGTAGTCGATATGGTAACGGTCTAGTGGTTCACATGGGGAAGCCCCCACTGATTATGGATATGGTTTGGGTATTAAAGAAGGAACCGGTTAATCATATTTTCAACTATGGGGTAACCCCCACGGTAAGTATGCCAGCAAAAGACAAACCATGTTTTCGGAAACAACTTAAAACTAAACAACCAACTGTGAACTCACTCAACTTTGTTGTTGACTCGTTGTTACATGCCTTACAGGTCGTTAGGTATCTATGGAGCTTGCATGGGGAGGCGTGGTCGTTGTGGGACATGGACTGTCGAGTCCCATGTTAAACATTTAAACTTATTAACTTATCGAACTTATGTTTTGGTTTTACGTATTATGCTTCCGCTGTTAACTTAAAGTTGGTTACTTTCTTTTGGTCACCAATTGTATTGTGGTTGGTTTTATTTACTTAATTACGATGTTCAATATGATTGGTGGCTCGATCCTGGTCATGTCACGCCTCCAAGCGATGATACTCCGCATGGTGGATTTTGGGGGTGTGACACTGAGTCCAAATTCACGTTGCAATTTAGTCAGCAAAGGCGACACACTAAAGATCGAAACGAACTCCTTCATATCCGTAGGCGCAATAACGAGGCGGTGGAGAGTTTTATCATCAGATTTAACAAAAAGAGCCTGGCGATCCCAGGTATAACAAATGATCTGGCCTGCGGTGCTTTCCTACAAGGAGTAAATGATGACGAGTTGCTAAGGACACTCTATGGTAGGGATGGCGTGCCCTCCACCATAGATGAAATCCTGAGGATAGCCAAGGTGTACGTCATAAAAGAAAAAATTGTGGCAGCCATCCACGCGGCCAACAGAAAAAGGAAGCCCAGAAAAACAAAGATGACAGGGAGCAGCGGAACTCTAAGGGCAAAGGTAGAGGAGACAGGTACCAAAAAAGCGACAGATCAGACTCGTGGTATGACAGATCCAGGAGTTTATATTCAATAAACGAATGCTCCTCCAAACCAAGGTCTGATTACCCTAATTTGAGCAAAACGCCGGCAGAAATACTGGCCACTGAAAACCTAAAATTTAACCCTCCCAAGCCATTGAAGGATGCTCCCAACAAAGACACCAGTAAGTACTGTGAATATCACAAGGGCAGCGGCCATGACACCAACGATTGCTTTCAGTTGAAGAAGCAAATCGAATATTTTGTAAAGGCGGGTAAGTTGGCTCATTTGGTTCGAAATATAAAGCATGGTCCGCCCCCCAACAAGGAAGATGCTGACAAAGGGGCGGGAAAGAGACAGCGGGAGCTAAATATGGTATACGCCGATAAAAATAAAGGGAGCAAAACGGAGTTTCTCCACACTCGAACCCTGGATGTTGGCAACCATGACAGTTGAACCACGCGTGGAGGATTTACACCTCACCACTGACCCCCTAGTCATATTCGCCGTAGTAGGCGACTATAATAGGAGAAGAATCCTGGTAGACACCGGGAGTTCTGAAGATATAATCTATGAGCACTGTTTCAACAGGATGCAAACAGAAGATAAAAAATTGTTGGAGTCAGTACATGCCCCCATTAAGGGTTTCACCGGAGAAAAGGTTGATCCAATCGGTCAAATTACCTTTCCAGTAACATTTGGACATGCCCCCTGGGAAAGGACCATACTCCTCATGTTTCTTGTGGTACTCGCTGAGTCTTACCACAGCGTAATCATTGGAAGGTTCACCCTGGGGAAACTAGATGCTGTAGTTTCCACGGCGCGTGGGTTCATGAAGTTCCCCACCCCGCGGGGGATTGCAACGGTATACCGAGACAAGCTGGGAGAAATTTTGGATACTAAGAGTTGCCGTCAAGGACCTACCGGTGCCATCATTCTGGAAAGATGGGTTCTGAGCACACGCCACCCTGAGCAGACAGTTACAATAGGAGACAGCCTCTCTCCTGAAGTTAAAAACAATTTAAAGCAATTGCTAAAGAGAAATGTTGATATCTTTGCATGTGAACACTCTGACATGAACGGGATACCCCGAGATAAGGCGGAACACAAATTAGCCACGCTCCCAGGCATTAAGCCTATCGCCCAGGGGAAGCGTAGCATGGCCCCTGATAGAAAGGTAGCGGTAGTAAAAGAAGTATGAAAGTTGGTCGAAGTTGGAATCCTTAGAGAAACTAAATATCATACATGGGTATCAAACCCCGTGATGGTTAAAAAGCTAGATGGCACGTGGCGGATGTGCATTGACTTCAAAGAATTAAACAAAGCATGTCCTAAAGACGCTTATCCATTGCCCAAGATGGACTTCAAGGTTGACTCTCAGGTCCCTTTTAGGTACAAGTGCTTCTTAGATGCCTACAAAGGTTACCATCAGATCAAAATGTCAAGGGAAGACGAAGAAAAAATGGCGTTTCACACCGACATAGGCATTTTCTGCTACACCAAAATGCCCTTTGGTCTACGAAACGTCGGGGCCACTTATCAACGTCTCATGGACAAGGCTTTTGAGAAGCAAATAGGCAAAAACTTGGAAGTGTATGTCGACGATTTAGTGATCAAGAGCAGAGAGGAAAAACAAATGCTCGAAGACATCGAAGAAACCTTCCAAAAGCTGAAGGAATACAACATCAAGCTCAACCCAAAGAAGTGTTCATTCGGGGTAGAAGAAGGCAAGTTTCTGGGGGTAGTGGTCACCCGGGACGGTTTTAAAGCTAACCTGGAAAAGGTAGCCACTATAGCACGAATGCCCTCCCCCAGGACTTTAAAAGAGGAACAAGCATTGAATGGGCGTTTAGTGGCCATAAACAGATTCTTGGCAAGACACGCCGAGAGATCTTTGCCATTCATAAAAACTTTGAAAGATTGCCTTAACAAGAAAAACTTCAAGTGGACCAGCGAAGCAGAAGAGGCTTTGCAAGACATGAAGCATTTCAATGAAAAGCTACCCATGTTGACAGCGCCACACCCAGAGGAACTCCTAAAGATGTACCTAGCGGCAGCTCACAACGCTGTAAGTGCGGTACTCATGGTTGAAAGAGACGAAAAGCAAACGCCGATATATTACATCAGCCGGGTATTGGCTGGGTCTGAAACGCGGTACCCAACCCTAGAAAAATTGGTACTCGATTTGGTCCACGCTACGCGGCGTCTCTGAAGATACTTCTAAGGGCATCGCGTTCAAGTCCTAACAAGTTATCCCATACAGCAAATCTTACACAAGCCGGAAATCTCTGGAAGATTGGCCAAATGGGCGATTGAGTTGGGAGCCCTAGCTATCGAATATCGAAAACGAACAGCAATCAAGGGGCAAGTGATCGCCGATTTCTTAGCTGAGATTCCAGACGGGGAAGTGATACAAGACCCTATGATCAAAGACATACCTGAGTCCAGCACAACCAGGAAAATCTGGAAGTTATACACGGACGGGTCTTCCAGCGGAAAAGGATCCGGGGCGGGTCTCATGCTAATAAGCCTAGACGAAATAAGATTGATGTACGCCATGCGTTTTAACTTTGAATGCTCTAACAATGAAGCAGAGTATGAAGCGCTGCTAGCAGGCTTGAGAATGGCCCAGTCTATGGGAGCAACCAGGGTTGATGCATATGTTGACTCTCTGCTAGTCAATAACTAGGTGAACGAGACCTATGAAGCCAAGGATCAGACAATGGAAAAATACCTGGCTAAGACCAAAGAGCTCATAGCTTCTTTTGACAACGTCACACTTAATCATGTCCATCAAGGAAAAAACCAAATAGCTGATGCCCTGAGCAAGTTAGCAACCTCAGGTATGGAAAAGGAAGTAAAAGTGGAAACGCTACAAGCACCCTCCATAGAACCTAGAGAAGTGTCCGCCGTCACAGCGGAAGAACCCTGCTGGTATACACCAATTCTCTGATTCCTCACAAAGGGGGAACTACCCTCCGCCCGAGGCGAAGCCCAAAAGATACAAACTAGGGCCTTGCAATACGAAGTGAACAATGGCGTGTTATACAGGAAATCGTATCTGGGACCACTCCTGCGATGTGTATCCCCAATGGAAGCAAAGTATATGATCCAGGAAATACACGCTGGCATATGCAGCATTCACGCTGGGCCCCGGGTAGTTGTTGCCAAAATCCAAAACGTCGGATACTATTGGCCCGGTATGCACAAAGACGCGGTAGATGAACTCAGAAAGTGCCGCAGTTGTCAAAAGTTTTCTCCTCAAACAATACACCCCAAAAACAATTTAATTCCTGTCACGACGACCTGGCCTTTTCAAAAATGGGCAGTTGATATAGTGGGACCATTCCCACTAGCCCCAGGGAAGCTAAAGTACTTGATCGTGGCAATTGATTATTTCACCAAGTGGGTTGAAGCAAAGCCCTTGGCTAAAATAACTGCTGAAAACACCAAGAAATTCCTATGGGAACACATAGTGTGCCGATTTGGACTACCTTTGTACCTGGTAAGCGACAATGGAACACAATTCACTGACAGGTTCTTACAAGATTGGTGTACGGAGCTCCTGATTCAGCAAATCTTCACATCGGTTGCACATCCCCAAGGAAACGGCCAGGTGGAGCGGGCAAACAAGAGTTTGCTTGATAGGATCAAAAGAAGGCTAGGTTACGAGGGGAGTTCCTGGGTGGAAGAATTGCCAAATGTCCTTCGGGCCCATAGAACCATGCCCAAAACCAGTAACAATGAAACCCCCTTTAGCCTAACCTACGGCGCAGAAGCAATGATACCCGCGAAAGTTGGATTACCATCACTGAGGCGGCTTACTACTAATAACGACAATGACAGACTCCTGAGGGAAGGCCTGGACCTCCTAGAAGAACGGCGCGAGGCAGCTGCCATTAGCGAAGCAAAATACAAGAAAACTCTAGAAAAATACTATAACCAACGCGTGGCTCAGCAAACTTTCAAGAAAGGCGAGGATTTCATGCGAGACAATGAAGCCAGTAGAGCGGAGCCTTCAGGAAAACTGGGACCCAACTGGGAGGGTCCCTACATCGTCCAAGAAGACTTAGGCAAAGGGGCTTATCACCTATCCCGACTCGACGGCAATGCGGTCCCTCATAGCTGGAACGCCGCTCACTTGAAAAAAATGTTACATGTAAATCCCCGCCCCGAACGGCGGGATTGGTTATTTTTTCTTCTTATGAACAAGTGTAATTCATCTTTAACGATGTCTCTTTTTTTTAAGTTATTGAGTTAATAAAAGTTACTTCTTTATTATTCTCTCTCATTACTTACATACACAATATCAACTACCATCGCATTTATACTGCACTTTACGGTACAAAAAATTACCATCGCATACAAACTGCATATAACGGTAAAAAGCATCCTAGACACGAAATATTTTTCATGTATAAGTCAAAGGATCAAAACTATACAGCGCTAAGAGTGGGTATCTTGGTAATAGATACATTAACCACTACAAAAAAGATAGGTATTTTGGTAATAAATACATCCAACTATCTTACAAAAACCAAGTACTTGTCCCTGTTGCTAAACGCCAACGTACGGGAACCAAAAAACGAACATGTTCTAAATATTTAATCATCGGAGAACATTGCCCTCACCTCTGCAGGGGTATACAATGCTTCACCGTAGTATTCCAAAGGATAAGGATCAACGATCAGGTCGTCGACATTCACCTCATCTACCAGAAAAGCCAACACCCTCTGATCATCAACCGGGCTTGCACATCGACGGCCATTATGGCGGCGTTCATACACCACCCTATAGCGTTGAACATGCTCGGGGGAAAGGCTTGCAACAGGGTGTCAGCTGATAAAGGAACCACACCTGTTTCGGTTTTCGAATGGCCCTCATCTTCGATACTTTTGCAAGACCGGCTTACCCAGGGCACAATATCACCGGAGTTTATCTCCCTACCTCTAATCATCTCTTCCGTCACCGGAACTTGAAGATGAATCAGAGCATCAGCTGCATCCAAACGTCGAAGTACATTGGAAATTTTCTGTTTATGGCACTTTCTCCCCATTTTTTCAATTAGCAAATTAGGAAAAATATAACTTCATTTATAGGAGATTAAGGAGTCTGACAGCAGTGACGCCAGCAAAATTAAATAAAAAGACATCATTACATGTCAAATCGCCACACTTAAGCAAACGGTGGAGCAATCATCATAATCGCATTAATTGCGTGTCAGAAAATCAAGTGCTTACACGCAGTCACACACCCCAAACAAAACAGTGTTTTACAAAATATCTAAGGAACAATGTACATAATAAAAGACAAAAACACTCATTCCTATTAAGACTCATCCGCCACATCCAGCATCTGGCGTAGAGAGTCCACGCTTTCTTCGGACACCTTGTTAGAAAGCTCTGCATACGCGGGCAACGGATCATTATAAGCTGCCTCAAGAGCATCCGCCGTCTCTGCATGCAGCTTGCCTCTGTTCTCTTGGAACACGGGACTAATCTTATCAGTCCTTTGACAATCGAAGTAACTGTGGTAAACGCCATCATGATGTCCAGATTGATAGGCAGCAGTAGAAAGGCTATCCAACAGAGTCACAAAGGACTCTGATTGGCGTAGATACTCAAACGCCCTAACCAGGCCATTGGTTATCAACCAATTCCTATCACCTTGTAATCCCACCAGGCGGCTAGTCAGGCTATCCACCTCTGCGTTTGACTACTCTCATCAACTTTCCGCCTCTTTAAGGCGCGCCTGGTGGGTGGTGGAGGATTGGACAAGTTGATTCTTCTCAGAGACAAGGGAGTCACACAGTTGTTGGAGTTTCCTAAGCTTTTCCTGCCGCTCCTCTAATTCAACCTGTTTAGCTTGGACTTTGGCGTTGGACGCCTCTAGCTCCACGGTTAGACCTTGATACCGCTCCTTCACATGAGACACAAAATCAGTGTCAATACGGAACTTTTCCATCTTAGAAGACAGCTCGGATCTCACCTTTTGAGCCTCAGTGATGGCTTTCCGTTCCAACTCCTCCTGAACGGTTTTAGTATGAGCAAGAACAGGGTCCTTCTCTGCTATATCGCAGGCCCACAGTATTCTCTTTTTGGCAAGATTGGCTGTCACACGCCTCAAGTCCTCCTCCGCTTTGTTTTTCTCGGGGATAAACCGGCTCTCCCTTAGACCAGCAGCTTGGAGTTGGCTTTCCAAGCGGTACTTTTCATCCATCAACTCTTGGATAGCCACCCGCTCATTGTTATCATGCATCCACCGGCGTCGGATTTCTGCCAACCGCCTAGGTTGACTGACGGCGTCCACCATTGTGGCGTTCATCAAATTTTCATTATTTAAACCCTCCACATAGTGATGCGTGTGGTGTGTTATATAATTTTAAGTATATTTTAAGCCCTTTTTACAGGTTAGTCAAGTTTTAAATTTATAAAACACGATATTTTACTAACACCAAACACACATATGGGCAAGTGCACCCATCGTGAGCGTAGTATAGTGTTGGCAAGATACCGAGGTCGTCCAAGGACACAAGAGCTTTTAGTACCGATTTATCCTCAACGTCTAATCAAATCAAAAGTTTAGAAAAAGGTTTTTAAACTAGAAAAATAAAAACTAACTAAAATGCTGAAAAATAAAATAAAAGTAAAACAGATAGACAAGATGAATCACTTGGCTCCGACTCGTGTATAGTGTAACCTTTGATTATTTCCGCACTTTTGCACTTTTCAAGAGATTATCTTAGTTATTGTAGTAGGGCCCTCTTTTGAAGGTGACGTTACCCTCAACCCAGTAGTTTGAGTCAGCAAGGATACAATCCTAAAGGGTCGGATTATTGAAAGATAATTAATTAAGTTATTAATGCATATTATGGTAGGCCCCTCTTTTGAAGGTGACGTTACCCTCGGCTAAGTAGTCTGAGTCAGCAGGGATACAGTCCTAAGTAGCCGGGTTAAAATATTAATAGTAGCTTACATATGGGGGATCAAAGAGTTTGGACCCCCGCCATCCAATACCGGTGGTATTGAAGGAGGTCCTACTAAATTTGACCCAGGTCCTTACAGGATCTATACACTGAACAAGGCAAGACTCTTACCAAAACCATTCCCTTAACCCCCGACCAGGTAGCCAACATACCTCCATATAAACCGTGGAGATATGAATTGTGAAAATCTTTTATTTTATATAGACAGTAAAATAATGCCAAGACACCACGGACAAACGATAAGGAAGAATCACCTTCAACATAAGAAACTAGTTATTAAAGTCATTAATACATAACCAAGTAAAAAGTGCGAAAAGATTAAAAATAAAAAGTATTACACTAGACACTTGTCTTCACCAAGTGATGTAAGAGACTTAGGCAAACATGGCCTTTGATTGTCAAGAACTCTTACGATCAATCTTGGTTCCCGAGACGACTCACACACTCTATGATGGACAATGGATGATGGTGGTGGATGGTGGTGTTGTGATGGTGGTGGGTGGTGGCTGAAGTGTGAGAGAGGTGGTGTGCCAAGGGATGGTTTGTAAATGAGCCAAGCATCCCTATTTATAGCCTGAACAGCATTGGGCACGGCCCCGTGTCCATCCTCTTCTCTTCCTTCATTAATTTCAGTTTGTTTGCATTAGTTGATCACGCCCCTGTGTTCGCGGAGCACGCCCCTGTGTGTAGAAGCATATCTGTACTATCAAGATTTCCTCAGATTCTGCAAATCTTATAGTTGACCACGGCCCCGTGTCCGCAGGGCACACCCCCGTGGTGGGTGATAGAAGCTTCTATAGCTTTGTCTTTTTTGCTGGCACTTGGGCACGCCCCCGTGTTCACTGAGCACGGGGCGTGTTCAGTCTTCTGTCTTCTTGATTTTGCTTGGGAAGATGCTGTCGGGTGGTCGGGCATGCCACGTTTGTTCCTTTTCTTGTATTTATGTTAGATTTAGCTGCCTTTTTGCTTCTTTTGTTAATTTGAGCTCATTTAATCCTGAAAATACAAAAGGAAGACAAAAACACACTTTTTCCAACATTAGTACTAAAAAAGGGTTAGTTTTATGCCACAATTGATGTAATTTATATGTTGCATTTTGTGCACATCAATAGGCTGACTCAGCCGGGGGATATGCTCGCTCAACCCAGTGGTGCACTACTGGGGGGAAAATCAACCTGGACGATTCCGCTATTTTCCAGTTGGGTTGATAGCGTTGGTCCTAAGCATTTGGGTCCCAGCAAATTGTGGGCAGATAAAGATCATCGCCCAAATGGGCTCCATCATCAACAACACCGCTGCTGGGTCCCCCAGCATCGCTAACGGCGGTATCCTTGGCACTGGTTGACTCACAGGCAGCGGACGTTGTAGGCATTTCCTTCTCAGATACAGAGAAAACGCCGATAGGAGAGTCAAACCGGGTCTTGGGAGTGGCACTTGAAGATGGCGGTGTAACAACTGGACTGGGTGTAACAACAACAGCTGTCGTAAACACCGGTGGCAGTATAGAAGAGCTAACGGTGACAACACTCGCTTGAGATATAAAGTGTGCAAGACTTGGTCTGCTAACAGCAGAAGACACAACATCCCCAGATGTCAAGGGCATAGAGGACGCACCCTCAACTTGGGCCTCAACAATAGAACCTGTGTCAAATCAGGTATTCAGCACAAAGTATAAACATTCAATGCTTACATCCACAAATAAAGTTTACTCACCAGTGGGTAAAGCGTGGGAGGTTTGGATTGCTTGAAAAGCAGTCAAAGGAGGCACAATTCTTCGTTTTTTCTGCAGGCGGGTTGGACTCACCAAATCAGTAGCAGCGGATGAAACGGCAACGCCCCCCGAGGGCACAGAAACGCTAACTGCAGCATGAGAAGTAGCGACCCCCGCGACCATGTATTTCCTCCCGGTAACCTTCACCCGGATTGGTTTTTTCGTTTCTGCAACAGAAACACTACTCCCTCCGCTGGGGGGAGGCTGAGAAATAAATATAAGCAGAAGGATCCGACGGCACGGCGGGCAGCAGAAACTGCTCCAGGTGGATCTTTAACACATCAGGTTCTTGTTCCCCAAGTACGCGGTTCGCGGCCCTCAAAGTAGCGTTCCTAGGGGGATCAATGCAGTCAAACAAGCTCCACTTACCTGTTTTACATTCACACAAATCAGTACAAGTATGCTCAGCATAACAAATTTAAAGCAAATTACCACGCACCTTCATCATCCCTTCGGAAGGAAGGGTACAACCGGATATCCTGCCATAGCAAACTCATGCCCGCCATCACCAGGGCCCCCTCCGGGATCACCGTGCATTCGGAGGAGCATTGACTCAACCTCTTAAACAAAGCGTTCCCCACATAAGCATCCTCAGGGGGACCTTCATCCTTGAATTTGTCCTTGGCCCCCATTTCCCTCCACTGCATTCCCCCAGGGATAACACTAGCGTTGATGTAGAAGAATTTCTTCTTCCAGTCCTTATCCCTGTAACTGGCAGGGATGTCCCTCAAGTAAGACACATCAATATCTCGCCTATCAAAGGTGAAAAAGGGGGACTTCCAAACAAGAACGAAAAAAGCCCTAAAAACGGTAAGTTCAGGGATATGACCCAGGGCTATGCAAGCAAATTCGAAATGTCGAAGTTTGACCAGCCCTAATGGATGCAGTTGGGAGATGTGAATGGGATAATGGTCAAGAACAGACTTACAAAACTTGGTGATTGGCTACCGAAGAATTTGAAAAAATCACTGAACAGAGTGATTTTGCCCTCTTTTAACGGAAACGTTGTGTCCGTCTTTGACGGCAGTACCAGATTCCACTCTGCCCTAATGTTGTAATCTTGAACAAGATTGTTGAAAGATACAAGCCCCCATTTGACATATAGGGCATCAGAACCTTCTTGGGCAGAGGAAGAATACTCGCTAGTTTTGGAGGCCATTTTTGAAATCAAGAAGTTGAAGAAGAAAGTGGTCGTGAACAAAGATGGAAATGGAATCCCAAACCCTAAACGGGAAACCTATTTATAAGGGATTGCAACCTTTCGCATTCAAATAGGTAAACGGATGGGAACGCGTGTCAAGACAGGGGAGGTACAACTGTCATCCTAATGATGACCTAACTGTCACATCTTTTCCCATCGCCGCCATTTTTCAAAAAACAGTAACGGTACCCCACTCAAGAAACTTATACTCAAAGGGGGAATTTTGACTTTTTCCTTTTTTTAGTCCGATTTCATGAAAATCATTTCATAACTTCGGACTGGAGGGACATGACGAGGTATGACCCGGATCAGTCAACCCGACCCAATCATTACCTATTATTTTATTACAAATACTTAATTAAACATGTTATTCTAGAATGTTCCATTCTGCATGGATAAACCACGTAACTAAATCCCTAAACTTTTGGGAAGATCATGCAAATCCCTAACTTATCGGAGTCTATCCTAAGTTAGGAAAAACCCTAATGGTAAACTATAAATAGAGGTAAACATCAAAGGTATGGATTCAGTCTGCTCTCGTTTTACTCTCTCTCCCTACTCATACTTTCTTACTCCCAAACCGAGACTTATTCTCACGCCGGAGGGTGGTTATAGGAATAACCCCATTCCTGTAACGAGTTCTAACGGTGTTCTGTTTTGCAGTCAGTTGTTCGGGTCACCAAAGAGTTGAAGTCCTAGCCGAAGCTTACCAATAAGGTCAGTGTTTCTTCACCTAAACAAGATTATATGTAAAATTGAAGGTGTTATATAAAGTTTGAGTACTTAACCACACTTCATAGAAAAAAAAGATTAACGGTAGATCAATATTAATACAGATTCTATAATGCAAATTAGAGATGCACAATAATTTATTCCCTTCAACCATGAGTTTTGCGAATAAGTAGGCATGGTGATACAAATAGATAGAATTTAATATAAACATGCGACATAGCAATAATTTCGTACAACCACTCATTCGGACACAAAAATGGCCCTCTAAAATCAAGATTTCTTAAGGTGTATATATGCACCATTTTCTAACACTTGATACGGTTCTACGACCACAAGTACCAACTGTATAATACATAAGAGATCGAGAGAGAGGGAGAGAGGCAGTAAATATAGATATATACTTACAACAAATACGTATACATTGTCTCTTAGAGACCAGTAATTCCAAGCAAATATGACCACTGAAACTGCCATCGCTCCTGTTCTCACGAGCCCCGAACATCCCAAGAAGAACCGGATTCAAGTCTCTAACACCAAAAAACCTCTTTTCTTTTATGTCAATCTTGCAAAGGTATCTCTTACTTACGTTGTATTGGATTTTCATTAACATTGTTTTGTAATCATGCATGCGTTTGTTCACGAAATGCGGAACAAGTATCACCGATGGCCAAATCTATCGATAATCAGGCAAAAATATGGCTTTTGGTAACATCATTTGTGACAAATTACTAACAGATATTACCGAGGGATCACAAACATCCTTACAAGGATCGCGGGCAACTTTTTGTAAGGTCGTCAAAAGTGCCAGACGAGCGAGATCCTTTAATTTAACCGGCGAAATTACACTGTGTAATTCGTCGGTAAAAATAATTATTTTTATAAACAAATGACACTAGTTTTTTTTTTAATTCCTGAGAAGTAAAAAAGAAACAAATTATAAATTCAAGAAGTTAAGATTAGATTACAAAATTACAATAATTCAAATAAATTTTCGTGATGAATTAGACCTTGGGCTCGGTTTTTACATATATTTGTATATTTAGTGATGAATAATAAATTGATTTATGTAATATCAATTGATTTCAAGATCAAAATCGAAATAATAGTTAATAAGTTTATTTGCATCCATCTATGTTATACATTTGTCTGTATGTTAATTGTGTTGTAGAGGTACATTCAACAACATGATGAAGTTGAGCTCTCGGCTTTGGGCATGGGTACAACCTCTCTCTCTCGTATCAATAATCTTATTTCATTTTCTCATAAACAATATCATATATAACGATATATATATATATATATAGGACAAAGATCCGTTAGGAACCACCCTTTATTGCGAGAACCGCGAGAACCAGTGTGAACACAAACAGTAATTCCTAAAAAAATCTAAAAAACACCCAAAAAATTTTTTTTTATTTTTTTACTATTTTTTTTTGTAAAAATCGCTATATTTTGTTAATAAAAAAAATAAAAAAATTTCAAAAAAAAAAAAAATTCGAGTAACAGTTATCCATGCACATGCGCATATGTATCGTTTCTTTGTCAAATTCCGTAATTCATTACAAATAATAGTCAATTGCACTTTCATTTACACTACCACGTGTAACACACTACTTTTTACGTTAACAATGTTAGAAATGCACATGTGCATCTATATGTATCAACAGTAAATAAGGTGTTTTGGTACACTACTTTCTCTTTCATCTATCATTCCATCCATAATACACAAGCATGCACATGTGCATTTTTGTCATTTCTTTGACAAATTCCGTAATTCATTACATATATTAGACAATTGCACTTTCATTTACACTACCATATGTAATACACTACTTTTTACGTTACCAATATTATAAATGCACATGTGCATTTATATGTATCAACACGGAATAAGGTGTTTTGGTACACCACTTTGAATACACTTTCCCTTTCATCTACCATACCATCCATAATACACTACCATTACCTCCTACCATCCATAATACAATACCATTACCTCCTACCATCCATAATACAATACCATTAACAATATTTTCACTTTATTACATGTATGTAAACACCATTTATACCATCCAATCAACATATTACATAAAACATTGACAACTATAACCAAACCATCAACCACTAGATATAACTAACCAAAAAACATGTATATGGGTCTACTTCTCCATTCAAAATCACAAACTTTTTGTACCAAAACACGGTATATCATGGTTATACTTAATTATGCACATGTGTATTTTGAATATTGGTAATGTAAAAAGTAGTGTATTACTAATGGTATTGTAAATTAAAGTACAATTGTCTATTCCTGATAATGTATTACCGAATTTGTTGAAGTAATGATACATATGCACATGTGCATGGATAACTGTTACTCAAAAAAAAAGTTTTTTTTTTATGGTAACGAAATATAGCGATTTTTTATTAAAAAATAAAAAAAAAATTTGAGTGGTTTTTTGATTTTTTTTAGATTTTATTTTGTGTTCACATTGGTTCTCACGGTTCTCGCAATAAGGGTGGTTCTCGCATGAACCTTACCCTATATATATATACATGGTTGTAAAAATCCCGACTAGTCTCCGATTAGTCGCCGATTAATCACTAATCGGAGGTTCACCGATTAATGGCCGATTAATAGCTAGGCAGTCAATGGCGGTCCTATTCTGGCCAAATTTTGGCTAGATGCCGACCAAATTTTGACCAAACCATATAAATTCCTTCCAATTACTTAAAAAATAGGTTAATGAGTAGTTAAAACATGTCTACTTTAAGAAACTACATATAAAAATGTGTGAATATATATGCAACTAAAAATTACATATAAAAATCTCAATCCGATTAATTCCGATTAATCCCTATTAATCCCGATTAATCGCTAGTCGGTACCCTACCGCCCGACTAGCGCCTAGCGATTCTTACAACACTGTATATATATATATATATATATATATATATATATATATATATATATATATATATATATATATATAAACAAAACTTTATTCTTTCACTTTGCTATAGCAATTACTACAGTTGTTACAGTAGCTGAGATACTCAAGAACAATGGACTTGCTGTTGAGAAAAGTATGTATCCATGTCCCTATTCGTATTTCAAATCATATATCGCTTGTCGATAATAACAATACGCTTTTGACAGAGGTCGTGACGTCCACCATCGGTATGAAGGATGAAACACGGGGCCGACTAATTCAAAAGGCCAGGGTAAGTTTGACATAGTGTTAATAATAGCAATGTTGACCGTTATAGATGCTAAATGAGCCATCAAATATTGATATATGCTAACATGCATTTGATTATGTGTCGGTCTAATTTCTCTTTCAAACTGAGATTTAGATCGAGATTGTATTGGGGAAGACTGAGAAGTATGCGTCAATGGCAACTCCCCCGAGTGCTCAAGCACGCGAGAAGGAAGCAGGAGTTGCTAACCAGGAAGAAAAAAAACAAGACTAGGATCATGAATGTTACTTTCCTCATAGCTAGAGATGCATACCGTAATTATAGTGTGTTTTGTGTTTCCTATCCTAGCTTGATGTGCCCCAAAGATTCAAGGTTGTAGTCAAAACATTATGTTAATATGTTACATTTGTGTTTTGAGTCCACATCAAGCCATTGGACTTGCTCAAGATTGAGCAGTGTATACTATGCCTGTGTAAAAACTAAAGACTATATATGATTGCAAATGTCTTCCATTCATTCATAACACTTGATATATGTTCAAGGTTTCAAGTCTGTGAAATGCCTAAATGATATTCTTCTTCACATACTCTCTCATGAACTCTTTGATATTTTATAATATTCATATGCTTGGTTCTATAATACTGAATACAAGTCAAAGATATCGATGTTGCAACATATTTTTCTCTAACCCATAGGCCATAGTATGAGTCTGCTTCATCCATAGAAGTTGTGTGTAGCAGCTTCCTGGGACAATTTGTCAGCCACCGAAATGTGGAAAGAGAAACCAAATTTTGCCTGTTGTGTAAAAAAACAACTGCTATAGGTTCTCATGTCACATGTAGTTCCTCCCTGGACACATCAACTTTTATATGGGTGTAACGATGATATTCTGATGTCTATCAACTTGATTTACACAAAAATCAAGTTAATAACTAGTACAAATATTTAAAAATACAATGTTATTAGAAATGCACAAAGTTATATACGATACTTGTTCTTCGACGATTTTTTACCGTTTGAAATAACTTATTGTACATCTTCGTTTGAAACATTAAGTAACTTTTCTACATCACAAATGTAACAATCTTTCATATAATTATCACTAATACGATTATCAAATCGGACTCTTCAGGGTTTAATGAGTAAAAATATCTTTCATTAGTTGTCATTGCAACCGCTAAAACCAATCATAAGTTCAATAATCGATGAATAAACCAATATGAAAGATGTCCCTTGTTTCCACCATCAACCTTACAAGATAAGAAATACCATTCAAGTTGGAAAATGGTTCATATGCTTACACATTATCATTGTGTTGTGAAGTTTGTACACACGTTTGTTATTCCAATGCCAAAATCACTTGGATACATCCCAACCAATCTTACTAAACTTGATATAGCAAATTCATAAAAAATAATCAGATGGAGTCATAGTCTTCATACACATAAGAATCATAAAAAATAATTTGATGGAGACTGTAGTCATAGTCTTCATACACATAAGCATAAGCAATATTTCAAATGTTACCTCAACAAAATGATCATCAAACTCTTGGATTGTATATTGACCACCATGTTAAAATCATCAAACTCATAATAGTGGGAAATATGTGAAATTAGTCCTTTGTTTTTGGTTTGTCGGGTTAATGTAATTGTCAATCATGTTAACCCGTTCAATAGTGGCGAATAGATTTGTTCCGATAGTGATTAAACCAAAAGGTTAGAAACTTTTGGAATTGCCACTTGGTTGATTTCACCATCGAAATTGCATGCATCTTTGATCTTTTCTTTGAAGAGCTTGTGACAATACATTTGAAACCCTTGAAATGTGCAACATTAGGTATATGTGGCAAAATCAAATAACCTAAAATAGGGTAAGGATAGTGTACATTAATTCAGAAGTGTGAGAAGTGTGAGAAATGTATTATAACACTATATATAACACTATATAACACCATATAAACACCGTATAACACTATGTAACACCATATAACACTATGTAACACTATATGACACTATATAACAAAATATAACACTATACATCTATCATAGACATGCTATCAGACAAACTATAGTGTTATATTTGTTAAATATTGTTATATAGTGTTATATGGTGTTATATGGTGTTACATATTGTTATACGGTGTTTATATGGTGTTATATAGTGTTATAATACACTCCTCACACATCTGGATTAATGTACAGGATCCTCTACTACCTAAAATATATGTGAATATCAAATTATTATTATATTTTTGCCAGCAATACTGATACCTAGTTTTTCTGTTAGAGCCAAAATTTGAATTGTTTTAAGAATTAAATGTTTGTTGTAATTTCCTTTTTAATAGGGTTGATCATTCTAATCTCTTTGTATATATTTTGTATCTTTCACGTGAATAAGGCACAGTGAATAAATTCTCTAATGGTATCAGCCAATGATCCTCTGGCCTAATCCTCCTTCCACGCCTCTGTATTTTGCACCCCTAATTTGCCTGTCGTCATCTTCTACCCTCACAAAAAACTAATCACTTTATCTTCCTCAAAATCCGACACCACCCTTCCCATGGCTACCCTCTTGCATATGCTTACAATCAAGTTATCCTCTTCAAACTATATACTCTGGATACATTAGATCGAGCCCCTCCTCTCTCATTAGCAATTATTGGGCTATGTTGATGGGTCTCTTCTCCAACCCTCAAAGACAAACATTTTTTATTGAAAGTAGTTCAAAATCCTGATTATTCCTCATGGATTGAAGTAGATCAACGGGTCTTTATTCTCTTGCAATCCTCACTTACAGAAGAAACCATGGCTGAAGTATTAGGGCACTCGATCTCCATGGTTGGCTCTAGAGTTTGCCTATTCTCATGAGTCTCAAGAGCACGCTCAAAATTTATGAGACTTTTTGCGTCAACTTCGTAAAGGTACCTCCAATGTGTCTGAATTTGGAAAAAAAAATTAAAGCAATTTGCGATCAATTGGTAGCTATTGGACATCCAGTTTCTTATATGGACAAATCACATTGGTTCTTATGTGGTTTGGGTTCGGCTTTCGAAACCTTCTCTATTGCCCAACGTACAATTCATCCTCAGCTGACTTTTCATGAACTTCTTTCCAAAGCCGAAAGCCATGAGTTGTTCTTGGCATCTCTACTTGGATCTTCTCAGCCACAGGTGGCTTTCTCTGCCCGACAACAACCTTCTCAAAACACCCGAAATCAATCCTACCACGGTAGAGGACGCTCAGGTCGGTCCTCAGGATCTAGTTTTTCAGGGAATCATGGTCGTGCAAAACGACCACCTCAATGTCAACCATGTAGACAGGATGGTCATTATGCACCATCATGTCTGACTACCTCCTCATTCGCTCAAAATTCGTCATCAAATGTTGCCCATTTAGCCCATGCTTTCCATGAAAATTGCAACATTGACCAAATCCCATATTGGTGTGCAGATTCGGGTGCTACATCTCATATGGCTCCCACCACTGGTTCTCTACAATCCTCTCAACCGTATATGGGAACCCGGAAGGTTGCAATGGTAATGTTTTATTCATATCTCATATTGTCAGTAGTTCTATAACTAAACATATTCCACTTAAGAATGTTCTTCTCATACCAAATCTATCAAAGCACTTACTTTTGGTTAGAAAATTAATCCATGATTTCCCCGTTAATGTTCTCTTTTCTCGAAACTATTTTGCTATTCAGGACCGGGAGACAAAGAAAATTATGGCAAAAGGGAGACATGAGAATGGACTTTACATTTTGAGTCCAATTTTGCAAGCAAATATGGACTCTACTGTTGCTACACCACCTAGAGCATCTTTTGAAGTTTGGCATATTAGATTAGGCCATGTAGCTTTTAATGTTATTTCATTGTTAAATAAGAACGATTGTTTGAATGTTACTTCGGTACTACATAAACCAACTTTGTGTTCTTCTTGTTAGCTGACAAAACAACAATGTTTACCTTTGAATATTAATGAAAAGCATCCTAATTGGGTTCTTGATTTGGTTCATTGTGATTTATGAGGACGGGCATCCATCACCTCTACAGATGGTTATCGATACTATGCTTTATTCATTGATGATTTTCCTGATTTACTTCGCTTTATCCACTAAAACCAAGTATGGCTTTTTTGAAACCCTTAAAGCATTTCTTGCATTTGTACAAACACAGTTTAATACAAAAGTCAAGGTTTTTCAAAGTGATGGTGGAACCGAGTTCGTTAGTAGACGAGTGAAAGGCTTATTCTTAGAAAATGGGACCTTGCATAAACTATCTTGTCCCTACACGCCCGAACAAAACGGGCGGGCCAAAAGAAAGCATCGCCACATAAATGAAACAGGGCTTGCAATGTTATTTGGAGCACATACCCCAGCTACTCTTTGGGTTGATGCATTTGCATCAACGGCTCATGTTATTAATCGCCTTCCAAAAATTATCTTGGGTAATAAGTTTTCTTTTGAGCTTCTATATCATAACACACCACAATGTGTGTGTAACAACCCGACTTCCCGGAAAGTCAAGTTCTTACTTAGATCTGTCATTTATTGCTTAATTACTCTAAGAGATTCGATAATAGTTAACCTGTTGCGGTAATCTATGTATATCGGTTGTTTTAATGATTTAAATCTATGTTTTATAACGCATTCACAACGCTTATTCAAAACGCATTTAATGCTATTTACAACGCATACTATTTAAACGCATTTTATCGCATATCACATCGCATGTTTATACTAAACACCATCGCAACGTTATCGCATCGCAATATCATCGCAACTCGAAACACATATTTACTTTTATGCATCTTAGTTATTATGTGTGTTATTTGTGTGTTTACTTGTTTAATGTTATGTGGTTATCTCATCGCAAAGCTCACTCGTAACTTTCTTAAACGCAACGCGCAACGCACAAAACAAAAGTTGGAAAACGAACTCGCACAAGTTGTCTGATCGAATGACCATTCGATCGAATGGACATCTGATCGAATGGACATCCGACCGGATGACTATCCGATCAGATGGCCATCCGATCGACTGGCCATCCGACCCACGCACTTGCACCACCTTATCTCATCTCACCCTATAAATACCCACCTGTCACATCACTGTTCACTAATGTGACAGCTCTACCCAACCAACTCGCTCCCAGCTCATTCTAAGGCACTTTTCACTCGATTCAAGGCCATTTTCGTAATTTTTCTTCCTAAATCTTGTACTTCCATCATCACTACACACTTTCTCCATCATTTTCTCCATTAAAGTCACTGATATTCACCATGAAATCACCTGATTTGGACTTCTTTAAGGTGATGTCTGTCGTTAAGGACATGCAAAAACCAACTAAACTATGTAGATAGGATAAGTCGGATATCGAACCAGAGGAGGATTGTGGAAAGTGTTATAAGGTTAAGTGTTGATTAACTAAGACGAAAAAAATAAAGCTTTGTTGTGAGTTGATTGATTATCTAAAAATTACGGACTAAAAAGTGAAGTTTAAATCAATAGAGAAACAATGGTTCCTCCAGATTTCAGGTTTTGCAGCTAGATTCAGTTATGTGTTTAATCGAAACACTTACATAGACATAAGTGTTGAATCTAATTAACCAGTTGTGATAACCAAAGACTAAGTACTCCGGTCAATACATAACGGGAGGTTATCGAATGATTATCAATTACAATTACAAACCCTAACCCCATGTCAAATATATCCCAATTACTAGAACTCTCGGGAACTGAATGCTTAGAAATTAAGGTTTAAATAAATGCAATTGTTTACAACCAATAAATCAAATCCATGGTGAAAAGCATCGAATGCTTAGATCACCAAGTTATACGATTGTCACAAACACATAAAATTATCCAACTTACAAAAACCCTCCATCCGGAGGAAACCACTAGGAGACTAGCCGCTCATATCGGTTGAAAGATCCTTGAAAGCCCTCCTTTTTCTTTCCGTCTACTGCCGTCAAAGATATCTCAAAATTGGCTCCTTCTTTTATTTATCAACCGTAGCCTACGGTTTAATACCGTAGGTTACGTTAGTAACCTGCTGTTTTCTTATTAATCTAGGAAGCCGTAGAATCGTAGGTTACAGTTGCGAGACGTAAGCTACGCATCAATGTTGCTGGAACTTATACACTCACTTATTTCAACTTTCAATTAATTACTTCCAAGTCCCTATACTTTGTTCTTTTGCATTCCTCGCACATTTGAGTTATCTCCTTGACCCGAACATCTACCGAATGATATCTTTCGCGTTGTTTATCATCCCCGGTAATTCCGTTTTATCAACACGTGCTCTAACTTCACCGAATTACGCCGATTAACCAGTAAAACCACATACTTGCGTAGTTAACGTATTCAACGCATATAAATACGTAAACGACAATAAATCACACAAGATAAGCACGTTAACACTCGGGTTTTACACTCTCCATCATAAGGTGACGTCATTCGGTTTCTTATGAAAACTGTAGTGTGGCATCATCTCATCAAGATTTGTCCAGATCTAAAGGATTTCCACACTATTTTACACAAATCTCAACAAGATTTCAACACTTTTCAACTGATTCAAACTTTTCTTCAACGTTTCTTTATTTTTCACTCAAAACCGATGGAATCTAGACTCATTCAGGCTCTCTACCCATTCTCTAGTTGAGAACCGGTCTATAAATGGATTTCCACCGGAGAGACGACCGATTCACGGGTTGAACATGAAACCCCATCAAGAACAGTTAGTCTGATCGAGTGGGGTGATTCCCATCCGATGGACTGAGTTGGACTTGATGTGGTTTCCGTTGTTTGACACGTCGTCACGCCGTCTCCATTAAACTTCAAACTTTAACTTAGAAAATTTTACGAAGTTTTTAGAACATTAGATCTCCCAATCGAATAGTCATCCGATCGAATGACTATTCGACCAGGTGACGTGCCCTTTATAACTCCCAATACTTAAATGATTTGATCAAACTTCAAACTATCAAACTCTCAATCGAATAGCCATCCGATCGAATGGCCATCCGTCCGGATGGCCATCCGACTGGATGACTTGACTTATACTACAACGAAAACTTCAAATGTTTTTGAAAAAAATCACAAACACTCACTCAATCGAATGACCAACCGTTCAAATAGTCATCCGTCCGGATGACCATCTAATCGAAAGGGTGTTCACCCGTTCGACTCACCTTTTCTCAACCGACACGCTGTTTTCGCACTGTTCGACGCTTACGGTATCGTTCTATGCTTAGGCTAACTCCAACACGCTCCCTTCAATCCAATTCAAGGTTGTTTTTATTATTAAACACATACGGTGAGTATACTCGAACCCTTTTCGCTTAACACACTTTTGGGTGTTACATACGTTCTCTATCAAACACATCAACACACAACGCAAACACTTTTATATGCTAACCGCTCTTGCATGTTATACGTGACTCGATGAATGCTTGTATGTTATGTTTAGACAGTGATTGTTGTCTGACACCTTAGCAACGATAGTACTATAGTTTGGACTCAGCACCTGTTGGGGACAGGGGTTGTTAAGGGTTTTACATCACATGGTCACAGTGGTGATAATGTGTTGCGCATTCTACACTCGCAGTCATGTCGGTTGCGTAAGTCATTGTCGATAGCTTACTTGCTTCACATTTCTACGTGTTACGTGCTGGTTATGCATAAACGCTTTCGCTACTATATGATACTCAAACTTGTGTACTCACCTATACATTCTATGTATTGACTTTATTTTAACGTATGTGACAGGTTGATAGGATGCTTTGCTTGGTGAAACGAGTAGGAGGTCTAGAAACTTCATTAATAAATCTGAGTTGTCGGAACAGTATTTTGTTTATGAGACTTATATCTGTAATGACTGTTTATGCTTTATATGTTAATGGTATGGGACATTAATGCTAAATATATCGTCACTAATAGTTGTTATGGATTCTCTTGGACAATCTGTTTCGCTCAGTGCCATGCCCCGATGTTTCCGCCATCGGTTGGGGTGTGACAGATTGGTATCAGAGCCATAACTATAGGGAACTAAGAAAGACTCGACCTAGTCCAGGTTCTGAGTCTTAGAATTGACCTAGTCTATAGTCTAAGCACCAACAAACCGCCTTGTGTGAACCTAGTAAGGGTTTCGCACGAGCTCACTCTGGATACTCTCGCTTGAAAACTACATCCCCGTGCGAACACCGCATACTACAGCTTCGCACGGATGAGCCTTTCCTAAGGCTGAAAACTCATTGTTGCCTTCCCTAAGGCTGATACAATACACACATTTTCGAAAACACTCGCATAACACAATCGAGTGATTTAACTTATGTATATGCTTTAAGTTATGTGCATTGTCACTGATTACTAATGATGTGGATTTGTACGGTGACTGCAGGTTACATGGAATGGATCATGGATCATCCTTATGAAATGTAAAGTGGTGAAGATCGAGTCAGCGCATGGGTTGTAGGGGAGGAAGGTCTTGTAGTTTTGTAATTGTGTATTGTATTGTATTCAAACCTCAAATTAAGAAAGGATAGATGTAATTATTTCAAGTGTTGTTTTAAACGGTTTTCAAGCATGTTAGAAGGTTAATAAAGAAAGAAATTTTTAGTCCGTATTTTCGTTGTGTGTTTTTCAGTTAAAACGTGTTAGGGTCTTGCAAGTTGGTATCAGAGCCTTGGTTTTAGTGAAACCTAGTACAAGGAGGTAAGTACTTGAACTCAAACCTATGTGCTCTAATGACTAGGAACCCCTACAACCCGAGACTCGATCAAGACTCGAAGGTAGAACCGAATGGAAGCATGTATATGTACGTTCATATGAAGAAGCTACTTGTGTTGCATATGTAAGGTAAGCTTGGATGATCGAGAGGAATGTGCCGAGGATGCAGTCTAGGACCAACACTAAAGCATGTAGTAAGACAAATGGACCTCAGGTATGCAATTTCAATTTGTGGGTACCAGTGTTGGGAAAACCTCCCGAGGGAGGATGAATGTTAAACGAAAGACAATGATGTTGTCTTGGCAAGATTTGATAGATGATACACAAACTGAAACCCACTTCTTCGAGCATAAGGTGATGATTACATGAAGGAACAAAATTAGTATGTGGATTGCGTGCCTGGCTAGTGCACAAGAAGCATATGATGTGACAACCGTCACTTTTCCGTACATTCCGTACACGAAATGAACAGTAATTTGTGCTTAAATGACTGTGCATGATCTAGTTTACCAGAAAAATTAATTTCTGAATTCCATACAAGTGAATTCATGCATGATATATGTTGCAAGAATTACGTTATGATAGCGTTGCGTCAAAAATATTAGTAAACTCACCGGTAAGACACCTCGTGTCAACAGAACTGCAGAAAGCAGTCAGACATTAGAATTGAGGCCTAGGTGTAGGTCCGACGACAAAAGTACACTAAAACCCAAGAGTACATGTAAGGGTTTAATTTATAGACATTGCGAAAGCAAGAATAAGCACTAAAAAGCACCCGAAACGCACTTTAAGTGCAGAATTTGGTATAATTCAGCAATAATTCAGCATTTAAACATATGAATATTATGCAGAAATGTCGTTTTATTATCCAGAATATTTCCCTAAGTGTTGGGAATTGAAAGAGTACAAGAAAGGTACTTAAACGACACTAAAAGGTGCAATTTAGCACTTTAACGAATCGGTATGCAACCGAACAACCGGACATTACCCGGAACACCAAAATAATGCTAGAAGCATTGTTTTTATTTTTCTAAGCTGGTTAGGGTCCCCGAACACCCTAACACACTATACATTAAATAATACACACTAGTATCCTAACTAACACCTTTGAGTCCTAACTAAACCAAGTAACTAATCATTACAAGTTACACTTTACCCCCCCCCCCATTGGTGGCCGGTTAGGGGACATAAATCCCACTCCTTGATTTCTTTTGATTATTTTATTCCCTTGTTGTTGGTTAAAGAAACATTAGACCCATTGGTTAAACATGGAATTTGGATTATAAAAGAACACCAAGGGTCTTGAATCTTCATTTGCATAACACACCACCAACACAACCCTTTCTCTTTCTCTCCTCCCTTGTTCGGCCGAACCCACATCCACACAAGCAACCATTTTCGATTTTTGATCTTCAAGTTTCAAGCACATTCAAGTGTTACGGGTCACATACGAGGAGTCTTGGAGCAAGCGGAACACGAAGGACCTCATTCTTTAGCTTTTATCCACGCGTTTTTCATCAAGAATCTTCCCTAGCCTTGAGCTAGAGGTATAACACTTAAAACTCGTTTTTGAACCTATCTAAAGTGGGTAAAAGAAGTTTTATAGGTTAAATCTCGTTAAAATGCAAAATGATGCACAAAAGTCTACTAAAAACATGAAAAATGGTGGTTAATAGCATTTAAGTTGTGTAAAAGTTGTAGTATTTGAAATATATGGTTATCTAGACCCGATCTATGATGTGGTAGCTCGGATCATCGTTTAACCCGGTTTGGTAAGATCATGGATCTTAACATAAAGCTATTTTAGAAGTAACAAGGGTTAAAAGGTGAAACCCTACCACACATAAGCCATGAACTTGTGTAAACATATTTTAACTTGTACAATAGTGTTTAAAACTAGTAGATCTACGTATCTACAAGCGGTATTTTCAAAGGACCAAGTGTCCAAGAAATCACATGTTCTAAACCGGATCTTACACAAACAAAAGTGGTTTTTGTGAACAAACAAGTGCATGGATACTTGTGTAACAAAAGCTTTAACAAAGAAATAATTTTCGTAAAAACTGACTAGAAGTTGTAAAACTTCATATTCTTTAAAAATAAAGTTTTTAAGAAATTAAACTTATTTTTAAAGATAACAAGACTCACTAAATGTGCTAGTAAGTTACTACACATTTTTGTAAATATTCAAGTTCATGAAATTAGTGATTATTGTTGACGATTATTGTTGATAATTGTTGTTGATGATTGATAATGATTTAAAAGAAAATAAACACACGTTTTGAAAACTTGGGAAACCTCCATTTTTAGGGGAAACTCTGTCAAAATTTTTATAAATTTTGACACTTAGAAAAATATAAGTTTTTGAGAAACTTATTCCCTAAAAATGTGTTTAGAAGTATTACTAAGGTTTCCCTAATTTTTGGTGATAAGAAATGAGGGTTTCTTCAAGAATAAAATGGATATTAAGTATATATTTTTGAAAGGAAAATATATATTATTTGATCACCAACTTTTGTGCTAAGTGTATATAGTATGTGTTATATGTGCTCGTGTATTAAGACTAAAAAAAAATATACACTAATTACTCTTGAGGAGTAGAAATATAAAAATACACATACAACATACAAGATACATAATTCGGGTGCAAAGTGCAAAACACGAGATACTTATATTAATTTTAGAGAAATAATATAAGTAAGATACGTAGTTAAAAATATAGAATATTTTTAACACAAGAATACGTATACAAGAGATAGTGACTGTACTTGTGCGACGCAAGTCTAGTGACTAACGTTAAGAAAACGCGTATAGGTTACGACGTTAATTAAGCAAATCCGGTGAAGTTTACGACGCAAGGAACGCAAAGTTGTGAGTTCATGCTCCCCCTTTTCTCTAACTGTTTTTGGTTTTATAACTCTCGGGGGTGAAATACATGTTACAGATATTATAATTTTTACAAAGGGTAAAAATACAAGAAGCACTCTTGGTGAGAACGAGAACCGAGTGCAATATGATTTGAGAATACGAGAAGCACTCGTGGTGAGTGCAATATGATGAGCTTTAAGAAAAGCCTAGAAAATACTAGATCATGTGAGCATAGACTAATACAAAAGATGCCATAAAGTCTTGGTGAATAATAGTACCAAGCCATTAAAAACAATCATTAATTAGGGACGAGGGTTAGATCTAACGGGTACGGCCGAGCCCCACTCAGGGTCCTTATGTGACCACTTGAGTGCTTCGGTGTCCCAGTCGAGGGAAATCGACACAGTCGAGGTTAATCGACACAGTCGAGGGTAATCGACACAGTCAAGAAAAATTGACGCAGTCGAGGTTAATCGACACAGTCGAGGGAAAATCGACACAGTGAAAGGAGAAAATACTAAAGCTCCCTATGTCCTCACATGCCTTAATGTCCTTGCTCATACACTCATTTAGTACGTGGTGTACACAAGAAAACGTGATGTATACAATAAATACTTGATTTGTAAAGGTTACAAACTATGTTTTCATACAAGATATACAAGACGCATGAACTCGCTCAACTTTATGTTGATGTTTTCCAAAATTACATGTATTTCAGGTGACAGGTTGGATCTTGGGCGCAAGTGTCATAACTAGAAGTAGACTACAAGTCTAGATGTCATCCACTTTTGTTAAATCAAAACCTTGGCAAAGGTCGTGTTTTGAAAACTTAAATAACAAGTGTTTGTAATACTCAAATTTTCATGAATGGATGAACATCGTTTTGATCATGTAGTTGTTTATTACGATTGAATGCAATGATAACAAGCTAGTCACACATCGTACGCTTCCGCAAAAGACAGGGTGTGACAGTTTGGTATCAGAGCTTCGATTGTAGTGAACTAGGATTCTTTCTCGAGTCTAGACTACAATCACTAGAGTTCTCTCACGAAAACATTTTTCAAAAAGGTTTTCATTGCATTCACAAAAGCGCCAAGATCCACGAGTCAGACACCTTACAAAGAAAATACAAGGCAAGGACATTAGTGAGGAATACCTTTAGAATAAGGTGCCAACCAAAGCATAGTCTACACGAGTTAGACTAGCCCAAAAACAAAATGACCCCCAAAAACGAGAGTTATACGTGACATAATGCAATAAAATGCTTGATTATGCTAAGTAGCATATATGTTATTGATATACATACATACAAATAAGTGTACGGAATGATTATTGACGTGAATAAGTTACTTTCGACTCCGACTCCTATTACTATACGTAACTCGCACGATGAAGCTACCGACCTCGCGTCCTTTGCAAAGCTCATGGCTGGGAGTGAATACCAGACAAGATGTTGAGCTTGCTTCCGTAGGAGATGGCTGTTCTTCCCTCTCGATCGTGAAGATGCCTAACTACGGTGAAGATGACGAGGCAGAGGCGGCAACCTTGAACAAATTCTCAGTCAACAGGACGAGATCCCTGCGGCTTATGTGAAGCAAGATTGACGACATACTTGACCAAAAAAAAGGAAGATGAAGTATTCATCTCGAAGGTGCCCCTCCAACAACTAGGAATTCTCTCTATTCCTATTCCATCTAATCATCGTGCCTATTCGCGCGTAACAACAACGAGTGTTAGCGCGTGGACCACTGCAATGGTCCTTTCCATGACAGAGGTATAAGGACAGTAGTGTCCCCTCCTTGATTGATCATCTGCTTGGACGAGAGAAATTTGGGGTAATTGTGCAAGACAATTTATTATTACGGGGGCCCACGTAATAACAACTTGTAGTGCACAGAAATCCTGGTGGACTCTGCGGGTCGAGCTAATGAAAACCATACAAAATCTATCTATAGGTGTCCTCACCTTCATCTGGTAGAACAACACATAGATCAGTGCTTTAGCACGATAGAAAGTAGGAAGCCTGTCTTAGCCTACTTCGTGACTGACACTTCTACCTGCATACGAGACGTTTGAGAAAGCGATATTTAAGCAAGAGAGGTGGAATGACATTTAGAAAGAATCAGTGACGATACACTCCCTATCACCTCTACACAAACAACCCCATCAAAGGGGAAATATACGCACCAGTAAAGCTAAAGACCTAAGAAAACCAATGTAGCAGGAAATAACTGAAACTTGAATGACCAAGGCGATGTAGCCTCGGGATCATTTCAAACAATATGCCAAGTTGGCAAGCCTATGTGAAGGCTCAATAACTGTTTCCTCGCTTATACACTGGTTATATATACGTGTGAAATTGGGTGGCTTATGGTGCTATGTATATCATAGACAATTGAAATGTTGTCTAACCTACTTCATACCATTTTGGCAGAAGAGAATGCCGCCCAGGCGAGACACAAACACCAGTACGTTGCCAAGGACAGAAGCCGAGCTGCAAGAACGCATCTCGCAGGCAATTGCACGACATGAAGCCCTCCGCTCTGAGCACAGCAATGGCACTACTGGAAATAACCCTCCAACTGGCTGCACCTATAAACAGTTCCTGGACTGCAAGCCATTAAATTTTGATGGCACAGGAGGTGCCGTTGCATTTGTTCGTTGGGCAGAAAAGACTGACTCCATTCTAAGAATGAGTAACTGTTCGCCCCGACAGAGTGTTACTTATATCTCAGGGTTATTCGTAGATGGCGCACTCTCCTGGTGGAACCTTCAGGTTCAAACCCTTGGTGTGGATACTGCTTATGCACAAAGCTGGGACGAGCTCAAGGAAATGATGGAAAAGAAATATTGTTCGAGGGCTGAAATCCAGAAGATTGAGGTGGAGTTCTGGAACTTGAAAATGGATGGACCGAAGATTCCTGAATACGTCCAACGATTTCACGACTTGTCTAGGGTCGTCCCCTACTTAGTCACACCGGAATTCAAAAGGGTTGAACGATTCATTTGGGGACTTGCACCTCAGATCAGGAGCATGGTTACTACCTCAAAGCCCTCAACCATTGCAGAGGCTATCGATATGAGTGTCACTCTTACTGAAGAAGCTCTTCGTGCGGGAAAATTTTCGGAATCCGAGGATGACAAGAAAGAGACTCATGTGGAGTCGTCAAGCAACAAGAAGAGGAAGTCCTCAAACCTAAAGATGAGCACCCAAGTCAACTATGGAAGCTCTAAAACAGGCAAAGGAAAGAAGGTAAAACCGCCGCATGACAGGAAAACTGATGGAGCCACTAATAAGGCTGGTGGTAAAATATACTCGGGGACTAAGCCGAAGTGCGGAGAATGCAATTTTCACCATGAAGGTCGATGTATGAAGCCTAAGTGCGGAAAGTGTGGAAAAGAAGGGCACAACAAGGATGCCTGTTGGGCGAAGGACCCAGATGGAAGAAATAAGAGAATACCAGGTTGCTACAAATGTGGTGAAGCAGGGCACTTTAGGAAAGATTGCCCTAGGAAGAAACAAGCAAGGAAGGGTTTTCACGATCGAAACTCGTGAAGCACGCCAGGATCCAGATGCGGTTACGGGTACGTTCCCTAATAACCAACCTTATGCATCTATTTTTAATACTGGCATCAACTTCAACCCTGCATGCTTAGAACCTAAGAAACCGCTTGGCCTAGCAAAATAGACGTCCCGTATTCCTTAGAAATGGGCATAAAGAAGGCTAGTTTAAACAGTCGAAGCAATTAAGGATTGCATTTAGGGACTCAGAAGGCCGGAACCTTCTGTTACCATTGACTTGCGA
This sequence comes from Helianthus tuberosus, assembly GCA_030545235.1. NCBI lineage: Eukaryota > Viridiplantae > Streptophyta > Magnoliopsida > Asterales > Asteraceae > Helianthus > Helianthus tuberosus. The sequence goes on along the minus strand of CM060371.1, from coordinate 102,594,041 downwards.
AGTCATGAGATGATAGTCAGCATGGATCAGAAATCCAAGTATAGAGCTGGAGTCGTTCAATATGAGAAAATCAGACGCATCCCTCTTGCGGATGATGAAACCTAACTTTCCTGCAATAGGTGCAAGGATGCTAGACCCCATAAGGCGGCAGATCTACGACATCCCTCATTGGTCGAAGAAGCATGGAAACGCCTCCGAGTAGACTGCAGAGCCTGAGAACATCCCCGTGATGGAAGAAGTCCCAGTAGCCTTTTCAGAAGACTTGCCAGGGACGCCTCTCTGTAGAGACGAGAGGAGTTTGGGATAAATCGCATGCCAGGAGCAGCACCAGTGACGAATGACGCCATACCGACTAGCTTCACCAGCGAAGCATGAACCTCTGATATAACCGCAAGAGCTGCTAGACAGAGGAAAATAAGGACATAACATCCTTAGTTAAGGAGACAAGGAGAAAGTTGGTAGTCTCCACTTTACATAAACTGCAGAAAATTGAGAATCAGAATCCTTTGCCAAGGACTGACGACACAAATGAGCAAATCGTAAGGTTCCAGTTACCACTCAAAGATCAACTTGAGGACAAGAGGTCCTCCACTGTGAATACAAGAGGAAATATCCCTAAAACGACCTTTAGGACTTGCTTCGAGCATTACGAGATCCTTGTCGTATCATTTGGCTTAACACATGCATCGACAATATTCATGGACCTCATGAAACGAACGTGTGAGCCACACCTGGATGAGTCATATACTTATTGACTACATTCTAATATGGCCAACGACCAAGGAAGGTCGTAAGCAACAGCTGCAGTTTACCTTGCAACTCTTAGAGAAAGCACAGTTATGTGCAATGATGACGAAAAGCAGATTTCGAGTTCGCGAAGGGAGAAATTTAAGATACATGGTGGATAAGAACGGAATTCACGCCAACCCTGCAACCAAGAGCTAAGGAGCTAGAGTTGCAATTATGTGACGTCTCTCGACAAGTCTCGATTGTACGTCGATGCAACGAGACCACGACATTGCACACGCGACACATTGATTAAGGAATCACGAGAAGAGATCTTGAGCTAGATACAGTGATTGCGCGCCGCAACTGGACGTCATTACCTGAAAGAAAACGTTGCACGATCTTTATTGATCACAAGGGTTGCAACACACCGATGATCGTAAGAACTCGGATATGAACTGAGCTGCTGAACAATGCAGACTGTATGAACCCAATACGTTCTTGTGTGATAAACTTTGATGAAAAGCCGGAACACTCACTTGCCCTTAGTGGAGTTTTCCTAAAACGGTAGCTATCACACCGTCGTCTAAACTGCTTCATGTAAAGCTTTAGACGGAACATATTGAGTAAACTCCCTTCATGTTGAACGGATACCAGAAATAAACGATCAACTGGCCCGAGATGGCCCAGGAAAAACTAGAGGCAAGATCCTTCAGATATGTGATCATATCAGGACAGCCCGCAGAATACAGAAAGAGTACGCCGATGAGCGGCAGAAATCGTAAGAATTTGAGACAAGAAGTATGACCAAAATGAGAGCCTCGCCTAGAGAAGGCGGAGTGTGAATTGGAAAACGAAAAGGTTGAATCCCCGGTGTAGGGATCAGAACCATTGTTCACAAGATGAAAACTCCCAGAAAAAGATCAGTAGTGATCGCGACACATTCATGTGTCTAGTCTATAGAGGAGTCTGACTTAAGGAACAGTCGTTGTTCCCACAAATAAGATTCACGTCAATGACAAACGACAAGAATTACTATAGAAACCTGTTGAGGTTTTGGACCAAGAGTCCGTGATACTATAGAAACCTGTTGAGGTTTTGGACCAAGAGTCCGTGATACTATAGAAACCTGTTAAGGTTTTGGACCAAGAGTCCGTGATACTATAGAAACCTGTTGAGGTTTTGGACCAAGAGTCCGTGATACTATAGAAACCTGTTGAGGTTTTGGACCAAGAGTCCGTGATACTATAGAAACCTGTTGAGGTTTTGGACCAAGGGTCCGTGATACTATAGAAACCTGTTGAGGTTTTGGACCAAGAGTCCGCAATACTATAGAAACCTGTTGAGGTTAGGGACCAAGAGTCCACAAGACACAGAAAAGTCATGATCGACTTACTTGAGTACGATAGAATTCATGACATGACCCAGAGATTACATGGGAACATAAAGACAAATCATGAATCTAAGTGACCATATTGGTTTCACAACTCCCCTGCGACCGATGGCATCGCCTAAATTTCGGGACGAAATTCTTTTAACGGGGGGAGACTGTGACAACCGTCACTTTTCCGTACATTCCGTACACGAAATGAACAGTAATTTGTGCTTAAATGACTGTGCATGATCTAGTTTACCAGAAAAATTAATTTCTGAATTCCATACAAGTGAATTCATGCATGATATATGTTGCAAGAATTACGTTATGATAGCGTTGCGTCAAAAATATTAGTAAACTCACCGGTAAGACACCTCGTGTCAACAGAACTGCAGAAAGCAGTCAGACATTAGAATTGAGGCCTAGGTGTAGGTCCGACGACAAAAGTACACTAAAACCCAAGAGTACATGTAAGGGTTTAATTTATAGACATTGCGAAAGCAAGAATAAGCACTAAAAAGCACCCGAAACGCACTTTAAGTGCAGAATTTGGTATAATTCAGCATTTAAACATATGAATATTATGCAGAAATGTCGTTTTATTATCCAGAATATTTCCCTAACTGTTGGGAATTGAAAGAGTACAAGAAAGGTACTTAAACGACACTAAAAGGTGCAATTTAGCACTTTAACGAATCGGTATGCAACCGAACAACCGGACATTACCCGGAACACCAAAATAATGCTAGAAGCATTGTTTTTATTTTTCTAAGCTGGTTAGGGTCCCCGAACACCCTAACACACTATACATTAAATAATACACACTAGTATCCTAACTAACACCTTTGAGTCCTAACTAAACCAAGTAACTAATCATTACAAGTTACACTTTACCCCCCCCCCCCCCCATTGGTGGCCGGTTAGGGGACATAAATCCCACTCCTTGATTTCTTTTGATTATTTTATTCCCTTGTTGTTGGTTAAAGAAACATTAGACCCATTGGTTAAACATGGAATTTGGATTATAAAAGAACACCAAGGGTCTTGAATCTTCATTTGCATAACACACCACCAACACAACCCTTTCTCTTTCTCTCCTCCCTTGTTCGGCCGAACCCACATCCACACAAGCAACCATTTTCGATTTTTGATCTTCAAGTTTCAAGCACATTCAAGTGTTACGGGTCACATACGAGGAGTCTTGGAGCAAGCGGAACACGAAGGACCTCATTCTTTAGCTTTTATCCACGCGTTTTTCATCAAGAATCTTCCCTAGCCTTGAGCTAGAGGTATAACACTTAAAACTCGTTTTTGAACCTATCTAAAGTGGGTAAAAGAAGTTTTATCGGTTAAATCTCGTTAAAATGCAAAATGATGCACAAAAGTCTACTAAAAACATGAAAAATGGTGGTTAATAGCATTTAAGTTGTGTAAAAGTTGTAGTATTTGAAATATATGGTTATCTAGACCCGATCTATGATGTGGTAGCTCAGATCATCGTTTAACCCGGTTTGGTAAGATCATGGATCTTAACATAAAGCTATTTTAGAAGTAACAAGGGTTAAAAGGTGAAACCCTACCACACATAAGCCATGAACTTGTGTAAACATATTTTAACTTGTACAATAGTGTTTAAAACTAGTAGATCTACGTATCTACAAGCGGTATTTTCAAAGGACCAAGTGTCCAAGAAATCACATGTTCTAAACCGGATCTTACACAAACAAAAGTGGTTTTTGTGAACAAACAAGTGCATGGATACTTGTGTAACAAAAGCTTTAACAAAGAAATAATTTTCGTAAAAACTGACTAGAAGTTGTAAAACTTCATATTCTTTAAAAATAAAGTTTTTAAGAAATTAAACTTATTTTTAAAGATAACAAGACTCACTAAATGTGCTAGTAAGTTACTACACATTTTTGTAAATATTCAAGTTCATGAAATTAGTGATTATTGTTGACGATTATTGTTGATAATTGTTGTTGATGATTGATAATGATTTAAAAGAAAATAAACACACGTTTTGAAAACTTGGGAAACCTCCATTTTTAGGGGAAACTCTGTCAAAATTTTTATAAATTTTGACACTTAGAAAAATATAAGTTTTTGAGAAACTTATTCCCTAAAAATGTGTTTAGAAGTATTACTAAGGTTTCCCTAATTTTTGGTGATAAGAAATGAGGGTTTCTTCAAGAATAAAATGGATATTAAGTATATATTTTTGAAAGGAAAATATATATTATTTGATCACCAACTTTTGTGCTAAGTGTATATAGTATGTGTTATATGTGCTCGTGTATTAAGACTAAAAAAAAATATACACTAATTACTCTTGAGGAGTAGAAATATAAAAATACACATACAACATACAAGATACATAATTCGGGTGCAAAGTGCAAAACACGAGATACTTATATTAATTTTAGAGAAATAATATAAGTAAGATACGTAGTTAAAAATATAGAATATTTTTAACACAAGAATACGTATACAAGAGATAGTGACTGTACTTGTGCGACGCAAGTCTAGTGACTAACGTTAAGAAAACGCGTATAGGTTACGACGTTAATTAAGCAAATCCGGTGAAGTTTACGACGCAAGGAACGCAAAGTTGTGAGTTCATGCTCCCCCTTTTCTCTAACTGTTTTTGGTTTTATAACTCTCGGGGGTGAAATACATGTTACAGATATTATAATTTTTACAAAGGGTAAAAATACAAGAAGCACTCTTGGTGAGAACGAGAACCGAGTGCAATATGATTTGAGAATACGAGAAGCACTCGTGGTGAGTGCAATATGATGAGCTTTAAGAAAAGCCTAGAAAATACTAGATCATGTGAGCATAGACTAATACAAAAGATGCCATAAAGTCTTGGTGAATAATAGTACCAAGCCATTAAAAACAATCATTAATTAGGGACGAGGGTTAGATCTAACGGGTACGGCCGAGCCCCACTCAGGGTCCTTATGTGACCACTTGAGTGCTTCGGTGTCCCAGTCGAGGGAAATCGACACAGTCGAGGTTAATCGACACAGTCGAGGGTAATCGACACAGTCAAGAAAAATTGACGCAGTCGAGGTTAATCGACACAGTCGAGGGAAAATCGACACAGTGAAAGGAGAAAATACTAAAGCTCCCTATGTCCTCACATGCCTTAATGTCCTTGCTCATACACTCATTTAGTACGTGGTGTACACAAGAAAACGTGATGTATACAATAAATACTTGATTTGTAAAGGTTACAAACTATGTTTTCATACAAGATATACAAGACGCATGAACTCGCTCAACTTTATGTTGATGTTTTCCAAAATTACATGTATTTCAGGTGACAGGTTGGATCTTGGGCGCAAGTGTCATAACTAGAAGTAGACTACAAGTCTAGATGTCATCCACTTTTGTTAAATCAAAACCTTGGCAAAGGTCGTGTTTTGAAAACTTAAATAACAAGTGTTTGTAATACTCAAATTTTCATGAATGGATGAACATCGTTTTGATCATGTAGTTGTTTATTACGATTGAATGCAATGATAACAAGCTAGTCACACATCGTACGCTTCCGCAAAAGACAGGGTGTGACATATGACACTCGTGAGACCGTGATAATCATTACAAGTATACCCGGTAGAATTGGTAAGTAGGTGGGCGTGTGGGTGAAAAGAGTTGTAAGACTCTCAAGAAAATGAGAGTACTCTATAAGAATGAAAGGTTTGAATTCATATGTGAATACAAATCAAACATGTAAGAAAGAAAGGTAAGAATAAAAAAGTTTGAATCCGTAAGTAAGAACGGGTCAAACTTATAAAAAATGAAATGTATGAAAGGAATTGTATAACTCTCAAGAAAGTGAGGGTGTTTATAAGAAGAAAAGTTTGAACCGTAGGTGAATACGGGTCAAACACATAAAAAGGAAAGGTATGAATAAAAGGTTTTGTATCTGTAAGTAAGTACGGATCCAACAAGTAAGAATGGAAGTTAGAAATGAAAATGTTTGAACACGTAAGTAAGTACTGATTAAACACGTAAAAATGAAAGGTAGAAATGAAAATGTTTGAACCCGAAAGAAAGTACAAATCAAACAAGTAAGAATGAAATGTAGGAATAAAATGTTTGAACCCGTAGGTGAGTATGGATAAAAACTTACAAGAATGAAAAATATGAAGGAAAAGTATTAACGAAAAGATAAATCTATAAGTAAGTACGGATCAAACAAGTAAGAATGAAAGGTAGAAATAAAAATGTTTGAACCCGTAAGTAAGTATGAATCAAACACGTAATAATGAAGGTAGAAATGAAAATGTTTGAACCCGAAAGCAAATACGGATCAAACAAATAAAAATGAAAGATAGGAATGAAAAGATAAATCCATAAGTGAATACAGATCAAACTTGTAAGAATGAAAGGTAGGAATGAAAATGTCTGAGCCCGTAAGCAAGAATGGATAAAACCTTAAGAACGAATTATAAATAAAAGAAAGAAATATTGAATCAAGTTACATGATAGTATATCGACTAATGAGAGTTAGATGAATGACGGGCTAAGACCCAGATGAATTTATTTAAACATTGACAAGGGAAGAAAATTTTTACAAGAAATGATAAAATTGACTTTGTAAGAATGTTAGAATTGAAAGGAAGTACTAACGTGTACTTTGATACATGTACGATAGTAAGAAGTAACGGTTTGACCTTAAAGAGTCAAAATGCAGAAGTTGACGAATTAATTAACGAAATGTAAGAATTATATGTAAGAAATAAAATGTGTGATATGGTATAGCAGGTGTTAGGGGTCATTTTCTTTGCATACATATCCTGACCAATATCCTGCCTTTGTTTGTTTATTTGTGACCAGGATGCTGGAAGAGGATATTGCTAACATCTTGGGCGATATCCTGAGGTTTATTGAATTAACCACGTGCAGGTTAACGGCTGAGACTTGCTAACGGTCAAGTGGAGTTCTTCTCCTCAAGACTCGGACGAGTTTGTTGAAGGAGAGACGTTGAGCCCGAAAGACCAGGTCTACAACGTTCGATGAAGGAATATTCGGTGGATCCCGAAAGTTTAGGATAGTTTGTTATTTTATCTTTACTATAAATAGATGAGGGGCGGATCAGTTTAAGGCACACAATTTTCACTAACACTCTCGAACACTTCCACTCTCTAGCTCATTGCAAACACTACACTTGTATTCAAATTTCGTTGTAACACATAGTCGATCCGCACCACATCCTGCACTGTATCCTGACGTTTGGAGTAATAGGAAGAACAAGGCAGCTGCGATTGTCAGCTCCCGAGGTTTTATGCCGGCGATCTAGATTGATCAAGGGCTTTCCTCGTACATCTCGTGTCGTTTACTTTACTTTTGCTCATTGTTTGATCATAGATACAGCTCAATATCCTGAGCCGTATCCTGAATACTGATTTCCTAATTAACTCAACAAGCATATTTTCAAACACACTTTCTAGCACACTACCTCACTTTACTAATTTGATCACTTAATTGCTTCGGTAATTTTTGACCAAAACAATTTGGCGCCCACCGTGGGGCATGTGGTGCTCTCTTTACTAAAAATTTTTGTCAAATCCCTAATCGGTTTTCTATTTTCAAAACTTTTTGCCACATTGTCCGTAATGGCCTCAAGATCAAACATGAGTTCCTCTACTGTGTCTGCTATGACTTCTGCTACTACCGGTTCGGTGCTTCCACCACCTCCTCCAAGGATACCAGCCTCTTCACGACCTCAGGATGTTATCCCTACCCGCAGTGTTCAGGAATCAGCTCCTGTTTTAGCTTCTAACGATGAAATTTTAACCTTATTTGGAAGTGTGCAGGAACAAATGAGGCAACAACAGGAAACAAACCAAATGCTTTTAAGGGAAATACAACTCCTGAAGTCTGGCTCGAGCAGATCTGCTGAGGATATTGTCACTCCATTACATCCCAGAACTTTGAACTTCAGTTCAGCCATGTTTACTGAGGATCATAGGGGGAATATTGTGCCCAACCTTCCTCAGAATCATACTCCTGAAATACCCTCCTCGATCAGGATGTCAACCATGAGGAGCTCAGGATATGCTTCAGGATATGGGCAAAATCCTCCAACGGGTAACGTGTCAAATAATAATAATACTCATGCTACTAACAATAGTGGATCTTTGCAGGATACAGGTGTAACATCAGCACTTACTAGGGAACTTCAGAAGTTGTAGGACATGATATCTAGTGTACCTGGGGTGGTCCAGCCGATCCCGGAAGTGTCCCAAGACAGCCACAAGATATCTCGTTTTGCATATCCTATCTGTGATGCTGAGATTCCAAAGAGATTTCAAACCCCCAACATGAAGCTCTACGACGGAACTACGGATCCTGAGGAGCATATTGCTCAGTATAGGGAAAGAATGGAGATTAACCCTATCCCTCCGGAGCTCAAGGAAGCATGCTTGTGCAAGGGATTTGGTTCTACTCTAACAGGATCAGCCTTAAAATGGCTGTTAAACGTTCCTCCTCACTCAATTACTTCGTTTGCTCATTTGGTTAATTTATTTAACAGTCAATTTTCTTGCAGTCGGAGTTTTGAGAAACTAACCAGTGATCTTTACAGGATAACTCAAGGGCCTCAGGAATCCTTGAGGGATTATGTGAACAAATTCAGTCGAGAATCCTTGGATATCCCACATCTTGATGTTGCAGCAGCTGTGCAAGCTTTTAAGATGGGATTACAAAAGGATTCTCAATTTTATCAGGATCTTGTAACGAATCCCTGCAGGAATCTAGACGAAGCTCGTAACAGGGCTTTGAGATATATCCGTCTGGAAGATGACAGGAAGATGCAAGAAAGGATGAACTCATCTAACACTTATGAGTCAACTAACAGGAAGTCTGAATCCTCATTCAAGCCATATCGGCCTAAGCCATATGGTAGAAATGAAAATAAAAGAGTGAATGCTGTTGAAGATGAGGATCCTGAAGAATATCCTGAGTTGTCTGAATATTGCTTTTATGTTAACATTCCTGAATTGATGTATGCCATGCAGGGTCTAGGAGATAAGGCTAGGTGGCCTCGAAAGAATCAGCAAAAGGCTGACTGGAAAGATAAGTCAAAATGGTGTGCTTACCACGAAGATTTCGGACATGTAACTGAGGATTGCATTGCTCTAAGGAAAGAAATAAGCTATCTTCTAAGCAAGGGATATCTGAAAGATCTCTTAGGAAGAAAGAAGAATAAGGGTCAGGATACTGAGAAGGATCCTGAACGAGCAGCATCACCTCCTGCGGATGCCAAGATAATCAACTTCATTTCGGGAGGATCCGACATATGTGGAACTTCGTATTCGGCAGCAAAGAGACATGCAAAAGAAGCTAAGGCCGAAAGGGGAGACAAACCTGTCAGGGTGACTACCCTCACAACTGACAAAGTGATCACTTTTGATGGTAGGGATACTGTCCAGGATCCTCACCATGATGCTCTGGTAATAACGTTATATGTGGCTAACCATTTTGTACGCAGGATATTAGTTGATAATGGCAGCTCCGTCAACATAATCCAACTAGAAACTCTGAAGAGAATGAATGTATCTCCAATGGATATCACTTCAAAGTCTACTGTGCTTGTTGGGTTCAGTGGAGAGGCTAGAAACACAGTGGGAGAGATAAAGTTGCCAGTATACGTTGAAGGAGTCAACTCGATACAACGTTTCTGTGTGATGGATTCTCTCTCCTGCTACAACATCATACTGGGAAGACCATGGATTCACGATATGAAGGCTGTGCCATCAACATATCACCAATGCATCAAGATACCTACACCTTGGGGAGTTGTCAAAGTCAATAGTGATCAGCAGGAGGTTAAAGAATGCTACTCATCATTGATGAAATCCTCAACCAAACCTAGTGCAGCATAGCAATTAAAGACGCGGGCCCAGGATATCGTGGAGGATCCGGAGCAGGATGTGAAGAAAATTATCCTGGACCAGGATAATCCTGATATTTCGGTGCTCGTAGGGACCAATATCCCTCAGGATATTGAAGAACAATTAATTAACTTTTTGAAATGCAGGATGTCAACGTTTGCATGGAAGCATGAGGATATGACAGGCATATCCAAAGATATTATCACTCACAAGCTTGGAATTGATAAATCATTCAAGCCTGTGCAGCAAAAAAGAAGGAAGTTTGCTCCTGAGCGGAACACAATTATCCAGGAGGAAGTTGAGAGATTATTGAAGTCCAGGATGATCAGAGAGGTTAAGTTCCCAAGGTGGCTAGCAAATGTGGTTGTAGTACAGAAGAAAAATGGGAAATGGAGAGTTTGTGTGGACTACACAGACTTAAACAAAGCTTGTCCTAAAGACCCATTTCCTCTTCCCCACATTGATGCAATGGTAGATGCCACTGCCGGGCATGAAATGCTGACCTTCATGGACGCATCTTCAGGATTTCAGCAGATCCAAATGGAGCCTTCTGACCAGGAGGATACTGCCTTCATGACACCAACAGGTATTTTTTGTTATACAGCTATGCCTTTTGGTTTGAAAAATGCAGGTGCAACATACCAAAGATTGGTAAACATGATGTTCAAAGACAACCTGGGGGACACCATGGAGGTATATATCGATGATATGGTGGTGAAATCTAAAAAGGCCGAGGATCACCTCCAGGATATCAAGGGAGCATTTGATATCCTGGATCGATACAACATGAAGCTGAATCCTGCTAAATGCCATTTCGGAGTGGGGGCAGGAAAGTTTCTTGGATATATGGTGACAAAAAGGGGGATAGAAGCAAGCCCAGAGCAGATCAAAGCTATCCTGGATATAAAATCACCCTCAAATATGAAGGACGTACAAAGATTGACAGGCCGAGTAGCAGCTTTAAACAGGTTTATCTCGAGATCCTCAGAGAAGTGCAAAGATTTTTATGATATCCTAAAGAAGAACAAAAGATTTGAATGGGGGGGAGAAGCATGAAGTAGCCTTGCAGGATTTGAAACGATATCTCTCAACCGCACCTTTATTAATGAAGCCTGAAAATGGTGAACCACTATCCCTATACCTTGCTGTATCAGGGAATGTTGTAAGTGCCGTTCTTGTAAAAGACCATGAAGGTCAGCAATATCCTGTTTACTATGTTAGTAAAACTTTGCTAGATGCTGAAACTAGGTATTCTCATTTAGAAAAATTGATATTAGCTCTAGTTATGGCATCGACAAAACTTAGGCATTATTTTGAGACACATAGGATACATGTTAAAACAAATTATCCTGTCAAAAATGTGCTCAGGAAACCAGAGATGTCAGGCAGGATGGCCAAGTGGTCAGTAAAGTTAAGTGCTTATGATTTAGTATATGAACCTAGAAATGCCATAAAGTCTCAAGCTTTAGCTGACTTTGTGGCTGATTTCAGTAGTGATATTCAGGATGAGGTAGACCTAGAAGTTCAACAGTTAGGAGAATCCTCAGGATCCTGGACATTATATACTGATGGAGCATCTAATGTAAGAGGAGTAGGATTAGGAATACTACTAAAATCGCCACAGGGGCACATATTACCCCAGGCTATTAGGTGTGAATTTCCTGCTACTAATAATGAAGCAGAGTATGAGGCTTTAATTGCAGGACTAGAGTTGGCTAAGAGCATGAGTGTCAAAAATTTGCAAGTATATGTTGACTCTTTGTTAATTACTAACCATTTTAATGGATCCTATGCAGTTAAGGGTGAGAAATTAATCGAATATCTCGATATTCTCAAAAAATTAGCGGGATATTTCGATGTTTTTATACTTGAACAGGTACCAAGGGAGGATAATGCTGAAGCGGATGCCTTAGCAAATTTCGGATCATCGATCAGGATACCTGAAGGGACCCAAATTCCAATATTACATGTCTTATATCCTGCAACGAATCCTCAGGATAAAGAAGTAGCGGGTATTCAGGATCCTGGAGCAGAACATCCTGAAAAGGATCCTAAATCCTGGATGGCTCCAATCATGAGATATCTCAAAGAAGGACACATCCCTGGAAATGAGAATCCTAAGGCATTTAGGATGAAGGTATCACGATTCACTATTATAAATAATATTTTATACAAGAAATCTCTTGCAGGACCGTATTTGAGGTGTTTGGAGGATCCTGAAGCCAAAGAAGTACTTCAGGATATACATGAAGGGGATTGTGGTAACCATGCTAGGGGCAGGTCATTATTCTCAAAAGTGTTAAGGACAGGATATTATTGGCCAACAATGAGAAAGGATGCAGCAGAATATGCTCGAAGATGTGACGCATGTCAAAGACATAGTAACATACTGCATCAACCTGCTGAACCATTATATCCTATTGTTTCCCCTTGGCCGTTTATGAAGTGGGGTATAGATATAGTGGGAAAGCTACCAAAAGCCCGGGGAGGAAAAGTCTTTATGCTAGCAATGACGGATTATTTCTCTAAGTGGGTTGAAGCTGAAGCATTTGTTCAAGTTAGAGACCAAGAAGTAGTATCCTTCATAAAGAGAAATATCCTGACCAGATTCGGAATACCAGCCGAGATAATCTGTGACAATGGTTCTCAGTTTATAAGCACGAGAACTACTGACTTTTGCAAGAGTTGGGGAATCAAATGATAACAGCTACTCCAGTACATCCTCAAGCGAATGGACAGGCAGAATCCTCAAACAAGATAATTGTCAACAATTTAAAGAAAAGGCTTGGAGCCAAAAAAGGAAGATGGGCCGAAGAATTACCCTTTGTTTTATGGGCTGATAGGACAACGGTAAAGAATGCAACAGGCCAAACCCCATTTTCCTTGGTATGTGGAGCAGAAGCAATGATTCCAACAGAAATGACAATACCTACTGCAAGATCTACCCTAAGTGATCCTGAACAGAATCCTGAAGCCTTGAGTCAAGATTTAGACACTATAGATGAGAAGAGAGATGCGGCAAGGCTAAGGATAGCAGCATACCAACAGAGAATATCCAGGGCATATAACAAAAACATTAGGACCAGAAGATTTAAGGTTGGAGATTGGGTGTTAAGAAAGGCTTTTCAGAATACTACTAATCCTGCCGATGGCAAGTTAGCTCCAAAATGGGAAGGACCATATGAGGTTGAATTAGAAGCAGGGAAAGGAGCATACAGACTCAAGAATATGGAGGGGGATATGCTACCGAGTTCTTGGAATGCTATACACCTTAAGCTCTATTTCAAGTGAGTTTAGAATTCAATTTCTAACTCAGAATGGTATGAATTCTATCTTTTTTAAATATGTTTTTGTTTAATTTATTCTTTGAAACTCAATACTAACTTAAGCATCGGAGGGGTGTTAGCCAAGCTAACACCCACCTTAGTTTACAATTGTTTTGCAGAATATGTTTCAGGATATAGCTCCAGGATATATGCTCAGGATAACTCGAAAGATTAGAGGATTGGCCCCCTCTCTCACGTACAAGGGATCCTGATCCCTTCACAGGTTTAAAGGTATTCACCTTTCTTCCGAATTGGGTTTAAACACCCCGCCTGGAGCGCAAGTTATTCAGGGATAGTTCAAGGTGGCGGGACCAGTCCATGTAAAAGTGGCTGACAATTTCGTTACTATTGGCTATATCCTGAATCCTAAAGGTATATGAGGATTGATCACCCTCTCTCACGAAAGGGTATTTTCATACTCTCTAAGGTTTAAAGGTTTTCACCTTTCTAAGTCTTGGAGTTTATACACTCCCGCCTGTAGCGCATGAAAATTTGGGATTTTCCCCAGGATACAAGGGATTTATCTCCAGTACATCCTTGGGTTTTACCCTTGGGATCTAAAAAATTGTCTATACGATGGAAATTGACATTCAGAAGATTTCTAAGTGTTTGAAGACATTGTACACAGGGGACATTCCTATCGAGGCAATGGTGTAAAGCTAAAAGGATAAGGCTCGGAACTAATGCACTAAATGTCTCAGACAGGGGACATCTTCATTGAAAAAGTTGCAAAAGGATTGAGGTTTGATAATGGGGTTGTACCCTATCCCTGGTATGATCTTTCCTTTGTAAAACATAGTTTAACTCTTGGGCAATACTATGCTTGGTAAGAGGTTAAATATCCTGATATATTCTCAAAGTATATTTTCAGTATACTCTTCAGAATATTTGATTAAGATATTCGAAACTAATACTAGTGTGATACTTTAATCATTTAAGTATTATCAAAACGGGTTTTGGAAAAATAGATTGTTTTTCAAAAACTATCTACAAAGTTGAAGGAACGTTTGGAAGTTCTATCTAATAAAAGGTTTTTACAGTATATCGCTGAGCATACTGATCAGGATATTTTCATAAGATAGTAATATAAAATTGTTATAAAGCTAAGAATTACACTAAGTAATGCGAGGCAATAACAAACAAATAAGAGGGTAAAATTATTCTTGAAGCAATCAATACTGGTTGATAACCGAGGGTTTCATCCTGAAACCCAGGACCCATCCACCTTCGGCTATCAAATTGTTTCGACATAGAAATAGATTGTTCATAAAAACATAAAATTGTTTGAATGATTTAAAGGAAATAAGCTCTAGGGGGTAGTGCCTTCTTGGTCCATAGTGGTTTCAGCAACATCCGTCTTGGGATCCGCCTCAGCATTCTTCTCAACATCGGTTGTTTTTTCAACTGCTTTGGAAGGTTCTTCGACAGTTGATTTAGAAGAGGTGCCGCCGAGGTTCTTCAGCTTGGTCTCCCAAGCACCAACATCCCAAGAAGGGCATTCAAAACCTAATGTTTTGGCTTCATGAGTCATCTTCAACCTGGCTTGAAGGAGAGAGATGACGACGGAACTTTTGAGGCTTTCCCGGTAGCTGACCATATCCCGTTCGTACTGCACATGGGCGGCTTCCAGATCGGCCTGGGCTTGAAGAGTAGCTTTGTTGAGAGCAACTTGGTGTTCCTGGATCATAGCTTTGAATTTCTCCTCATAGTGACGAGATTTGGCGGCCGCAATCATGCCTTGGTCGGAGATTTTGATTTCTGCTTCCTTTAGCTTAGATTCAAGCGTTTTATTAAGCTTGTAGGATTCTTGATATAAATGAACCAAACGCTCAAGACCCTACAAAGGTAAGAGGACAGGGATTAATATTGTTAAATCTTTGATAATAATGCAGGGTATGATATGAGAATCCTAACCTGGTTAAGAAAAGAAGTCATAAACCCGTTGGCTTCAATGAACCCGTGCTTCTCATAAGGAAAGGTGTCAGAAATGACAGGGGAATCAGGTTCTTTCCTTTTGCGGGAACTGGAACTCCGGGGTTTGGTAGCCGGTGAAGGTTTGGGAATAATGATGGCTTTGGAGCTGCTAGGTTTGGATGTGGCTGTGGTCTTGAGGCTAGGTTCTTTCTTGACTTGGATCTGGTCAGAATAGCTGTCCAGTTCGTCAAGGTCAAAGACTTCAGGGATCTTAGCTGGTGCTGCATAAAGGGAAAAGTTTTACTCTTTATCTTATCATTATACTATTTTGACTAATTATTTTGAAAGTAATTCTTACCAGACATCTCGGATGATGAATATTGACTGGAACTCGGGACGTGTGTGGTGAAAGTCCTGTCTATCGCAGGTAACTGGTAAACAGTATTGATTCTCTCTTCTGACTCAGCGGTAGGGGGAGCAACTTCCTTGAAGTTCACTGCATAAAGATCAAAAAGAAGAGTATTAATAGAAGATAACAATCAAATGGTCTATGAGGATATTTATGATCCTACCGGTGGTTAACCACTCCACCGGAAGGTTGGCACCCTCAGCAATGGAGTCTCGTTTGACAAAGAAAAATTTGCATTGCCATCCGTCTTCGTTTTTGGTGGCTTTAAGAATCAGGGGTTTGCTGGAGGTCGAGAAGAGTAAGAACCGGCTAGAGCCATGGGATCGGAGGCGATAAGCGATAGGTAAATCCTCGATGCGGAGGTCGGAACAATTGAGGTTTTTGATTTGGTTAAGTACAATTAGTACTCTCTAAACCATGGGCATGGTTTGAGCGAAAGAAATGCCGGTAATTCAAAAAAATTGCATCATGAATTCAGGAAAAGGGTATCGAAGACCTAATGAAAAAGGATATGCTGGAAAACAAACCCATTCGGTGGAAGAAACATCCGATCGGATTGACCGATCGAATGGTCTAAAGACCGTGTTGTCAGGGAAAGCGCCGGAGGCTCTTAAAGCTGCAATGTCTGCGTTGTCAAAAGCGCAGATCTCCTTTTCGGGATTTTTAAGGAGATTCTGTTGGGTGAAGGTCTCGGCATCCATTGCAAGTAAGGAGAAGTAAATTGATAGAAGGAAAATCAGAAATGGAGAATTACCTGAAGGTTCTGTTGAAGATATCTGCTTTTCAAACAAGAAAAGAGAAGATATAGGGGCATTGTGGATCTCCATTGAGTAAAAAACGCGTTGGAAGTTACGATGTGATCTTAACCGTCACTTCGTTTTAAATGCCTTGAGTTATGGGATAAGATTTTTGAAATATATCTGTTGGATTGGTATACCAAATGATATATTTGGAGACAATTGTTAGGGGTCATTTTCTTTGCATACATATCCTGACCAATATCCTGCCTTTGTTTGTTTATTTGTGACCAGGATGCTGGAAGAGGATATTGCTAACATCTTGGGCGATATCCTGAGGTTTATTGAATTAACCACGTGCAGGTTAACGGCTGAGACTTGCTAACGGTCAAGTGGACTTCTTCTCCTCAAGACTCGGACGAGTTTGTTGAAGGAGAGACGTTGAGCCCAAAAGACCAGGTCTACAACGTTCGATGAAGGAATATTCGGTGGATCCCGGAAGTTTAGGATAGTTTGTTATTTTATCTTTACTATAAATAGATGAGGGGCGGATCAGTTTAAGGCACACAATTTTCACTAACACTCTCGAACACTTCCACTCTCTAGCTCATTGCAAACACTACACTTGTATTCAAATTTCATTGTAACACATAGTCGATCTGCACCACATCCTGCACTGTATCCTGACGTTTGGAGTAATAGGAAGAACAAGGCAGCTGCGATTGTCAGCTCCCGAGGTTTTATGCCGGCGATCTAGATTGATCAAGGGCTTTCCTCGTACATCTCGAGTCGTTTACTTTACTTTTGCTCATTGTTTGATCATAGATACAGCTCAATATCCTGAGCCGTATCCTGAATACTGATTTCCTAATTAACTCAACAAGCATATTTTCAAACACACTTTCTAGCACACTACCTCACTTTACTAATTTGATCACTTAATTGCTTCGGTAATTTTTGACCAAAACAGCATGTAAGTAGGTGATTGAGGAAAAAGTATAAGTGAACAAACACCATGTGGAATGAATGTTTGAATTAAATGTGCTAATCGTTAATTTTGTAAATGAGAATGGTAGAATACTTGAAGTGATGGAACTAGTAGAGTTGGTAAAAGATGCTCACAAGTGACAGCTCAACACATGGAAGGAAGAGATAAATCCAGTTATGGTATGGACTCGTGAAGAAACAGGCCGATCCGGGTTGTAGATCGTTGGTCTACGTAGTGAAAGCGAGGTTAGTAACATGTTTGAGTTATGATTTTCAGGAAGTTCAGATTGAATGGTACCTTCAGTATGGAAGAATGGTAGTTGACATGACATGGTATAGGATGTTTGACTTGAAAGTCAACATAGGAAGAAAACTTCGACTCAGACTTGGGTTATAGATAGGAATCTAAAACCATTAAATGAGGATTTTGGGTTATGATTTAATACCCCGAAAGTCACCTTAAAAGGGTGTACGTAGTAGTTGTAATGGTGGTGGTAATAGAATGATGCTTAATCTTCTAGTAAGTACGAATGCCTAAGAAAGAAATAGTGGTTAGGATGTGATAACAATGCCCATGATGGAATGTCGCAATAAATGCATAAACATGATCTAGCATATTCTATGATGATAAAAGTACTTAGAAGGAATGAAAATGGTGAAATATTGTAGTAAGCTCGTAAAGAGCACTTTCTGTACCAAAAGCGAGAATGGTAGATGTCACGACCACGTAAAACAACAAAACGTGGCGGAAACGTCGGGGAGTGTTGTAACAGAATCATTGTTTCACAACCATGGATTAAGCAGTTTTGTTTTATTGAATTAAATCTATTACATTACATTGGAATTAGAAACAAAACATGAACAAATAGACTTCCGTTGTTATTAAGTCACTAAGGCCTCGTCCATTCCTATGTGAGCGTACACAAGTATCATCATCAAACATCATCAACTATGGTACCTGAAACACATGTGAAAATACGTCAGCATAAAAATGTCGGCGAGTACATAGGTTTTGTATGAGTGTCGGATCCATGGCTAGTTTACATGTTGCAACACATTATTAAAAGCCTTGTTTTGAAAAGTATAGCATTGCATCATAACTAACCAACTCAAATCAAGTTGGTTATACTTTATAAAATCTCATAGCCATGATTCTTAACCCAAGACATTTGTTTAAGAAAACCAAAATTTGTAAAACATCTCGTAAAAACTCGTTAATAAAACTCGTATGGTTTATATTGTTAGAAAAACCTTGTAATATAACTTTGTTCTGATAACCTTGCCCAAGTGATCTAGATAACGCAACGATATATAATGTGTTAAAAACACTTATATATAGGAAGTACCAGCAGCATATCCACCATGTTTTTAATACATTACACCCGCCCCGTTACCTAATCATTTCCCAAAACACAATGGTTCAAACAGTTACAAATGGTTCACATAAATCAAAAGGTTACAAATGGTTACATAAGTCAATCAGCTTCAAATGGTTCAAAAAGATATAAAACAATGTGTCCATATACTGGATAAGCATATGCAACAAATGAACATACATAGCGTGAAAAGCAATGTAAAACAATGTACTAAGTATGCACTGAATGGACATACATAACATGAAATGACGTGTAAAACGATGTACTAAGTATGCACTAAAAGGACATAGATAGCAAAAACATAATGAAATCATGTACTAATAGTGTACTAATGAACATAGCAAGTATATGGTATGAAAATATGGAAAGCACGAAAGTAACAAGTAGACACATGTGTTTCACCCCAAAACGTTTGAAAAACAGTAAAAGAGGGGACTATGTACTCACTTGAGGGTGCTTAGAAGTCTTGAACAACAACCAAGCAAAGCTAGAGGGATCACGGAATCAAACGGCACCTAATATAGATAACTATGTAAATAATCGGACCTAAATCGGAGGATCGGATAAAATGAGGTTTCGTAAACCAAATGAGTGTAGGGACTCATGTAATGTGGTTTAACAAACCCTACATTCTAAAACGAAACCTAACCTAAGTGCTTACGACCCATTACGACTCGTTAAGGTAGCTTACGCCACTTTAACGCGTCGTTCGCGTAAAACGCGTTCGGAACGCCTAACTAGTCCTATGACAAGTGTTATATTCCTTAATATGTCTAATAATGTTGCCTAATCAGTTTAGATGTCAAAAATTATGTTACATATGCTTAAAATGAATTTTGGCGCAAAAAGGGTATTTTGGTCATTTACCTAAGGCATATAAACTACCTATTATACAACTACTTAAATGAAGTGACCATAAGGTATAACCTTGGAAGGTTACTCCCTATACAACTATGGTCACCTAATGTGTTTGGTCGGATCCTAAGGATCGACCAAATGGGTCGGGTTCGAAAGTATAAGCGGTTGTTTAGACCGCTTACCTTACGACCCTACATATGCACTAAACCTAAAGTGATGAGCTAAACATTTTAAAACATGTTTAATGAGGTTTAAAAACAGGTTTGGTATCAAAACAAATGGTTTTGATACCTGAAAGTAGTTTGGTTACAAAATACGCAAGAATACGTATTTTGGTCGAAACTACGACTCGTCACTAAGCCTAGATAATGTGGTAATCAGTAGGTATAGCCACGAGAGACTAAAACCATCTTGATTATGCTCACGTTATGAAGTTCAAACAAACTTCATGTTGACCATAAACTTGTCAATGCAGATAGTCAAACATAGTTTGACTTTCACGCTAAAACGCGTAAAAGAACGAAAGAGGACTTACAACGGGTCCAAGAATGGAAGCTTTGATCTGAATATTCTCAGGTATGAAGTGATAACACATCAACTTAGAGAAAAATTCAGATCAAAGGTGTGAGTTTGAGAGTGAAGTGGGTGGTGGTATTTATAGATTTCATAGAACCGTTAAGATCGTTTCTTGAAACCCGAGCTTTGATCTAGGCCGTACACTTGCACCCATTGTTTTCTAAAACCATGGGAGCCCCTAATATGAGTCCATAGTATCATAAAAACCATTAAATACCAGCCCATAGGTTGCAAAACCATGGGTTAAAACCATCAAAATCACAAAAATGGACCAAGTTCAATGTATCTGCCAGAAATTTCAAAAATGGTCCCTGCACTTGTAAAACTTGATTTTTTTGCACTTTTAGGCCCTGTTAACCCCATTTCAAGGCTCTAAAATAAATTTAAAGTATAGGGAACTTAAAATATGCTCAAAAACATCTCAGATGTCGGTTCGTTTGGTCGTACGGTTGCGTTGTTCGGTTAATTACGACGGAAATCGTAATGAACGCAAAAACGATCCAAATTACGCGACGAATAAAATTTTATCATGCCAATCACTAAAATAAAATATTTTAATGATTACATAAATTTTTGGATGTCCGGATGTATTCAAAACGTAAGATATGCGCGAAAATGCAAACTTATGCACTTTTGACGCTTTTAGTCTCTATTGATCAAAAAAGTTTATTTTAGCATACCGAACCCTTCAAAGCCTATTTCTAAGCCATGTAAAGGATATTTAGGGTATGTTTAACTTATGGTCATGTTTCGGAATGTTCGTTACAGTACGAATCGGCATACTTTCGCAGTTTGTCGAAATTAGTCCCTGTAAGCGAATAAACTTGATTTCGCCACACCAAACCCTCCAAAACTTATTTCTAAGTTATGTAAAGGTTATTTAAGGTATGTTAAGCCTATTTCACTATTTTGGAGTGTTCGTTGCATTAAACTGGTTATATTTACGCATCAGTGCGCGTATAACCTTCTAGAAAACGATTTAAAGCTTGAAATCGAACATGAATTGATATGTGCAAACGATACACATATTTTTAAAATTCCCAAGTATGAAACACAAAATTTCATAAATTTGGTATTTGTTTGATGGTTGCAGAGGCATAGGTGTCACAGTCTCCCCTACTTTAGAAATTTTCGTCCTGAAATTTATTCGTAGGAGTCTGTCTGTGACGCTGTGTTAAATAATTGTCTTGCATGGAATCTACGGTTTTTATCTATTTGCGTAGAATAACCCATCAAAGGTATGCAAGGCATAATCCTGTTATTTCTCTCAACGGACAATCTTTAAAAATGAAAATGAAGGAAAAATCAAGGATATTCCTTTCCCCCGATGGATATTCTCCAGAAACGAAAAAATGAAGGAAAAATCAAGAATATTCATTTCCCTCGATGGATATTCTTCAGAAACGAAAATGAACGGAATGATTCATTTTCCTCAATGGGTATTCTTCAGAAATGGAAATGAAGGAAGAATCAAGGATATTCATTTCCCTCGATGGATATTCTTCAGAAATGAAAATGAACGGAATGAGTCATTTTCCTCAATGGGTATTCTTCAGAAATGGAAATGAAGGAAGAATCAAGGATATTCATTTCCCTCGATGGATATTCTTCAGAAACGAAAATGCACGGAATGAGTCATTTTCCTCAATGGATATTCTTCAGAAATGGAAATGAAGGAAGAATCAAGGATATTCATTTCCCTCGATGGATATTCTTCAGAAACGAAAATGAACGGAATGAGTCATTTTCCTCAATGAATATTCTTCAAAAACGGAAATGAAGGAAGAAACAAGGATATTCATTTCACTCGATGGATATTCTTCAGAAACGAAAATGAACGGAATGAGTCATTTTCCTCAATGGGTATTCTTCAGAAATGGAAATGAAGGAAGAATCAAGGATATTCATTTCCCTCGATGGATATTCTTCAGAAACGAAAATGAATGGAATGAGTCATTTTCCTCAATGGGTATTCTTCAGAAATGGAAATGAATTGAGTCAACTCTAGACACATGACAAAACTTGTTGTGGTTTCTGTGCACGGAATTCCATAATTATGTATGCATCCATAATTACGTAATTCCTTGCACAGTCCGTACAGTTTATTTTGCAATGTGAAGGGAAGAGAATATCAAACCTGTGATGAGTGTGTCAAGACTACCATAGGGTCCTTTTAATTAGATCGACAAATGATTTCCTTAATTAGACCATCAAGGAGTCTTTTCAGCTATATCATCACATGATATTCTTAACCAGATTTTTGGATCAACCTGTTTAACTAGACCACTCAAGGGGTCTAATCATCGAATAGTACTTTATAATCCAAAGGTCTTAACTATTACGTAGAAGCCCATTAAGGATTTAAGATAGTACCTTTGGATATCCTACTATGAATCCGTTATACGAAGATATGGAAGATTCTACGAGGATTTGGATAACAAAAATTTGGATCACACAAAAAACATAAAAGGGAACACATAAGCACATAATCACATAATTGTTTAATTTGACCTTTAATTTGTTATCTTTGGACGCGGATACTTAAAGCACCCCAGGAATCCAATCCTTGGATTTCATTTGGCACTTTAATCATTTTCAAGAATCTATCTACAAAGATAGGATGATTTTTCAAAAATTCGATTTTGTTTTCAAAGAAACATAATATTCGAATTAAGGTACACAACAATTTAGGATTTACAGAAATACCCTTAGGTACCCTATTTAAGGATTTATAGTGGCACTTTGGGTATTCGTCCAGAGTTGTAACTTGCGCCTTGTACTTTGTTTCCTTGGAAGAAATGGGTACTTAGGATTTTCGTGGAAAACGCAAGAGATCATAAAATGGAAGAATTTTGGGGGTAGTCTGTTCTTCAAGGAAATACGATTCCCTGATTGTCGGTATTGCAGGGGATATGTTGTTTATACATGCAACCACATAAATACATTGCAATGTAAATAAAAGATTTATTTATAAACAATGATAACAACTGTTTCATGGACCTTGACAACAAAAGAAAATAATACATAAGACGTGATTATTTCTAAACAGTGTTGTCTTCTAGTCGGTCAGATGCTCATCCCTGTGCTGGATTTGCATTAGCAAGCTTTGGGCAATTTCTTCGGAAATGACCCATCTCGCCATAGTTGTAGCAAGAACCTGGTGGAAAATGAGCCTGAGCAGGATTGTTGTCAGCTTGATTGGGTGCAACTGCAGCTCGACAAACTCTTGCTGTATGACCTATAAGTCCACAAATTTGGCATTTACGGCACTTCACACTAGCATGATGATGAAGGTTACATTGGTTGCACAAGGGTGCAGTTCCGTTGTATGGCTTCCTAGCAGGGGGTTGAGCTGGTTGGTTCGGGGCAGCTTGATCATTGTGAGCAACCACGGCGAAGTTCTGGGAAGCTTTTCACTTCTTTGACTTCTTGGAGGATCCAGTCTGTTCATCTTTGGGTTTCGATTCCTCGATTGGTTTCTTATCACCTTTTCGGAAAATTTTACCTTTCCTGATTTGATATTCAGTCAAGGTAGCAGATAGCTCAATGGCCTGTCTAACTGTAGTGGGGTAACTACCAGTCACAATGTCTTGTACTGGGTCAGGGAGGCCATCAATGTACTTTTCGATTGCCTTATCCAAAGACGTAACCATATTCGGGCATCGCAGACTTAACTCCTCATAACGATCCGTGTAGGCTCGATGCTCACCGCTATCTTGCTTAAGATCATCGAATTCCCTTTCTAAGGCCCTGATCTCGTGACGGGGACAGAATTCCTTCATCATCAGAGCTCGAAGCTCTTCCCACGTTTGAGCCAGTGCCACATCGGCACCCCTATCTCTCATCACACCATTCCACCATGTCAAAGCTCGTTTCTCAAAGACACTAGATGCGAATTCTACCTTTCGCTCATTTGGGCATTGAACATGCCTGAAGGTGCTCTCTAAACTCTCGAACCATTGTAGAAGTGCAATCGCTCCTTGAGACCTAGAAAACTTTGATGGCTTAGCCGAGTTGAACGTCTTGAACTTGCAGGGGGCATTATTGTTGTTGAGAGCTTGGTTACATTGAGCAACGATGTTCGGGATTGCAGCAGTCATTTGCTACGTAATGACAGCTGCCAGCTCTTCAATAGGTACCTGATTTTCGCGTCGTGGAGGCATTCTAAAAAGGGGAAACAAGAGAGAAAACAAATGAAATGGTATTGGGTAAGAATAGGATGTTGAAATTACCGACCAAAATCATGGGTGATGGTCATTTGTTTGAACCACGAAGCAAACAAACGACACGCAAAGGCTGAATCAAAGCAAATAGGTCCTCATAATGTATCGCGAAGACATGCTCGCCTATAAGTGGACACTCACCCCAAGAGTTCCCAGGTAAGAGTGACTGGTCCGATATTGCGGATTTGTACGAACACTCTAGCCTTAGACAGAAGTCTCAGGGTATAGGCACCCACCCTTCCAGTTTGCACGTGTTCACATTATGTAGCCCTAAACTTTGACGAGAATTTGAAAACTTTGAAGGTTCAAAACCTTATAATAAATCATCCTAGAACAGATGATTAGTTTTCAAAGCAGATTCGAATTTTGTGTTCTTATTGTGGTTGCTGCCTAAAGATAGACAACGGTATTGTTTTATGACTAAACGCAAGTAAACTCGCGTTAGGGTCCTAGGAAGGTTATAGTCTAGGTCAAAGCATTACTAATAACCTAATTCCCTATAACCATTGGCTCTGATACCAACTTTTTTATCACACCCTGACCACGTAAAACAACAAAACGTGGCGGAAACGTCGGGGAGTGTTGTAACAGAATCATTATTTCACAACCATGGATTAAACAGTTTTGTTTTATTGAATTAAATGTATTACATTACATTGGAATTAGAAACAAAACATGAACAAATAGACTTCCATTGTTATTAAGTCACTAAGGCCTCGTCCATTTCTATGTGAGCGTACACAAGTATCATCATCAAACATCATCAACTATGGTACCAGAAACACATGTGAAAATACGTCAGCATAAAAATGCCGGCGAGTACATAGGTTTTGTATGAGTGTCGGATCCATGGCTAGTTTACATGTTGCAACACCTTATTAAAAGCCTTGTTTTGAAAAGTATAGCATTGCATCATAACTAACCAACTCAAATCAAGTTGGTTATGCTTTATAAAATCTCATAGCCATGATTCTTAACCCAAGACATTTGTTTAAGAAAACCAAAATTTGTAAAACATCTCGTAAAAACTCGTTAATAAAACTCGTATGGTTTATATTGTTAGAAAAACCTTGTAATATAACTTTGTTCTGATAACCTTGCCCAAGTGATCTAGATAACACAATGATATATAATGTGTTAAAAACACTTATATATAGGAAGTACCAGCGGCGTATCCACCATGTTTTTAATACATTACACCCGCCCCGTTACCTAATCACTTCCCAGAACCCAATGGTTCAAACAGTTACAAATGGTTCACATAAATCAAAAGGTTACAAATGGTTCACATAAACCAAAAGGTTATAAATGGTTCACATAAGTCAATCAGCTTCAAATGGTTCAAAAAGATATAAAACAATGTGTCCATATACTGGATAAGCATATGCAACAAATGAACATACATAGCGTGAAAAGCAATGTAAAACAATGCACTAAGTATGCACTGACTGGACATACATAACATGAAATGACGTGTAAAACGATGTACTAAGTATGCACTAAAAGGACATACATAGCAAAAACAAAATGAAATCATGTACTAATAGTGTGCTAATGAACATAGCAAGTATATGGTATGAAAACATGGAAAGCACGAAAGTAACAAGTAGGCACATGTGTTTCACCCCAAAACGTTTGAAAAACAGTAAAAGATGGGACTATGTACTCACTTGAGGGTGCTTAGAAGCCTTGAACAACAACCAAGCAAAGCTAGAGGGATCACGAAATCAAACGGCACCTAATATAGATAACTCTGTAAATAAACGGACCTAAATAGGAGGATCGGATAAAAGGAGGTTTCGTAAACCAAATGAGTGTAGGGACTCATGTAATATGGTTTAACAAAGCCTACATTCTAAAACGAAACCTAACCTAAGTGCTTACGACTCGTTAAGGTAGCTTACGCCACTTTAACGCGTCGTTCGCGTAAAACGCGTTCGGAACGCCTAACTAGTCCTATGACAAGTGTTATATACCTTAATATGTCTAATAATGTTTCCTAATCAGTTTAGATGTCAAAAATTATGTTACATATGCTTAAAATGAATTTTGGCTCAAAAAGGGTATTTTGGTCATTTACCTAAGGCATATAAACTACCTATCATACAACTACTTAAACGAAGTGACCATAAGGTATAACCTCGGAAGGTTATTCCCTATACAACAATGGTCACCTAATGTGTTTGGTCGGATCCTAAGGATCGACCAAATGGGTCGGGTTCGAAAGTATAAGCGGTTGTTTATACCGCTTACCTTACGACCCTACATAAGCACTAAACCTAAAGTGACGAGCTAAACATGTTTAACGAGGTTTGAAAACAGGTTTGGTATCAAAACAAACTGTTTTGATACCTAAAAGTAGTTTGGTTACAAAATACGCAAGAATACCTAAAAGTAGTTTTGTTTTGTTGATGAATCAAGGCAAGAAGTAAGAAGAAAAACATAAAATACTTTTACATTATGCTTAGATAGTAGTGCGTACACCAAGTGTTTGATGAAATGCGTAGTATAGGTTAGTATGTGAAATTGCATGCTAACAATGGATGAACATGTGTAGAATGCGATAATGACATGATTGATAGTAAACTAACATGTGGAGTGTGCTTTAGGTGGAAATATAATTGATTGTATGATTTGGAAAGAATTATGCATTAGTAGCTTGTGTTATATGCTTGAATGGTATGCAATTCACTATTTGTTTGATTGATTGTTAGTTAAGGTTAAGAAACGAGTTGATTTTAATTGTGAAGAATGTGAATGTAATAGGAAGGAACAATGTTGGGATGATAATTTGGGTTAGCAAATCATGGTTATGGTTAATTTTAGAATTATGAGATTACAAGTATGGAAAGAATTGATTATGTTTGTGTGTGCATATAACTAGGTGAACATGTGGTTATATGTGTATTACAACATGAGTATGAAATGTATATAGTGTCATTATATAGTTTACTGTAGTGATATAGATGTATAAGGTTAAGTTGAAAGTTCATATGATAAATAGTTGACCTTCTGAAAGTTAATTGTGTACAAATAGTATAATAAGGCATTTTGCCACAAATGTAATGTTAGGGAAATCATATGGTTCATGCGATATCAATTTGTGTCATATGTGATGACATGATGGATTATGTTGAATGAAAAGATGCGATTATTGATCTATGCCTTGTAATTGTTAGAATTGAGTAATGAAGGTCAATGTAAGATATGAGTTGGATATGATTTGATAATATGTATGATCACATATGCTAACAAGGATGTGAATGTGATGATATGTAAGGATAGAAATCATGTTAACATAGACTCAAACGTGAGAAACTAACAAGCCAAGAGGAAGCAAGGAAGCAAACACGAAAACACACGCTCAAGGTAAGTCATTCTCGACTTAATTCTTATTATGTAAGGTAGTTTTGAATGTAAGAGGATGAGGAATCATGAAATAAAGTTAAAATATAGTAGGACCTAGGTATGAGAGGTAGTATTGATCTATATGTAGCGTAGTCATAGTTGAAGCGCTTGGTAGGCTCAAACGGGTTAAAAGTTACAAAGCTTTCTGTTGGGATGTGATTTTGGATGTTGGTGTAAGCTAGTATGTATGGGAGCGAAATAAGTATGTAGACAAGTATGAATATATATAATTGTATGTAAGTAGGTGGATCTCATAGGTAATCATGAATAGGAACGAGCATGTGCGTACGTTGTATGTACGAATTTTGTATGAATGAGCGTTTGTGGCTAGGATTCGTATTTATGAATATGTAGAATGAAGATGTATGTAAAAGTTTGGATAGAACAGTATGTATGTGCGTATTGAAATTTTGAATGAATGAGAATTCTACATATGTGTATGTGGCTTATTATACGTATAAGTGTTAATGGTACTAATTATGTTGTCTTTGAGAATGGAATGAATGTGCAGGGAAGTCATTGTTGGCTTTTGAAGGTTCATTGCCGGAATGCAAGCTTTGAATTTAGTAGCATAATCAAATGGATTATCACACATTGTAAGATGGCGTCATGTCGTTTAACTTATATATATGTTTTAAATTATGTACATTGTCACTAATTACTAATGATGTGGATGTGTATGGTGACTGCAAGTTACATGGAATGGATCACGGATTATCCTTATGGAATGTAAAGTGGTGAAGAACGAGTCAGAGCATGGGTTGTACGGGAGTAAGGTCTTGTAGTTTTATAATTTTGTGTTGTATTAGAACTCCAAATTAAGAAAGGAAAGATGTAATTATTATAAAGAGTTGTTTTAAATGGTTTTCAAGCATGTTAGAAGGTTAATGTAACACCCGAACATTTTAAAACAAAAATGTAACAACCCTCATTAAAAATTATTATTTCTTATGATTTATAGTCCAATAGGAAACCCTAATTGAAACACCCAAGTGATTCTGCACAAGCCCTAAGATTTCCAGAACAATCAGAATCAGGATCAGGACCCCTAAAACTCAAGGGGGGGGTATTTTCTAGTTATGATTATCCACAAAATAAGCTGTCAAATTCGAGTTTATCCATTTCGTCGACTCAGCTAGGCTAGTCCCACGTGTGGCAACCCTATAGTGCTTAGGTGTTCCTTACGCACCGTAAGGATATTAAGGTTACGGTGCGCAAGGGTCGTTACGGACCGTAAGGTATTTTGTGTTACGGTGCGCAAGGGATGTCAATTTCTGGCTATAAATAGAAGGCTTCGGGACTTGCTTTCTGGTGTTCAAACAACGAAGAAATTCACTTCAGGCACCGAGAAATCGTCCAATTACTCTTCCAAACACACACTAATCACTAATTAAGTATAGCGGGGTGCTGCAGAACAGGGTATTAACTCGATCGCTATTACGATTCATTGTCCGATCGATCAATGTACTCAATAGATGTTTAAGTGCTGCTCAAATTGGGTTTATACTTTGTCATTCATCGTGATTTCGACTTGAATGTTTGAGTGTTGTTCGAAATCGGACTATACTCTGTCATTCGTTGTGAATCCGCTGGATGTTTAAGTATCGCACTTTGTCATTTGTTGTGAGGGTTGATCTCGTGAGTTATCGTAAATGCTGTATTAAGTTAATTACCTAGTTTGTGTGCAAATTAGGTTAAGAGGATAATCAGTAGGCTAAACTCTGCCCGTATAAATCTACAATTGAAAACAAGGTAGCATCACTTGGGAAATTTTAAGGTACGGGTAGAATCTTTTCTTTCGATTTATGTCGTTTTAATACAAGTTTATCATTCCTGATTTTAAGTTCCGTATTAAGATTAAGTTATGAAATAAGTTATAGATTACGTACGGATAGAATTCTTTCTTTCGAATTATGTCAGTTGGGTACGTATAGAATCCTTTCTTTCAATTTATGTCCGTTGGGTACGGATAGACTCCTTTCTTTCGATTTACGTCGTTTGGATATAGGTATATCATTCCTGATTTTAAATTTTATATTAAGATTAAGTTATGAAATAAGTTATAAATTTCGTACGTATATAATCCTTTCTTTCGATTTATGTCCGTTGGGTACGGATAGACTCCTTTCTTTCGATTTACGTCGTTTGGATATAGGTATATCATTCCTGATTTTAAATTTTATATTAAGATTAAGTTATGAAATAAGTTATAAATTCCGTACGTATAGAATCCTTTCTTTCGATTTATGTCCGTTGGGTACGGATAGACTCCTGTCTTTCGATTTACGTCATTTTGATATAAGTATATCACTCCTGATTTTAAATTCCGTATTAAGATTAAGTTATGAAATAAGTTATAAATTCCGTACGGATAGATTCCTTTCTTTCGATTTATGTCAATCCTGATTTTAAGTTCCGTATTAAGATTAAGTTATGAAATAAGTTATTTATTCCGTACGGATAGAATCCTTTCTTTCGATTTATGTCGTTTTGATACAAGTATATCATTTCTGATTTTAAGTTCCGTATTAAGATTAAGTTATGAAATAAGTTATAAATTCCGTACGGGTAGAATCCTTTCTTTCGATTTACGTCATTTGGATATAAGTATATCATTCCTGATTTTAAATTCCGTATTAAGATTAAGTTATGAAATATGTGTTGGAAGTTAAAAACGTTTTGAAAAAGGTTTTGTTTTACATCAGTTATTTAGAAAATGGTTTATGAAAAATATTCTTTTCATATTTACAAGTATACATGTTTGTGAGTTATTTGTTTATAAATTTACAAATAAAATTTCATACTCTAGTGGTTCCTTATTAACGAGTCAAGGTTTTATCTTGTTTCGTTTAATAAACCACATTTTGGGGACGAAATTGTCAAGATAGGATTGATATCCATACCTTGGTGACTGGTTCCACTCTTAGATTTTCAATCTCGCCAAAGATTCGTATTTTCAATCAAATTATTGTTACAAGTTACAAGTTAAATATCTTAAGGCTTATAAGTTATAAGTAAATAAGTTACAAGTTTAATATGATATACAAGTATTATGTTACTCAAGTCAAATTGTTTTAAATTACTATGTCTTTTTAAAAACTCCTCACGTCTTTGATTATCGATTCATTTGACAGTACGTTCGATTTCTAATCATTTGATTTAGCTTTCATGTCATGCGATATTTTTCTGTTATGTTGTACTCATTATCGCATGTTCCAATATATGTTACGTCTTGTTATGAAAATAGTTTTATAAGTTATGTGAATAAGACTCTTTGTACTCTGATACCCTGAGTGTCGCTTCTCGTGGAGTGTCCCACGAGCATGTTGTTGTGGCATCAACATCATGTGCTCCATCCGTGATGGAGAGATCAGTTCACGGCGTCTCTTAAGTACAAGTGTGGTACATATAAGATATTAGGAGGCGTATGGATAGATCCTAGGATTTAAGTTTTAAGGAGATGGATAACGGGTATGCCAACTCGCCATTTCGTGTGATAAGTATGCAGGAGTAGCTACCTGTGTATTGTCACGTTTTAAGTTTGGCTCATGGGTACATCCGTAAGATATGATTATGAAATTACGTTACTTAAAATAAGCTTTTGTTTTCCTCTATCCGCACACTGGGCAAAACTTTTCAAATTTTGCTCAGACGTACGTTTTTGTGTTTTCTTCTTTACGTCAGGTTATCAAGACAAATCTGGGACGGAATATGGAAGAGTGCTCGAGTGTTTGGAAAAGACGGTAGAAATAATTGAAATGGATTAGATATCCTTCATTAAGTTGTAAAGCCTTGTAATACATTTAAGTATAAATGGAATTATGTTTTTGATCTGACTACTGTTATTGTGACACGTCAGCCCATTCCGGGTTGGGGTGTTACAGCTATGGTATCAGAGCAAAGGCTCTTTCCTGTAGAAAAGTTAAACATAAGTTAAGACCTGTGAGGTAATGGGTAGACATTAGGTTAAGATTCAAAGGCTCTTTCCTGTAGAAAACTTAAACATAAGTTAAGACCTGTGAGGTAATGGGTAGACATTGGGTTAGGATTTCGATGTCCAATCAGTCGATACATCGGTTAGTAACTTTTCTTTTCACTTCATGATAGTCTCGAACATAAGTATTTCGTCATCTTCATTGTTTTTACTCTAGCTTTATTTCAAGTATGACTATTGATCATAGTGGGCCGCGTTCAAGTATGATTATTAATATATATATATATATATGTATGTAATAATTTCGAGGACGAAATTTTTTTAAGAGGGGTAGATTTGTAACACCCGAAAATTTTAAAACAAAAATGTAATAACCCTCATTAAAAATTATTATTTCTTATGATTTATAGTCCAATAGGAAACCCTAATTGAAACACCCAAGTGATTCTGCACAAGCCCTAAGATTTCCAGAACAATCAGAATCAGGATCAGGACCCCTAAAACTCAGGGGGGGGGGTATTTTCTAGTTATGATTATCCACAAAATAAGCTGTCAAATTCGAGTTTATCCATTTCGTCGACTCAGCTAGGCTAGTCCCACGCGTGGCAACCCTATAGTTCTTAGGTGTTCCTTACGCACCGTAAGGATATTAAGGTTACGGTGCGCAAGGGTCGTTACGGACCGTAAGGTATTTTGTGTTACGGTGCGCAAGGGATGTCAATTTCTGGCTATAAATAGAAGGCTTCGGGACTTGCTTTCTGGTGTTCAAACAACGAAGAAATTCGCTTCAGGCACCGAGAAATCGTCCAATTACTCTTCCAAACACACACTAATCACTAATTAAGTATAGCGGGGTGCTGCAGAACAGGGTATTAACTCGATCGCTATTACGATTCATTGTCCGATCGATCAATGTACTCAATAGATGTTTAAGTGCTGCTCAAATTGGGTTTATACTTTGTCATTCATCGTGATTTTGACTTGAATGTTTGAGTGTTGTTCGAAATCGGACTATACTCTGTCATTCGTTGTGAATCCGCTGGATGTTTAAGTATCGCACTTTGTCATTTGTTGTGAGGGTTGATCTTGTGAGTTATCATAAATGTTGTATTAAGTTAATTACCTAGTTTGTGTGCAAATTAGGTTAAGAGGATAATCAGTAGGCTAAACTCTGCCCGTATAAATCTACAATTGAAAACAAGGTAGCATCACTTGGGAAATTTTAAGGTACGGGTAGAATCTTTTCTTTCGATTTATGTCGTTTTAATACAAGTTTATCATTCCTGATTTTAAGTTCCGTATTAAGATTAAGTTATGAAATAAGTTATAGATTACGTACGGATAGAATTCTATCTTTCGAATTATGTCAGTTGGGTACGTATAGAATCCTTTCTTTCAATTTATGTCCGTTGGGTACGGATAGACTCCTTTCTTTCGATTTACGTCGTTTGGATATAGGTATATCATTCCTGATTTTAAATTTTATATTAAGATTAAGTTATGAAATAAGTTATAAATTCCGTACATATAGAATCCTTTCTTTCGATTTATGTCCGTTGGGTACGGATAGACTCCTTTCTTTCGATTTACGTTGTTTGGATATAGGTATATCATTCCTGATTTTAAATTTTATATTAAGATTAAGTTATGAAATAAGTTATAAATTCCGTACGTATAGAATCCTTTCTTTCGATTTATGTCCGTTGGGTACGGATAGACTCCTGTCTTTCGATTTACGTCATTTTGATATAAGTATATCACTCCTGATTTTAAATTCCGTATTAAGATTAAGTTATGAAATAAGTTATAAATTCCGTACGGATAGATTCCTTTCTTTCGATTTATGTCAATCCTGATTTTAAGTTCCGTATTAAGATTAAGTTATGAAATAAGTTATAAATTCCGTACGGATAGAATCCTTTCTTTCGATTTATGTCATTTTGATACAAGTATATCATTTCTGATTTTAAGTTCCGTATTAAGATTAAGTTATGAAATAAGTTATAAATTCCGTACGGGTAGAATCCTTTCTTTCGATTTACGTCATTTGGATATAAGTATATCATTCCTGATTTTAAATTCCGTATTAAGATTAAGTTATGAAATATGTGTTGGAAGTTAAAAACGTTTTGAAAAAGGTTTTGTTTTACATCAGTTATTTAGAAAATGGTTTATGAAAAATATTCTTTTCATATTTACAAGTATACATGTTTGTGAGTTATTTGTTTATAAATTTACAAATCAAATTTCATACTCTAGTGGTTCCTTATTAACGAGTCAAGGTTTTATCTTGTTTCGTTTAATAAACCACATTTTGGGGACGAAATTGTCAAGATAGGATTGATATCCATACCTTGGTGACTGGTTCCACTCATAGATTTTCAATCTCGCCAAAGATTCGTATTTTCAATCAAATTATTGTTACAAGTTACAAGTTAAATAGCTTAAAGCTTATAAGTTATAAGTAAATAAGTTACAAGTTTAATATGATATACAACTATTATGTTACTCAAGTCAAATTTTTTTAAATTACTATGTCTTTTTAAAAACTCCTCACGTCTTTGATTATCGATTCATTTGACAGTCCGTTCGATTTCTAATCATTTGATTTAGCTTTCATGTCATGCGATATTTTTCTGTTATGTTGTACTCATTATCGCATGTTCCAATATATGTTACGTCTTGTTATGAAAATAAGTTTTATAAGTTATGTGAATAAGACTCTTTGTACTCTGATACCCTGAGTGTCGCTTCTCGTGGAGTGTCCCACGAGCATGTTGTTGTGGCATCAACATCATGTGCTCCATCCGTGACGGAGAGATCAGTTCACGGCGTCTCTTAAGTACAAGTGTGGTACATATAAGATATTAGGAGGCGTATGGATCGATCCTAGGATTTAAGTTTTAAGGAGATGGATAACGGGTATGCCAACTCGCCATTTCGTGTGATAAGTATGTAGGAGTAGCTACCTGTGTATTGTCACGTTTTAAGTTTGGCTCATGGGTACATCCGTAAGATATGATTATGAAATTACGTTACTTAAAATAAGCTTTTGTTTTCCTCTATCCGCACACTGGGCAAAACTTTTCAAATTTTGCTCAGACGTACGTTTTTGTGTTTTCTTCTTTACGTCAGGTTATCAAGACAAATCTGGGACGGAATATGGAAGAGTGCTCGAGTGTTTGACAAAGACGGTAGAAATAATTGAAATGGATTAGATATCCTTCATTAAGTTGTAAAGCCTTGTAATACATTTAAGTATAAATGGAATTATGTTTTTGATCTGACTACTGTTATTGTGACACGTCAGCCCATTCCGGGTTGGGGTGTTACAGTTAATGAATAAGGAAATTTTTTAGTTTGCATTTCCATTGCGTGTTTCTCGGTTAAAACGTGTTAGGGTCTTACACATTCTAATCATTTTGTATATATTTTGTATCTTTCATGTGAATAAGGCACAGTGAATAAAATATCAATTGAGAAATTCTCTCATTTTCAACATATCCGAACACTCCACAACATATGATCAAACTCAACAAAGTATGCAAATGTCCTGGCATGTGAACTCCATCATGGATGTAACATCTAACCTCCGATACTAAGTAATAGTGTCCACATTGCCCACGATGTCATGCATTTGTGGATTTTTGTCACTCGAGTACGCTAGACTGTTAAGTTCTTCTCTTATCCACAATCATTACACCCAAAACGTGTTGGTGATATTTGAGACGAGGAATTCTTTATGACCGGAGTACTGATTTTCCCCGATGAGGTTTGCCCCAAAATCATAAACAAAATGGAACTTGAGTGACTCTCATACCCTTAGTAACATCTGACCTCTCATACCAACCAATATTTTCTGTTTTGCTCACAATGAGTCTATGAATTTATTATTGGTCGCCCGAGTGAAAACTTCTCATGAGGTCATCCTACACCCAAGCATACTTATCTATGAATTTCTCATCCACAAAAACTGCGTCCAAAATACATTGGTGCTATTTGAGACGGGGAATTTCTGATGACCGACCGATTTGCCTAAAATGTCACATGGTGTCTTTATGTAGATTATGTAGATGTGATTATGATATAAGTCTCTAACCGCTCCATATCCATCAACAACTCAAAAAACAACAACTATATGTTTCATTTTTCATTTTAGGTATATAAATAAGTAAACACATAATCGTCTAATTCCTTTAAAAATTGTTTTAGCATTTCCAATGTCATGTTTGGCTTAGCTTTTCAAAACAACTTATGACTTTTTGAAAAGTTAAGAAGTAACAATGGAGTGACTTATTGATTTTTTCCCTCACATAACAAATTCATGCCAAACACCTTTTAAATTTTAAAAAACTCAATAAGCTAATAAGTTACTAAAATAATCAATCTCAAACACCTAACACAAAAATGTCTATGAATATTTGGAGTCACATTGAGGGCATGTTTAGCTAAGCTTTTTGAAACAAGTTATTGACTTATTGGCTTTTTCAAAAACCCAATAAGTCAAAATAATGTTTGGGTAATTGAAAATGACTTTTGAAACAACTTTTTGTATAGAAGAAAAAGTCAGTTTTGAAAAGCTAGTATTTTGTGACTTTTTGGAACTTCTTATAATTTTTCAAAACACAATTACAGAATTACCCCCTGCCCTAATGTCACACCCCAACCGATGGCGGAAACATCGGGGCGTGGCACTGAGTTAAACAGATTATCCAGAAGTTTCCATAACAACTATGATTACCAATTATTTAAAGCATCACGTCCCATACCATGACATAAAAAGTAACATAATTATTACAGGCAAAGTCAAGACAAATTGTTCTGTTTTGACAACTCAGAATTTAAGTACATGCAATTCGTTTATTTGTTTCTAGACCTTTCCTAGCCTCGATTTCACAGCAAGCCAAGCATTCTAACATCTTAAGCACCTGCCACATACGTTAAAGTAAAGTTAATACACATAGTGTAAAGGTGAGCATACAAGTTTGATAGATATAATAGAGTTCGAAATCGTTTACGCATAACCAGCACGTACACAGTGTGAAATGAAGCACGTAAGTTATCGACATGATCCTATCAATACCAATGACTGCGGGTTGACTGCGCAAGGCAGTTCGTAATAAACACTCACCACTGTGAGCCATATAATTAATTGTCCTTAATAACCCCTGAGTGAACAGGTGCTGAGTCCAAACTATAGTACTATCGTTGCTAAGGCAGGTAGACAGCAATCCATGTGTAAACATAACAAACAAGCATTCATTAAGTCACGTACAACATGCAGTAGCGGTTAGCATTAAAGTATTGCGTAGTGTGTTCGACGTGGTTTAGAATAAGTAACGTATGTAACACCCAAAAGTGCATAAAGCAAAAAGGGTTCGAGTATACTCACAGCGATGATGGATTGAAGGGAGCGCTAGAGCGGAATTAGCCTGATCAGAACGATAGCATAACAATAAGAGGCGCATAAAACGTTGCGAGTGTAACAAGGATCGGACGGTAATCCGATCGGATGGCCAGTCGATCGGGTGGCAATCCGTTCGGATGGTCATCCGATCGGATGGCCATTCGATTGGATTGCCACCTCGTCTGGTGAGGATGTGCTTGTGTATGATGGTTTGCCTTTTGAAGTTTTCGTTGTAGCATTTTGAAAATAGAGAAGTATCTCTACCTTTTAGGTCGGTCGATCGAACGGCCGTTCGATCGGGCAGCAATCCGATTGGCGAGACTTCTCAGAGTGAGAACAAGTTCACAGCAGGACGGTCACTCGATCGGATGGCCATCCGATCGGGTGGCAATCCGTACATATTGCACATGTTGAAAAGTGTTTAAGTATCCAAGTCCCAAACATCACACGATCGGACGGTCACTCGATCGGATGGCAATCCGATCGGGTGGTAATCCGTTTCAACGTTCAGTTCCTTGAGTAGTTTGAAAAATAATTTAAGTATGGAACCCAAGTGCAACCCAATTGGATGGCTGGTCGATCGGGTGGCAATCCGATCGGACGGAAATCCATCCCGACGATCCGTTCGTCTTGTCACTTGATTCGTTTGAAGTTTTGTAGTGTTTGAACGAGGCATTTTGATAACTTGCTTGAATCAACAGAAAGCTATCTCGGCCCAAGTGACCCGACCGAACAGGAATCACCCTAGTCCGACCGGTTCACGGTTCGAGTCAGTAGTTCATGTTCAAACCTGAAGTCGATACTTCTTGGATGGATTTCGGATCTGGAACTAATACATCACTAAGAATAGGTAGAAGATCAGGACAAGCTCCGATTCCATCGGGTTTGAGTGCATTGAGTGTAAAAGAGTTGAAAGAAAGTTAGAAAACCATCCTTCAATCCTTTTCACCATGAATATGTTCAGATCTATGAAAGATCTTTGTTTATTCATGTGGAAATCGTTCAGATCTAAGTTGTTCTTGGTGGATTGAAGCCAAAACATGAAGTTCATAAGAACTCCATGATGACATCATCCTATAACACCTCAAATCTAGTGATTTCACAGTTAAAAGTTAAGATTCAAAAGATAGAAAGGTGTAGGAGTGCGTGTAGATCAAGAAAGTACAAGATTTAGGTTGGAAACTTACAAGAATCGAGAGAAATTGGAAGAAAAGTGGGATGGAGCGAGTTGAGCGGAGAGAGAGCTGTCAACATCAAGTGATGTGACATATGAGGGTATTTATAGGGTTTCCATAAAAGGAAAGTGGGGGAAAATGGCTGGTCGATCGGGTGGCAGTCCGATCGGGTGGCAACTCGATCGGATGGCAACCCGATCGGATGGCAATCCGATCGGATGGCCACCCTATCGATTGGCCACTCGACCCGAGTGTTTGGCGCGATGAGTTTCGTCGTTTCGATTCGCGTGTAGAGCTTTGGGATGCGATTCGAGCGAGTGATGCGATAGTATTACCCATCAAATTACTTTTAATCCCAACTACTATATCTAACATACAATCACTATAATTCACATGCGTTTAGCGTTTCGATTCGATTGTGATGTGATTGATTTGCGATTAACACCTCAACATAAACATAACATGCACAGGTAACACATAAATAGCACACACACGTAAAACAATATCCAGCACACATAATTCGAGTTGCGAATGCGATAGCGATAAGCGATAAATCGATTAAACATGCGATTAATAGCGATTAAACCTCTATTATTAACAAGTACTCCACATAATACAACTAACACGATAACATAAATAGACTATCTACGAGTCAAAGAAGTCAAAACAGGAGTTGAGCAAAGAGTGACAGATCGCAATTAGCAATCTTGTCTTCCTTTGACTTCAATCTTGACTTTGACTTTGACTTTGACTTTCGAAACACGGAGTGTTACACCAAAGCTAATCCACCCATAAGCAAATCCAAACACTTTTTTTAATAAACAACTTATTAACTTTTTGGCTTTTCCAACCCATAAGCTAATCAAAACACTTTTTTAAAAACTCTTTTTCAAAAAGTCATAAGTCAATAACTCCTTTTAACAAAAAGTCATTTTTGAGTTATATAAGTTTAGCTAAACAAGCCCTGATTATTCCTTGCAACACTTTAGAGATGGGCATAATAACCGGTTCCAAACCCGACCAGGCGGACCCGACCTGGAACCGGTTCCAATCCCTACCTGCCTTATCGAAGAACCGGTTCCGGGTTGAAAAAACCCGTAGGTTAAAAAATGATACGTACCTGGTTCCTACCCGGAACCGGATCCTCCGTACCCAACTGAGACCCGATGCTTTAGATTGTAGACAATGTTACGGTGGAATCGATTCCTAGCCGTTTCATTTCAACCAAACATTATATTACATTAAATTAGAACCGGTTACATAATTTAAAACCAAACATTACCAGACACTAAACATTACATTAACATAAAACACACTAATTCAAACATTACATAACATAAAACACACTAAATCTAACATTACCTAAACACACTAAACCTTCGAAGAACCGGTTCCGGGTGATTCACTGGCTTCACTTTTCTTCGTCGTAGCCTTTGTAACCGGACAATGACGGTCGGTGTGTTTTTAAGCGTCGAGTTCGCCGTAGCCTTCATGAACTTCCCGCGACCTTTGCACCGTGCCATCTCATGGCTATCGGACATCAAGCACAAATCAAAGTGCTTCCAAACTTGGGGGTTTCTTTTGGTTTCCAAAACCATGACTACTTTATCGTTGCATGCCTTAACGAGCTTTGAAAACGATTAGAAGGTGTAAACTTGAAACCGATTTAAGTTGTTTTGGAACTCCTACACTTATGTTTGATGTTGATGGGTATATATATACTTGAAACCGATTTTAAATGGCCATAAATCAATTCCTAACGGCATTATAGCCGTTGGAATCGATTCCTACAGGTTTTTGCAGCTTTTTCTGTATGTTACCCTACAGCTTTTTTGCAGCTTTTTCGCCCGCCCGTTGCGGCGGGGACCCAATTACTGCAAAATGCGTATCAGCAACGGCAAGCAGATACCGAATATCAAAAAATAAATAAAAATGACGTGGTAAGGATAGTCACTCCGTCCTAAAAAACGATTTTAAAAAACCTAATATATAATAATAGGACCCACACGTCCTACATGTTGGGAATTCGGTTGTTTTCAGTTCAGTTAATACGGTGCTAACACGTTAAAATATGGATGAGCTCGGTACTGGTAACGGCACCGAAAGTACCAATCCAGAAAATTTCGAAATTAGGTACCGGCACCGAAAATACTCGGTACAATACGGTATGGTATTTGAAGGTAAAAATCAATAAATACAGGTATGGTGCTAGACCGGTGTCGAACCGAAAGTAATGATTCTGAAAACGCCAAAAGGTGGGTACCAAATTGGTACCGAAAATGATTTGGTATAGTAAATTTGGTACCCATACGATACCGGTTTGATTACAGGATTTAATACGATTTGCTCATCAATAATCTAAATATCCAAGTAAATTTTGCATGCTACAATTCATTAATTACAGAAAAAGACAAAAAAAGAAAGCAAACTAAGTTGTTGTGTATATAAAAACTCATTCAAACGAAATACATTTTACTTACTGTGTGTATAAAAAGTAATCTAAACGGTGCAATTACTTGCATTGCTACGTTGCTACAAGATTTGATGAGCTCGGTACCAACCGGTACCAAAAATACCGTTACCGAAATCCCCAAAAATGGGTACAGGTACCGAATATACCGGTTACGGTATGGTTTGGTACCGGTCGGTACTGGTACGACACTGGTATTTGAGGGTAAACCGGTGAATACCGGTAACGAACTGGTACCGAAAATACACCCGGTTTGATAAATTTGATACCGGTACCAGTACCCGATACCATTTACTCCTCACTAATCACTTAATGATGTTACTATTCATCCCTTTCTATTTTTAATATATATATA
Organism: Helianthus tuberosus; assembly: GCA_030545235.1. Taxonomy (NCBI): domain Eukaryota; kingdom Viridiplantae; phylum Streptophyta; class Magnoliopsida; order Asterales; family Asteraceae; genus Helianthus; species Helianthus tuberosus. The sequence continues at coordinate 102,552,875 of CM060371.1, read as the reverse complement.
TATAGAGAGAAAGGCCGGTTAACGTACAAATGCGCTTATCGTACATTACGTACGCTACAATCTCAGCCGTCAGATCATCTTCCCGCATTGAAAATCGCATGTGAAATTGAATTACCACATGCGAAATTGTTACCAACATTATCACATGCGAAATTGAATTACCACATGCGAAATTGTTACAAAAAAAACAACCTGCTATTTCATCAAAATTATCACATGCGAAATTGAATTACCACATGCGAAATTGTTACAAAAAAACAACCTTCTATTTCATCAAAATTATCACATGCGAAATTGAATTACCACATGCGAAATTGTTACAAAAAAACAACCTTCTATTTCATCAAAATTATCACATGCGAAATTGAATTACCACATGCGAAATTGTTACAAAAAAACACCTGCTATTTCATCAAAATTATCACATGCGAAATTATTACAAAAAAAAACAACATGCGATTTTCATTGCGGGAAGATGATCTGACGGCTGAGATTGGCGCGTACGTAATGTACGATAAGGGCATTTGTACAGTACTCTTTACCTATATATATATATATATAGAGGTCGGTTAACGTACAAATGCGCTTATCGTACATTACGTACGCTACAATCTCAGCCGTCAGATCATCTTCCCGCATTGAAAATCGCATGTGAAATTGAATTACCACATGCGAAATTGTTACCAACATTATCACATGCGAAATTGAATTACCACATGCGAAATTGTTACAAAAAAAAAAACAACCTGCTATTTCATCAAAATTATCACGTGCGAAATTGAATTACCACATGCGAAATTGTTACAAAAAAACAACCTTCTATTTCATCAAAATTATCACATGCGAAATTGAATTACCACATGCGAAATTGTTACAAAAAAACACTTGCTATTTCATCAAAATTATCACATGCGGAATTATTACAAAAAAAAAAAAACAACATGCGATTTTCATTGCGGGAAGATGATCTGACGGCTGAGATTGGCGCGTACGTAATGTACGATAAGGGCATTTGTACAGTACTCTTTACCTATATATATATATATATATATATAGGTAAAGAGTATGGTACAAATATGGTTATCCTACATTACGTACGCTATATTGTGAGCCGTACACGTGTCCTGATTCAGTTGTGTTTAAGAAGGTTAAATCAGACAATTAACCTAACCATCAGAGGGCAAATTCGTCTCTTCATTCATTCAGCGAGAAGTTCGTTACACTGATATCCCGGTAATTATTATTCAAATCAGTTTCAAATTTTCCATAATTCACAATTTTGCAGTTTTCGTTCGTACGTGATAGGGTTTCATTCAATTTGTCTATTTTCGATGGATCCACAGAGTAGCACTGGACGAATAGAAGATGATTTTGAAGAAAATCGACCGATCGGTGATCATGCTCAATTATCTGCTTATCAGAGAGTTTCGATTGAGGATTTTTTAAATCCGCGACCTGCAAATCCAATTCCAATTCCAGGTTCAAGTGCAAGTGCTGCAAACGAGATTTCTATTGGTAATTATGTTAATTCAGATATCTAAATTGTTCGTATGATTGTTTTTTGTTTAATTGAGCATTGTTGTAGCTGTTTTTTGTAGTTTGAATGTTTGATTACACTATTGCATTTTTTGAGATTCAACATATTTTAACTTCGCATGTTATTACTCTTTACAATTCGCATTTGGTTTGTTTTTTTGTAATTTCGCATTTGATTATGTAATAAATCGCACATGTAATTCAGATTAATTAATATCATCTTTTCGCATGTATTAATCAAACGTTTCGCATGTGGTTTATATGACTTTTTATGTTTTTTATTTTGATTCATGTAGATGAAAGGGTTTACACTCCGGAGGTTCAGGCATCAGCTACACCTGTTGTTGGAATGCAATTTATATCAATTGAACAAGCATATGCGTTTTATCAATCATATGCTAAGCTAGCTGGTTTTTCAATTCGGAAAGGTGGCGAAGTATACAGTGGTGGTATAATCAAAACTAAGTATTTTGTTTGTTCTAAAGAGGGACATAAGCCTGTGTGTATTGATGATAATTCCAAGTCAAAAAAGCAATTCAAAACAAGGAAAAGGGGGACTATTAGGACCGGATGCAAAGCTCAACTTATGATTTGCACTGTGGATGGTAGATTATATACAGTCAAGAGATTTGTTGATGGTCACAACCATAAGTTTGTTTGTCAAAATGACATTCACATGCTCCCAGCTTACAGACAATTGTCAGATGTCCAGGAGGAGATGGTATGGGAACTAGGCACTTTAAACCTTGGTCCTGTCAAAGCTTTCCATATAATGAGGAAACGTTATGGTGGTTTTGAGAACGTTGGTGCCACGGTTGATGATTGCAAAAATTTTAGGAAGCGAATAAACAGCTATATAGGAGAGTATGACGCTGACATGGTTATAAATAGGATGACTGACAAAAAAGAATATTTAGCTGATTATTCGTTTGAATACTCTGTTGATGATGGCAAACGGTTAACTGGGTTGTTCTGGGCTGATGGCTTATGCAAGCGTAACTATATTGAATTTGGCGATGTGATATCGTTCGATGCAACCTTCAAGACTAACAGGTAACTGTTTCAAAGACAAACATGTTTTGTTTCTGATTATTCGCATGTTTTGTCTGCTAATGATTGTTCAATATCGCATGTGTAGACAACAGAGTGGTGTTGAATATATCGCATGCCTTTTCCACCTGGTTTCGCATTTGCATCTTTATTAATTCGCATGTAATAAACGTGATTTCGCATTTGTTTGTTCAGGTACAAGATGGTGTTTGTCCCGTTCACAGGCATTGACAACCACTGTCGGAATGTAACACTCTCAGCTGGTTTGTTGGCATCAGAGAGTATTGAATCATATAAATGGCTTCTAAATTCATTTTTAAAGTCATTTGGTCGGCAGCCTAATGTTGTAGTGACGGATCAAGACCCTGCTATGAAACAGGCTATTGAGGAGGTTTTCCCTATTAGCAGACATAGATTGTGTATGTGGCACATAATGAAAAAAGTGGCAGATAAGGTAGAGCATGCAACATTTTTGTGTTTTTGTTGGTGTTATTTTTTATTATTATATTTTTTTTAATAGACTGATATAAAATGTATTTATTTGTTAAAGGTTGGGCACGAGTTATGCAATAATGATGAGTTTAAAAGGAGGATGTGCGACATTGTTTGGACCGATTCGATTGAGCCCGAAGAATTCGAGAGACAGTGGAAGTTGGTGATGATTGAGTTTGGTCTTACTGAAAACAAATGGATTGATGATATGTTTGGGATGAGATCCATGTGGATTCCGGCTTTTTACCGGCATGAGCCAATGTCAGGTCTTATGAGAACAACTTCAAGATCAGAGAGTGAGAACCATTTTTTTGTCAGGTTGCTAATTCACAACTCACACTCGTAGAGTTTATGAATCATTTTGATGGGGCAATGGATGTTCAAAGGTTCAATCATAGAAAAAATGATCATATTTCAAGATATACTGAGCCAGCTGATTGGAGTAAAACTACGTTGGAAAAAGATGTTGCTAAGATCTACACCAGGTCTATATTTTTTGATCAGCAATCAGAGATTCATGGAACAATTTCCGAATGTTTGCCGATGGACACCAAAGTTGAAGGTCCACGTATCAGAATATTGTTGAAGGACTTTAAAGCACATGGTGATGGTTTATTGGAGGTATTTTTCATGTTTTTTTTAGATATGCGAATTTGTTACATTACATATGCGATTTTAGTTTATTTACTTTACATTAACTTTTAAGAAATGCGAAATTGTTATGTTCCATATGCGATATTAATTTTACTTACTTACATGATGATTTAAACATGCGAAATTGTTATATTTATACATGCGATTTTAATTTTAAATATATAATTTTTCTGTGTGGTTTTCCTAGGTGTGGTTCAAGAATCTTGAAAATGATGTAACTGCACAGTGTAGCTGTTTGCGGTTTGAGCAGTATGGGCTGCTTTGCAAACATATATATTTTCTTTTCATTATGTTTGGTGTAAAAGAAATCCCAAACAAATATGTTATGAAGAGATGGACGAAGGATGTGGTGCCTAATGAGTTAAATGTGAAGTATAATCTAAATATTGGTGGTAAGGATGTGCAACAAAAGGCTAAACGGATTGCTCGTGAAATCATTCATACAGGGGAGTATTTGGTTAGTAATTTGATTTCCGACCTTGATCAACTTGTTTTAGTGAGGGATCAAATGATGCAGCTTAAAGAGAGAGTTGATCAGAGTCGCATAACCAAGCAACTTGATCCAAAATTTGACCGATTTTCAAAGTTGATTGGTTATCAACAACCAGTAACTAATGCTCCCCCTACTGTTCGTGTGTCGGCTGGTATAAGAAACAAAGGCCGCGGCTCGCATAGAAGGATTAAATCTAAGAAGGAACAAATGATCAGCCGCAAAGGGAAAAGGTCAAGGACATGTAGTGTATGCAATGTAAAAGGTCATGACATTCGGACTTGCGAGGAGCTGAAAGGCAAACAACAAGGTAAACAGCAAAAAAAAGAAGAAGAAGGGTGTCCAGATTGAAGATGGTTTGAGAGACAAAGACAATGAGGGAGAAGACGACGAAGAGGAAGATGACTTTGAAGATTACATTAGTGATGATGGATCCGAAGAAGATCAGTGGGAAGAGGTGTCTGGAGATGAAGATGACGAAGATGAGTAATGTTTTTTTAAATGTAAATGCGAATTTACACGGAACACATGCGATTTTATATTCATTTATGTATATCATTTTTCACATGCGAATTTTAGTATTATAAAAATGCGATTTTATATGCATCAGTTTATATTTATTTACATGATTTTTCACATGCGATTTCTCCTTTAATACATGCGATTTTTGAGTTATCTTTGTATTTTTTATGTTATTGTGGCAAAGATCCCTAATTCATTCATGCGATTTTAAATTATATTAAAGCATAAGATTTGTTCAAAACATATATCCAAAATAATAGTTATTGTCTAACACAGCCACAACCACAAAAGGATTAAAAATATAAATTAGTTACTTGAAGAAATGATTTTGTCACGTTCAGAAGAGCTGAACTTCATCTTCTCATTCACAGTGTTCAGAGCATCTGTTAGGAAAGAGAAGGCCAAGTCATCAGATCGAGATTGCTCCTTTAGGTGATCCAAAGCTCTGTCTCTGAATGTTGATGGTGGTTCTTGAAGTAGCTTTTCCCATACTTCTTGATTTTTCTTGATTTGTTCAAGGATTTTGCCCTGCACATCAAGAATCAGATTAGAAGAGGTGACATCATTGCTTGGAAATAGCTCTTTGATTGCAATGGTTTTGATTTTTTCTATATCTTCAGATGCCATTTTTTGTTTGTCTGTGTTTGTGTGTTTGTTTCTTTGGTCTTCTATGTCTTAATATGGAAGGTAGTTATCAAGGTTTTTTATATTAATATGGTATATTTATTATATAGGTAGGGTGGTAAGTTCAGTAGTATTAATTGTAAAATTCATCATTACATGTCAAATTATAGTCACATCATTAATAAATTAAGTTTTTGTATATAAAATAATTTCATTTTTAGTTTTTTAAGATTGGTATTTTTTTTTTTTTTTGTATTTTTTATTACAAAGTTTTTTTTTTAAGTTTTTTTTTTGCACTCTTCTTATTCGAAATCGCACTTGATTCGAAAGTAATTCGCAAACCGTTAAAACATTCATTTAAATATCATTTTATATGATATCGCATGTGTAAGTTATCTAAAATCGCAAACTATATGAAGAGATTTTTTATGTGTTTGAAAACGCATGTGAATTATCTGAAATTCGCAAACTATATGAAATCTCAAAGAATTCTTAACTTTTTACTGATATCGCACATGCATCACATGGAATTCGCAAACTATATGAAATGTCAAAGAATTCATTTTTATACCGAATTCGCATTTGTATTGTCGACGTTTTCGCAAATGATTTGACAAACTGCATCATCTTCTTCGATAGTCAGTGCATACAGAGTTTCTAAATTCATCAGAAGTTCATTTTATCAGAAGAATTTGATGAATAGGAATCGATCGATTTGGTGAATAAGAATCGATCGATTTTTTGTTAACTGTTTTAATTTCGTCTTTGGTTTTGATTTTTAGGATCTTTCGTTATGATTTTTGAGGTTTTGTTTGCCGTTATCAGGTGTTTTGATCTTAAATTTGACGTTTTTAACCTTGGCGGTTTCTTTTTTATGAATTATATGTTGATAAATTTAATAGAAAAAGACGCTGTTTAAGGAAGATGATCTAACGGTTGTAGACGACGCGTACATAATGTACGATTAGAGGATTTGTATGATAACCGGCCTCTATATATATATATATATATATAAAAGTGATATTACTATTCATTCCTTTCTATTTTTAATATATAGATAGATAACTATTTTTAATATATAGGTAATAATAATAATAATTAGTGATGGTACTATTCATTCCTTTTATTTTTAATATAATAATAATAATAATAATAATAATAATAATAATAATATAAGTGATGTTACTATTCATTCCTTTCTATTTTTAATATATAGGTAAAGGTAATTTCTACAAATATCAGCTGAAAGATTTATTGAAATTCGACACATACAATCATTTTTCTTTCAAAAAGCTATGATTGGTCGTGCATAAATAAGTTTTTTACATTTTAAAGTGATGGAATGTAAAAAAAAACTACTAAAACATATTAATAGAAAGGGGGTTTTGAACCCCACATGATAATAGTTACTCGTTGATGACGTCTTACATCTCAGAAATGTTGGATTATTTTAAATTTAGAATCTAACAAGATATCATATGCATGTAGCCTAAATTGGTTAGAATGAGTTTCAGAAAAACCCAATATGTAACTTCGATTAACTGATGTGTAAGACACCAATTTGTTGATTCGAAATTTGTCTGATAACACCATTAAAAGTGTTTTTAAGGGATTGGCGTGATTTCAAAAGGGAAATTGAAGAAATGGTAAAATTGGTGTAGATTGTCATGTGTGACTAGCTTTGACCTCAGTTTAGATACTAGTGTTTGGAATATGTTTGGGAAGTGATTTTGAGGAAACTCTCTTAGGTTGATTTTTTGTTGCTACATGGATCCGGCGAGATGGGGTTAAGATCACCACAACAATTAAGAAGATAAACTTGTCACACTTAGTCTTCCCTGTCTAGAGTGAGATATGCAAAACTATGGGAAACTCGTTAGAAGGGGTCAAATACCCAACTTCTCTTTATCACCTTCTGACGCTCAAGTTATTATTGCATTCAAGTCAGTATTGGATTTACCATTGATACCAGTATACATAAATGGCGTACAATGTGAGTGTATGTGGAAAGGAAACATCCCTTATATAGAGACACACCATGGGCTATGGATTTATAGGCCTCTATGTGTTAGGCTCAAAATTGTTGGGCCAGGCCCAATCTAGGGATATACTCTAAAAACTATGAAGATTACATTTATACTTCTTTGAAGAAGGTAGAACAGTGTTTAACTAATACGAATAGATAAGAGTTTTTCTTACACAAAACCACACATAAAATAAGCCTTTCAAAACAAATCGTGACTATAAGTCATTAAGTTTCTAAAAAAATATTTAAAGAACCGTTAGTACTTACATTTATGCATATGGTGAAACTTCTATAAAAATCTTAAAGTTTTTAGTTCATAAAGCTTGTAGGGCCTAATGTAGAATTAATTTGCAAATTTATATACAAGCAAACAAAGGCATGTATAATGTCTTTTTTTGAATGTTTGCATTGATACGTTACTTCTATATGAAGTAAGCAAATTGCATATGAATGGCAATATAAAAGCAAGAAAGGATGCTATGATAAAATGACAAGTTAAATAACATGAACATATGCCAATGATCTCTAGATCAAGTGGTGGAAGGCTTGTATTTCTCTTGAGAGATGCAAGTTCAACTCCCACTTGGTGCAGAGTGAGGCATTGGTGGGCAATGATAGGAGACCCAGGGAAACCTGGGTTCGATCCTTGAGCCAAACGGGTTTTACCGGTAATTTCACCGTCATGCCTACGAGCGGGTGGGTTACCAGGTTTTCCCCGGAATGGGTGGTGGACTCGGGTTACTCTTAGAGTACTCCGTTTGGTCCAGTGGGTGCTCCGAGAGTGCTCGGGATTGATTCTGTTGGTCGTTCAAAAAAAAAATAACATGAACATATGCTATCATGGAATGTAAATGAAGTCCATCCCAATACCAACTAGGTTATGTGAAACAGAAAGATCTTAAAAATAGGCACAAATGAGTGCAAACTTGGAAGAAATGATTTAAGATTTAAGATGAAAAAAAGTATGAATTTTAGGTGCTGTTTGTTTTTTCTGCGGGAAAAGGTCTGCAGTTTGCGGACCACATCTGGAGGCATATGCAGAAGAAGAGGTGGACCAAATGTCTGCAGTCTGCAAGGAGAAGATGGTTTGTTTTTTTACTTCTACAAAACCCCTTCTCACACACACACTGATCTCTCTCTCCTCCCTCGATCTCTCTCTCTGCCCTCATCTACCACCACCACCGTCACCACTACACCACCGCCACCACCGTCACCATTACACCACAGCCACCACCGTCACCACTCTTCTCTCTCTCTGCCCTCATCTACCACCGTCGCAACCACCACCACCACAGAACACCCACCCCCGTCGAAACCACCACCACCACCACAGAACACCAACCCCCGTCGCAACCACCACCAGCACCGAACACCCACCCTCGTCGCAACCACCACCACCACAGAACACTCCTCTCTCTCTCTCTCTCTGCGATGAAGATGATGGTGGATTTGGGGGTTTCGATTTGGGGGTTTTATTTGCAGATGAAGGCAGAGAGAAAGAGAGAGATCGAGGGAGGAGAGAGAGATCGTGGATTTGGGGGTTTCGATTTGGGGGTTTCGATTTGGGGATTGACGGTGACGATGGTGGTGGGTTTTGACGGCGGAGGAGAGAGAGGGTGTCGGAGGTGGAGGTGTTCTTGATTCTGTTGATTTGAGGGTGTCAAAGGAACATGAACAGGGGTTTATGGTGTTCGTTGATTCTGTTGATTTGTGGAGGTGGTGGCGGAGCAGGGGTGGGAGGTGGTTGCGGAGTGGAGGTGGGCGGCGGAGGTGGAGGTGGTGGCAGAGGAGGTGGTGGCTGGAGGGAGAAGAGGAGAAGGTGAGAAGAGGTGGGCAGACCTTAGAAGACATAGGTCAATGTCTGTGCCAAGAAGAGGTCTCGCAGACCTTTTTTAACGAAAGGTCTGCGAGAAAACAAACAAGCTGCAGCACTCAAACGTCTGCGCGCGTCTGCGCGACGAAGACATAAGTGGCCAGAAGTGCTTCTGGCCAAAAAACAAACACCACCTTACTATATGATAACTATTACACACTATATTATGTAAAATCCAAAATAGTATAACTATCAATCAAGAGCCTGATGTGATAAGATATGCATGTCAACATCAATATAAGTTGGAGGATGTGTTGGACACTAGGCTTTCAGGACACAAATGCTAATAGGGGTGACCATTTCTAAAACAAAACGTAAATAATCAGGTTTGGGTTGTCATGTCTAACTGGTTTAATAAATAGAATGTGTTCGGATTGACAAGTTTACCTGTTTAATTAAACAGATCATGTTTAGGTTGACCTCTCTAACCAGTTTAATTAGACAGCGGACCCTCAACCTATTTAAAACTAGATTATAAAAACACTGATTTTATGAGGTCAACCCACCAACCCGTTTAACTCATTTATCACAACTTGCCAACCGTTTAACCCGTTAACTTGATCATAAACCGTTTACAACCCACCAATAGTTTACAATCCATCACCCATTTGACTCGTTAGATAGATAGGTTTCACGGGTTGTGTTTGGGTAACACAATTTTAAGTGTGTGGCGGTTTAGGTTGATGTCATTGTCACGAGTAAGTACATGGACCGTGTTTAGTAAATCCCACATGAAAGCCATTAATATGCTGCGTAGCTCTATGGTTTTTTGGTGCTTGCTTTTATTTGTGCTGGCATCATTTCCATCGTGTGCTATGCCAACTTGTGTGTGCACCGTGTATAATGCTTGTGTGTAAAAGACATTAGGTAGCATGACAGTTTTAATTAAATAGTGAATTAAGTAAAAGAAGGTACATGTACTTCTTGCTGAAATAACAAAATCGATTAGCTGGTCAGTCTGTTGATGTAGCTCCAGGATTAGACGCAGACTCCATATCGTCAGCCGTCACTGGTTTATGCAACTGTCAATATAGATTTTGTAAGAATATAACATTCAAGATATGAGCGTCTCCTATCATAGTCGTATAAAAAAAACGTGAACGGTTTAGATGAATTTTCATAAAAACCAGCATTCAAAATTTGAACAAACAGTTTTTGTACTTACTGCTTTTGCAACATCAAACCAATGAAACGCACGCAAGAAAGCATCTTCTTTTGATGGTAGATTATCATGATTCCATAAAGTTATGTTTTGGAACTTCGCATTCGCCTGCCAAGAATCTGTCATCCCTCCATTAGTATCAGAAGCTTTTCTCTTTGCAGGTGTTTTCTTTCCTATGACAAATCCTGCATTGTATCAGCAAATCTTTGGTTAGAGCATACTTGACAGGACCCGACGACAGCTGGTAACCGATCTCTGTAATGTTGGAACTTAACAATACTTTGGTCACAAACTTCTTATCAGTAAAATCATAGTTTTTATAGTACAAAACTAGTTTCAAACAATACCCATCCTCCCAAAGAAACAATACCCATCCTCCCAAAGAAACGAGCCTCCTGCTCAGATATAGAATCTGAGAAAATCATAATCATTTTGATACGCAAGTCACTACAACAAAAGTCAGAGATACTTGACGATCAGAACTGTTTAACTACTATATGGACTTAAATAACAAACAAATGTTCAAAAAATATATGTTTGTCCTCAAGGTTTAAAAAAACGGAAACAAGTTTCAAGGCATTTTCCCTTCGCCTCACGAGGCGTAAGCCTCGAGGCGAACCGAGGCGTAAGCCCGAGGCGGAGTTAAAAAATAAATATAAATATTATATATCTTATAAAAATAGTAATACTAACTAAATTCATCATCAAATTCATCAAAATAATCAAAAACACACATAAAAAAGACATAAATTGCTTGAAATTGACACAAAAACATCAAAAACAAATATCAAAAACCCATGAGGCGCACATACAGTATAAACCCCCTGAGGCGCACCTCAGAATCTTTTTTTGGCCGTTTCGCCTTCAGGCGCGCCTCGAGGCGCACGCTTCAACCGTTTTTTTAAAACCATGGTTGTCCTATTAAAGCTTTGTAGCACCAATCAGACTGTATAATTTGATTATGATATGATCCAAAAGAAAATTGACTTGTATATTATAGAAATAAGAAAATTTTCCTCCTATATATATGTGTTACCACTTTCTTAGTTTCTTTATACACACTTTACATCCAGCAGTTCAAATCATGAAGTCAGAAAATTAGATTTTGAAATATAAGCAAATTCCAATGAGTGAAAAGGTATAAGAAATTATCTCATGTGTTCTTGCCCCGTGTACACACCATAGTAGAACACATTTCAGTAAATCATAGTTTTCTGATCAAAACGTAAAATATGAGAAAATTATAATCATCCTGATAAACAAGTCACTATAACAATATTTCTGATTAACTTAAAGATCTGCACCAATTAATTACTACTAGACGCAATTTAACGATGAACAAATGTTAAGCAATAAATTATATCCAAATAAAGTTTTTTAAACAAACACCAATCAGACTGCATAATTTGATTCGGAAAAAAAAACGCCTCAAATAACTTGGGAAAAAAGATAGTTTTCCTCCTTTATACACACAGCTTTTCACGAAATCCCACACTTACATCAAGCCACTCAATTCATAAGTCAGAAAATTAAATTTCATAATAAGCAAACTCTAGCGAGTGAAACTGTTAGGAATTAATTATCTCATAAGGACATTTTTTTAGTAATAATTGTTTCATTCCAATCACCAGGGCAAATTACATAAGGATAGCAGGTAGACGAGCAACAAACTGCGCCGTCATCCCCTTCTGAATAGAAAACCCTAATCTACTTAAAACAAAGCCTCGCCCCGGAGGGGTAGAACATATTTCAGTAAATAGTGTTGAAAATGTAAAATATGAGAAGATTATAATGCTCTTCATAAACACTTTTTCACTAAATCCTACTGTCTCTAAAATTCATAGACTCATGAAAGTAAACTTCAAAATATGGTTGGTGTCTTGAAGACAACCAACACCTCACTGAACACAGATTGTAGCATCATCATGAAATACACAAAAGCTTCAGAACTTTGAAAAATCTGAGTCAGTTATTTTTACAAATATTAAGAAAAAAGGGGGAGGAAAATAGTACCAGAATAACCATGAGGAAGTGTAACAGTTGTGCCTTGCAATTTTCTTCCTCTAAAGTGAGCCTCCTTCACATTCAGAGCATCCACCTCAACACCTAATTGCAGAAAGAAAGCCCTAATTCAGCAATATGGAATATTTGAGAATGGTTCAGGAGGATTGAGATATGTATACCAGTGGATTTGGGTTTAAAGTAGTGAGAAACAGGAGAGGGTCCGTTGAACTTGATGCAGCAAGGAAGCTGGTGGATCTGATCGGTAAGATCCACTGCAGAAGAAGAGGACTTTACGCCGCCGAGATCGATGCTTCTTTCACCCTTCATTTGCAGATACTGTGATTCGATACAACCCTAAACTAAAATCCCCGGCCTATTTTCCCGCGCTTTGCCACAAAGACGCGCACTTTGGGAAATATTAGGGCATGTTTGGCTAAGCTGCTTTTTTTTTTTTTTTTTTCATGAAAAAGATTTATTGATTTATGACTTTTTGAAAAAAAATTTAAAAAAAGTGTTTGGATTAGCTTATAGGGTGGATAAAGCCAATAAGTCAATAAGATGTTTTTTAAAAAGTATTTGACTTAGCTTATTGATGTAAAATGACTAAAAGCTAATAAGTCAATAAGTTGGTTAAAAAAGTCACAACATCCTAATTTCTCAAAATGACTTTTTGATGACTTTTTCTCCTTCTCAAAAAGTCATTTTGAGAAGGACTTTTAGGTTTACCAAACACTAAAACTCCTTTTTACCTTTTTAATTAAGTCATAAGTTGGGTTGGAAAAGCTTAGCCAAACATGCCCTTAGTCGTTGTTGCTGCTGTGGATCCCATAAATCATAAATTATGTGGGAGCGTTTTTATTTTTTATTTTTTTTTAAATTACAAAGCTTATTCCTATTCTAGTACCTTTTGAATAGGTATCAGTCTTTATCAAATAGGCTAGTCTTACATTGTCGAGTTTTCATTTTATGAAAAATGTTCTTTTATTATTATTTAAAACGTTTTTTAAACTACTTAAAGAACTTTTTTAACGATATGTTTTCTATAATTCATTTTTGTCATCTTAAATAAGGTGGTGTGTCTTTTGGAGAAAGACCATTTGTGTCTTTTGGAGAAAGACCAAAGTTTAATTGAAGTAAACTTGGTATAATTTAGAAGTAAGGATTATATAATCTTTACTGTTCAAAAAAACTTTTTTTTATTTTAGAAAAAACAATTTTTAGAGAAGGAACCTCCTATCAAATTTTTTAGAAAGTATTTTCTTAATAATATTTAAAGAGCTTTTGGGACTTTTAAAAAAATATATTTTTTTGTTAATAAAAAAAATGGTTAAGTAACGTATTCATGATCATTCATTTAAAAATGAACATGTTCATGTTCATTCGTTAACATTCTAAACGAACAATTAACGTACAACATAAATGAACAAATCTAAACGAATATTAAGGAACATACATGGACATCATAAACGAACGAAATATGTGTTCAGGTTCGTTTAACTAAAGGAACGAAACATGTGCTCATCTTTGTTAGTTTATTAAATAAATGGTTCGGTTTAAAACCATAAAACCGCTGAAGAAGCATGCCCCGAGCGGGTCGATACTTCTTCGGTGATGAACGGCAACACCTCGTCTTCTCCACTTCATCATAGACCTGTAACCAAGAAGAGAGAAACGTGGGCAATGTAGAGACGACCGGTAAAGGAAGAATCCCATATTTCCAGCTACAAAAGTGTTTTCCCCCATATTGCATACCCTAATAAGGAGGTGGAGACCTTCTTATATAAGAGATATGGGAAAACCCTAACCTCAATGGGTCAGGCCCGGTTAGGGGTTGTCTCTACGAGCCCACAACCTAGTGTAGTATAAACTACAACGCGTTGGGCTTCGCTGGTTAGTACGCAATAATAATGTATAATTACTATAAAAGTGATAATAGCAGGAAAGTCTGACCGTGCGGGTCGGGTCCAGTACCATACCTCGTCATGTCCCCCAGTCTAGTGTTGCTCCCGCGTGCAAGCGTGGGAGGAGCACTTAGACTTATTAGGAGCTCGGGAGTGAAGATCACTAATTTTAGGCTTACATGCCGTTCGGGTGCGAGAAAGTTGCCGACCACGTTTGTTGTGGTTGTCGTTGGCTGTGAGTAGAGATAATGGAGCAGTGAATATAACACGATCGTGGAAACTGGTTGGATAAACCTGGTGCAAGCTGATTGATTGCAGGAAGTTGCCATTGGTATTGGCGCATTGCCATGAGCTCGTTAAGGTTGCGCATACGTGGTTAGGTCTCGTGCATGAGTCTTGGAACAGGCTAAGTTTTGGTAGTTAAATACCTCGCCTTTGGATGATTTTTTCAAGTGTGGCCCTGCTTTAGCGGTGCGCCCATAGTCATGGGGGCCATTGCAAAATATTCACCCTTTGATGTGACTTTTGTCGGTTAGCATATGGTACGCTAACGTCGTTCAACCCATTAAAAGAGTTGATGTTGATATGACGGCGATCCCTACCACGCGTCCGTGTCACCAGGATCCCCGTTGCCGTAATGTACAGCCATTAGTGGTCATAGACGCATACGCGAGTGTTATGCCACCTTAGGCGAATGTGAAACCGCTGGTGGTGGTACCAGTCGTTGTTATTGATGATCCGGTTATAGCAATTATCATTGCAGTCGGAAAGAATGATATACAATGCACCCCTGCAGAAGTGATTGCTATGCTCAGTGACCTCGGAAGGGTGCTTAGAGCGTTATTTATGTTCCCCACAATGTTTTTATAATTGTGGGACAAGTACTTGGTTTTTCATCAGTGGTTGTGTGCATCTATTAGAACATGTAGAGTCGTCATTACTTGGTCATAATGATACTCAGGCTAAGTTGATCGGACGTCATGGAGTTTTAAAAGTATTCGGTAAAGGGGGATCGGGCGTCATTGGGTCTTAGCATTCATTTGGAGCTGGATACAACTTTCTCATGTTGCATAATAATGCAAGGAGACGTACTAATTATTACAACCAAATAGCAATCATGCAATGTTGCTTTTAAACTGTGTAGATAATACAAAACAGTAACGAGGTACACTGGAGATAGGTTGTACGAATCACTTTACCAAAGGCCCCACAATAAAAGAAAGCTCTTATGCACAAGATGTTATTCTCGAAGTCTTCTGGTGGATAAGCAATTTGAATTTATTTTATATTAAAAGGTAAAAGCATAGCACATACCTTGTATACTGATTTATTGATGGAGGTGTATAAGAACTTCCGCCAGAGCGAGTTGCATGGAGGTGACGGTTCAAAATAGGGACCGATGATACGGTTTGTGAAAGAATAGATTTGGATCTTTCTATTGCACGTTCAAAGATGGACATAAAAGGTGGCATGTGCGTTGCATGTTGGGTTTCCGTGGTGATCGGTCAAAATTTTATTTATCAAAAACCCGGTTCAATAAATAAAGGTTAATTAATTAAACGAGTTAATTAATAAAATGCAACGGAAAAATAAACTAATGATCAACAAACGAAACCCGACAAGATCCGGTTACATACAAATACGAGCACAGTAAAATATATTTAACTACCGATGAGAAAGATTATACCTCGGTTAATGACTAACCGGTCGAGACACCGAGGTTCAACGAACAAGGGCTAGTTAACGAACCAACGAGACGCGACGAAGGAGGCAGCGGTTGGCGGCAGCCAACTGTGGCAAACAGAGGCGGCAGCCGCGGTAGTGGCCGGCGGCAGCGGCGGGACGGCGGAGGCGGGGCGACAACGGCATCCAGCGGCAGCAGCAACGACTGCAGGTGGCGGCTGGCAGCGGCAGCAGGCGGCCTTGGCCGGTTGCTTTGTGGGTGTTCTTGAGAGCTTTAGTTGCAACAACTAATTTTGGTCATCTAACTCTAACTCTAAAACAAGACCCACAACTAATAAAAGGATATGGACCCTCATGCATGCAAGCCAAGTGGCGTTCATGCAAAATTTTATATATTCTGATTGGCCAAAAGGGTGGTGCATGACAAGTGGCGGTGGGTGAGAATACCCATGTCACCCGGTCCATGTACCCGTCTCTCCGTTAATACCCGCTTATGATCATAAATATAATTATGATCTGTCTCGTATGTTCTTCGTAATTACCAGTTAAACAGGTTAAGTGGATTTTAGTTCGTTGCCCAAGGTGTAACTCTTACGGGTCAAGACCCGGTCGGCAGCGTTGACTTATCGAACCGGACATAATATCCAACAGCTCCCACTTGGACGGTCTCTGATAAGATCTCAACGCAGACAGCCAGCGGTGTTCTAGCTACACATAGCTGCCCCCAACAGGTCATGACACTTTAAAGTCATTAACCAAGGTATCTTCTCTTTAGCAACAGTTTGCTACTTGAAAACAATAGACTTATGGCAATTCTCGTCATCTATCCTTTCTGTAAAAAATATCAATTGAACAATGAGACATGGATCAGATTCAATCACATGGCGTTCAATCATTATCATTCTCGTTCACAGAATCAAAGTGGTCCAATCAAACACACAGTAACTTTGGGTAAGGCCTTACACTTCACCAGTTTGAATCAACGAGGGCGCCCAGATGTCTAACTGTTACATTATAATGTAAGAGTACAGAATCCCATCTTGACTACATACAACTCCCACTGAACTTCAGAACCACTCCCAACCAATGCCTTTATGACTGGCAGTTACGCGACAGCGTTTGACAATGATCAAAGAATAGTCTTTAGTAAACGAAAGTTCTAGTATGTATCTCAGCCACTATACTCTGTTTGGAGCCTTTTCCAATAGACATCTCCTCCATTGAGAGTGAATACGAATCCTAATTGTGAACGAGAATTATCTCGGTCACTTTGGAAGCCAGCATCAGTGTAACACCTTACAGTGAGCTCCTCTTCCACTCCTCCAAACACCAAGAACATATCTTTGGTTCTTCTCAAGTACCTCAGAATGTTCTTTACTGCAGTCCAATGGGCAATGCCAGGACTATGCTGAAAAACGACTGGTCATGCTTAAAGCATACGAGACGTTAAGTCTAGTACATAGCATATATGATTGAAACAATCACTGAAGCATATGGAACTACTTCTATTTGCTTAATTTCAATGTCCATTGAAGGAGATTGCGATTTGTTCAACACGATTCCTTTAGTCATAGGAACACCTCCTTTCTTGGAGTTTT
The DNA here is from genome assembly GCA_030545235.1 of Helianthus tuberosus. Taxonomy (NCBI): domain Eukaryota; kingdom Viridiplantae; phylum Streptophyta; class Magnoliopsida; order Asterales; family Asteraceae; genus Helianthus; species Helianthus tuberosus. Next base: position 102,535,260 of record CM060371.1, on the reverse strand, counting down.
CCATCTTGAAGCGTGTCGACATTTTTGTCTATGTACGTTATCTGACTTAGCCCTAGAAGCCGCTTAGATCTATCCCTGTAGATCCTCATTACTAGAATGTTAGTAGCTTCTCCAAGATCTTTCATTACGAAACAAGATCCCAAATAGTGTTTAACTTCGTTAAGCATAGGGATGTTATTTCCAATGACTAGTATATCATCCACATACAGGATGAGGAATGATATGGTGCTCCCACTAACCTTTCTGTAAACACAAGCCTTATCTTCATTCTTGACAAAACCAAACTCTTTGATCTTCTGGTCAAGATGAAGATTCCAGCTACGAGATGCTTGCTTGAGTCCATAAATGGACTTATTGGGTTTACAGACCTCAGTTGGATATTTAGGATTGACGAAACCTTCAGGCCTAACCATATAAACATCTTCAGAGAGATGTCTATTAAGAAGGGTGGTTTTGACATCCATTTGCCATATTTCGTAATCACAATACGCAATTATGGCAAGCAATATCCTGGTTGATTTAATCATAGCAACGGGCGAGAAGGTCTCATTATAGTCAATACTTTGAGTTTGAATGAAACTCTTCGCATCTAGCCGTGCTTTATAGGTGTGTACATTTCCATGCATATCGATTTTTTCTCTTGAAAATCCATTTGCTTCCTACTGCCGAGATTCGGGGGGTAGCTCAACCAAGTCCCATACTTGATTGTTATGCATAGATTCCATCTCGACGTTCATGGCTTCTTGCCATTTCTTAGATTCTGAATCTAAGATTGCAGATTTGTAGTTAGCAGGTTCGTCATTAGACTCAGCTACTAGTAAGAATTCGGGACCCTTTAGATACCATAGATATTTGTCAGATTCTTTGCGAATTCTACTACTTCTACGAACGCTTGTGTTTATGTCTGACTCATTGGCAACAACTATTTGTTGATCAGACAGTTCGACTATATCAGCGGTTGTTTGTGGTTCTTGAATTTCTTCAAGATCAACCACATCATTTCCAGTTTCTCGATTAAGAAGTTCTTCTTCGAGAAAGTGTCCCTACCGTTTGATGGAAATCTCCTTTGCATTAGAATGGTAGAAATAACATCCGCTTCTTTTATAGTATCCGACGAAAACAACCTTTTCGCCTCGAGGATCGAGCTTATCATTAGAATCACTTGTGATGTATGCATCACATCCCCATACTCTAAGGTATTCGAAAACGGGTTTACGCCCATGCCATATCTCATATGGCGGTTTTGTTTACCTTTTAGTCGGAGTCAAAATGACAATGCAGGTAGCGGTCATAAGAGCATGATCCAAAAGGAGTGAGGCAAGTTAGTTCTATACATCATCGATCGAACCATATCAAGTAGAGTTCGATTTCACCTTTCACTCACGCCATTAAGTTGGGGTGTGCCAGGTGGAGAGGATTGTGAAACTATTCCACACACTTTTAGATGATTGAGAAATTCAAAGTTGACATATTCACCACCTCGATCTGATCGAAGTACTTTTATCTTTCTATTAAGCTGGTTTTTAGTAATGGTTTCTAGTCATGGTTCTGAAAGGGCCATATACATCATGTGAATGAGTTCTAGAAAACCATTGATCCGTTCACCAACATCGGTGAAGAGGTGCTTTGTGAGTTTGCCAGCTAAGCAAGATTCACAATCATCAAAGGAGTCCTGTCTAGTGGATTCAAGAATCCCCTTGGACTGGAGCCATTTTATGCGTGCCTTACTTATGTGGCCAAGTCTGCAATGCTATAAATATGTTTCATTTATGCCAGCTTTGTCACGTTTAGAAAGATGATATATGTTATTACTAATTGAACATTAATCTCATAAATACCATTTCGAGGTTTAGCCTCAAAATAAAAGACATCATTCAAGTAGACTAAAATAGAAAAACCATTAAAACGTACTTGAATCCTTGTTCAAACAGTGTAGAAACTGAAATAATGTTTCTAGTCAAACCAGATGCATATAAACAGTTATTTAAAGTAACTACAAGGCCAGGGGAACATGAAAAACAAAAATGTTCCAGTTGCAAGAACTGGAACTCTCTTCCTATTACCAACTATGAGTTTCCAGGTGGCCTTGTTTCAGTTTCTTTCACTTTTCAGGCTCTTGCAAGACATTAACGATGTGGTAACCACATCCGATATCAAATACCCATGTGTTGCTAGAAACAGTGAAAAGTTCGATAACATAAATGAGAATATCAGAAGAAGTGCCAATGTTATTGGCCTTGTTCATCTTCAGCTTGGCTAGATACTACGGGTAGTTTCTCTTCCAGTGCCTTATTCGGTTGCATTCAAAGCACTGACGCTCCTCAGGAGGGTGTGGTTTTGCAACATGCTTGTTGTTAGTGGCATTTCTGGCAGCAACAACAACTTTTCTCTTGCCTTTGCTCTTATGTTTTCTTGTTATTGGGCTTCTTAACACCACTAGACTTGACCATTAGAACTTTGGTTTTGTGGAATAACCAAGTTTGTTCATTTGGTCAATGTATCCTTCCGTCTTTAGCACATGAGTGCTGATACATGATCCTTTCAGCATTTTACAGCTTATGAGCTGTTTCATGGTGTCATATCGCTCCTGTTGGGCTTGTTTCCATAACATGCCTTTCAGTTGCTGGATCATGTCATAAGCATCCATATCTTCCATGTTCTTCTGAAGTTCAGGAGACATGGTGGCTTTCATAAGGCAGGCTACCTCAACGGTATCCTCGTTATGTTTCTCTAGTGCCATGCGAGCAGTAGTAGAACTACTTTCAGGCTCGGTAGGGACTGGGCCATCTAAGATATACAACTTTTCCTCCATCTTGAGAACTATTCTCAGATTGCGGTGCCATTTAAGAAGGTTGGTGTTATTCAAATTTTTATTTATTTTTTCTTTTTCAAGTATAGACTTGAAAATGAAGGAGTTTGTTTCATTAGACATCTGTTATATAAGCAAGGTGATATTAATTAGTATTTTCGATGTATATCTCCTTATTTCGTGAGGTGAGACAATAAGGAATGAGAATCCGGTTAGAAGCTCTTTCTAAAGGCGGCTGGGGCACACAACATCAGCAAGAGGTTCAAGCGGGCTGACAACGATTGTCAATTGTGAGAAAGGCACAACTCCCGGGGTTTATGAGGCTGCTGGGATAACCTATTGTCCTTGCATTGATACGTTTGGCCTCATCTATGCCACTTTTGTTCTCGAGACAGCTGGGGCATGTAAACACGAGAAGAAAAGTAATAGTCGTCCTAAAACGGTCACATGTGGAAGGGTCAGATGTGTCGACGAAGCCCTTGCACCTTGGAAGGATAAACTAGACACCAAGTGTCGTGCTGTGGCTCCAACACTGATGGTTCGCATTATGCCCCAAGTGTTACTAGTAGTAGGATGGCATAGACTATTGATTTTAATTTTTACCAAATAGGGTCGTTATAGTCGGTTTTAATTTAGATAATAAATTTGCGACATAACCAAAAGGACCCTTTCACCTCTCGGGACAATTAGTTTTAGATTACTATAAAACTAAGTTTGTCGCGACTTGGAGTAACCAATTTTAAGTTAATAGAAAACTATTAAGTTAATAGTTTTGGAAAATAAAAACTAGTTTAATTTGCAAAACTTAATTGGTTATTGTTTGTTTCAAAAACAACCTTTGTTTTATAAAAAAACTTTAACAAGTTGTAAAAACAACTTAGAACTTGTTTTAATGTGATTGTTTTTACTATTTTAAAACTCCTTTTAAAAATCATGTTGGTATTTAGGTTGGTTACGTTATAACAATTTATAAAATAAAAGCAACCACATTAGCAAGATAAATATGTAAATCCATATGGCCAAAATTGTTCGATCTTGCTAGAGCCTAATAGCAAGATCAAACGGGTCACGGGGTCACAACACATAAACAACCACAAGGATGGACTTGAGTGCATCTTGTTGTCTTGAGCAACTCCCACTAACTCCAAGACTCCTCTTGGCATTCGGTTTTGCTTCGGATTTGCTTCGGATTTGCTTCGTATCAACAATATTTAACAAGTAAATACAACAAAGACAAAAAGGCATATCTATTACAACTTTGAACCATCTCGGTGGCCAAAATAATAATTACAAAACCGAATAAAATATACAACTACAAAAAAAAGGTTGGGCCGGATTTACACATCGCACAACAATCACAAAATAAACCGGGCAATGTTTTGGTCAAGCAAAACAAATAAAATATTGACCAAAATAAAAATGCCCTAAAATTTACTTAGATCAAAAACTTTAAATAAATAAAGTTTGTGTTCTAATTCCGGTTAAAAGGACCGGTACCTACTCGTATGTTGTAACCAAGGCTCTGATACCACTGTTGGGTTTCCGTGGTGATCGGTCAAAATTTTATTTATCAAAAACCCGGTTCAATAAATAAAGGTTAATTAATTAAACGAGTTAATTAATAAAACGCAGCGGAAAAAATAAACTAATGATCAACAAACGAAACCCGACAAGATCCTGTTACATACAAATATGAGCACAGTAAAATATATTTAACTACCGATGAGAAAGATTATACCTCGGTTAATGACTAACCGGTCGAGACACCGAGGTTCAACGAACAAGGGCTAGTTAACGAACCAACGAGACGCGACGAAGGAGGTGGCGGTTGGCGGCAGCCAACTGCGGCAAACAGAAGCCGCAGCCGTGGCAGTGGCCGGCGGCAGCCGGCTGGCAGTGGCGGGACGACGGAGGCGGGGCGACGACGGCATCCAGCGGCAGCAGCAACGGCTGCAGGTAGTGGCCGGCAGTGGCGGCTGGCAGCGGCAGCAGGCGGCCTTGGCCGGTTGCTTTGTGGGTGTTCTTGAGAGCTTTAGTTGCAACAACTAATTTTGGTCATCTAACTCTAACTCTAAAACAAGACCCACAACTAATAAAAGGATATGGACCCTCATGCATGCAAGCCAAGTGGCGTTCATGCAAAATTGCATGTATTCTGATTGGCCAAAAGGGTGGTGCATGACAAGTGGCGGTGGATGAGAATACCCGTGTCACCCGGTCCATGTACCCGTCTCTCCGTTAATACACGCTTATGATCATAAATATAATTATGATCTGTCTCGTATGTTCTTCGTAATTACCAGTTAAACAGGTTAAGTGGATTTTAGTTCGTTGCCCAAGGTGTAACTCTTACGGGTCAAGACCCGGTTGGCAGCGTTGACTTATCGAACCAGACATAATATCCAACATTGCAGGGATACTTGTCCGGCGCAACGCGTCTCACGCAAGCGAAAAGAGTCCAACGTAACATGGTGGCGGAGACAAGTTGGAGAGTGCTCGAATTCGGAGTAAGATGCAACAAACCATTTTTGGCTGTGCAAGATGGCAGGAGTTTGATTCGCACGACCACGTGAGAGGGTTGTCCGCCAATGACGGCGGGTGGCTGATATGCGCGATGACGTGAACGAGTTGTCTGTCCTTGAAGGCGAGCATTTGATGCGCGCGACGACGTGGAGGAGATGTCTGCCCTTGACGGTGGGTGTCTGTGCTCACCGCTGATATGCAGGCGGACGACTGGGCACTGGACGCGCGGAGGCGGATGTTGTCCGCTGGCGCGAGGGTGGTGGATCCCACGTGTGCGTGGGGCAGAGACATGTCTCCGATGCGAACGGGGGCGGGGTTCATGGTCGCATGCGCTGAAATGGTGCATGTTACGCTGTGCACAGCAGGTTACGCTTCCATGTGCCTGCGGTTGATGCCAGGTAGTTGATAGAGTGGTCCGCCATGGATGGCGGGTGGTGGAAACGCGACTGAACTCTGGTTATACCGAGGGTGAATTAGAAAGATGAACTCACAGGATGGTGTGTAACCAGGACATGGCGTAAAAAATATGGGGATATATGTCCCCCAAAAGGAAGTGTACGCAGCTAGGGGTTATACCTTGTGCAATGGTGATTGTAACTTGAAAACTAGAGGCACTTTCTTTTAAAAAAAAAAGATGCTTTCAAGTTAGAGAATAACACATATTATATTAGACAATCCTTCTTTGAACGGATCTGGATCTTTGTGCGAAATATCAAAACCAAGGATTATGACAAAAGACTTTAATGAAGATTCACGTGTAGATAAGGAAACCCCCATAGACCTTAAAAGAAAACCCCATATATGGAGTGGTTGATTGAGCATCATGTTTAAATTTGAATCCCAGAACGAATCTCCTTCCGATTGCTACGTGGGACGGATCTGGAAGTTGAGTAGAGAAAACGAAGCGTGTTCTGTTGTTTGGTCCCACGGATGGTGCCAATGAAGAAGCATGCCCCGAGCGGGTCGATACTTCTACGGTGATGAATGGCAACACCTCGTCTTCTCCACTTCATCCTAGACCTGTAACCAAGAAGAGAGAAACGTGGGCAATGTCGAGACGGCCGGTAGAGGAAGAATCCCCTATTTCCAGCTACAAAAGTGTTTTCCCCCATATTGCATACCCTAATAAGGAGGTGGAGACCTTCTTATATGGGAGATATGGGAAAACCCTAACCTCAATGGGCCAGGCCCAGTTAGGGGTTGTCTCTACGAGCCCACAGCCTAGTGTAGTATAAACTACAACGCGCTGGGCTTCGCAGGTTAGTACGCAATAATAATATATAATTACTATAAAAGTGATAAATAGCAGGAAAGTCCGACCGTTCGGGTCGGGTCCAGTACCATACCTCGTCAACCGCCTACACATGTTTTCAATTTGGTTTCGTAGCCGTTTAATTTTCTTATTAGTTGGCTTCAAAATTTTCAACCGTAACAAACAATTTGGTTTATGATTTATACTCAAAGCCGATCAGATAATCCCTAACCAGACAATAGGATTGAGGCTTAGTTTAACAACCTTTTTATATAGGGTTAATGACAATTTCAATTTAGAGTAAATTACATGAATGATCTCTTGTGGGTTGCATTTTGGAGACTAAGGGTATGTTTGGCATGAAGCTTTTAAGAGCTTTTCGGAGCTTCTAGCTTTAAGCTTTTAAGAAAAAGCTCCTACTCAATAAAAAGTCTTGTTTGGTTGAAGGAGCTTTAAGCTTTTAGGTTAGGAGCTTGAAGCTTTTGGTTGAACGCTACTACTAGTAGCGTTTAGAATGAGCTACAAGCTTTTAGGAAAAAAATGACTATTTTAACCTCTAAAAATAGGAAACTTTTTAATGCATCAACTTTCTAAATTTTTAGTTATGTCCATTTTGGTCATTTTATACATTTTATTAAAAGCTCCAGCTACTCTACCAAACACCAAATATATCTAAAAAGATACAGCTACTAACTACCAGCTACAGCTACCAGCTTCCAGCCACCAGCTACCAGCTTACAGCTTCCAGCTATCAGCCACCAGCTACTTTTGCCAAACATACCCTAAATGCGTTACAAAGTATAAACCACATAGTCCGTCCATGTATTTTTGAAAAGCCATGAACCAAATTCAAAATTTTAATTTTAACAAACCAGAGGGACATCTATGTACTTTGCTCTTCAATTTATTCATCAAATTGTGCCAGTTGTGTCAATTTATTCATCATATCGACACTTTTTTCTTCGATAATTTGGAACTTTTATTAAAACCTATATAAATTAGCAGGTTTTCTATGCATAAGGACTTGTACATTATGCTATGCACATTATTCAAAAAAAAAAACTTGACTTTTTAGTTTTAACCCAAAGGTTTGTATCTTTTACAATTTTAACCCTACATAATTTGTTTTTTTAACTTTAACCCAAAACTTTTCATTATTTGCAATTTAACTTCACAACTTTTGTCACTTATACTTTTCATCTTTCGCAAATTTCCGTTTTACGTATAGTTCTAAATTTTTCGAGTTAATACGACGCAACGTGCATGTGTGGTTCAACGTTTTTCCCTCTATTTTTCCATGTTTGACAGGTTCATCGCAACACGCATATCCTAGGTCAAGTCAGTGTTGTTGGTCGATGACGGTTGTGTGACATTAGTACTATTTGACACTGTTTTACGCCTCGCTGCAACGCGGGGTGTGCTTTGTATTTCATAAAAAAAAATGATTTTTTTTACTTTTCACCGAAAAGTATTTCATAAATTACTTTTAACCCAAAACTTTTTATCTTTTGCAATCTATTTTCATAACTTTTTTTACTTTCAATTTTGTTCCTTTATAGTTTTCATTTTCCGCAAATTTTGCGCTTTATGCTTGGTTCTAAATTTTGTGACATAACACATCACAGCGTGCGTCTTTGGCTTAACGTTTTTACGTTTCGTTCTAAATTTTGCGAGTTAACACGACGCAACGTGCGTGTGTGGGTGAACATTTTTACATCGTCTATTTTTTCCCCGTTTGACATGTTTAACAACATGCGTGTGTGGGAGAACGTTTTACATCGTCTATTTTTCCCCGTTTGACAGGGTTAACATAATGTGCGGGTCATAGACCGACTTAGTATATAACTAAAGAATCCCCGCCGCATTGCGGCGGGTCGTAATCCTAGTTTTTATTTTATTTTGCAATTAAATTGGAATCTTTCTTTTAGATAACATGTTTTATGTATACAACTAGTGGATGTCCCGTCCGCGTTGCGGGGCGATGGCCGAATAATGAGCGAGTGTTAGGCAGCTTATTGATACGAAAAACAATTAAACTGAGTCAACCAATTAAAACAAAACACTTTTATAGTTTTGATAAAAAAAACTAAAACAATGACAATATTGTAATTTTTAACTGAGGGAAAATTGTATTTTTTGACTGGGGTAAAATCGTAATTTGCCAAAAGCTAAAGTGATGGCAGTACTGTAAATTTGAACCAGGGGCAAAATTGTAAATTTTGACCTGGGCAAATTCATAATTTTGAACTTGGGGTAACAATGTAAAATAAATTTGAACTAAGGGCACAATCGTAATTTTAAGCTAGAGGCAAAACCACAATTTTATTTTGAACCGAGGGCAAAATTGTAATTTTGAGTTGGGGGCTAAAGCATAATTTTATTTTGTACTGGGAAAAAAACGTAATTTTGAACTGAGTACGAAATCATAATGTTTTAAACGGGGAAAATCACATTTTTTAACAGAGGGCAAAATCATAATTTTATTTTGAACTGAGGGGCCAAAAGGTAATTCAGAGCTGGGAGCAAAACCACAATTTTATTTTGAATCGAGGGAAAAATCGTAATTTTGAGCTAGGGACAAAAGCGTAATTTTATTTTGAGCTGGGGGAAAAAACATAACTTTAAAATGGATAGAAAATAATAAACTGGTTGGTCCAATGCGGGAGGGCCAGGCAAAAGCGTAATTTTGAATTGAGGGCAAAATCGTAATTTTGAGATGGGGACAAAAGCGTAATTTTATTTTGAGCTGGGGGCAAAATGGTAATTTTAAACAGGAGCAAAAACGCAATTTTAAAATGGATATAAAATAATAAACTCGTTGGTCCAATGAGAGAGTGCCAGACAGCTGCGTGACACTATTCCCCCATTTGGTAAATGTATGTATAGTAAATAAATGTTTTATAAAAGTATATTTTTCTATTTAGAAAAGTTTTTTCTTATCTTTTGAGAAATGTTTTTATTTATAAATTATAAATAAAGAAACGCCTATAATTTTCTTTACCTAAATTAATTTTGATCTCACACATTAAATAAATTGGAATAGACACCAATCAAACCCACTAAAATATGCCATAAGTATAACCCAAATTGTGTTATAATGTGCATAAAAATCATTTTATTCAGAACGTCAAACTATCACTAAAATGCTAACACTTCCATCATTATATTTTATGTCTTAAAAACAACTACCCCTTTCTGTTTTCCTTTGTTCATGTTCTTCACCACACAGAAAAAGCACTTGGCAGCAACATTTATTCATGGATTACAACAATGCTAACCAGAAACAGTCACACGAACAGGAAACGAGCAAAGTTAGGAACAGACATCCTTTCATGAAGCAGAAGCATATGCAGCGTCAGCAGACGAGGTGTCCATGTCATTTAAACCCAACTCCTCATTTTGTTCCCACGATCTCTCGTACTCTTCAACTGGATTTTTCACCACAACCAAACTCGTTAACAAAGATCACAAATTTGACTTCATATATGTTACAAAATTCCAGCGCGCCTGCAAAACTCGATTCAGATCCACAAAACCAAGAACCAAACCAAATTGGACCGGTACCAGCTCCAATAAGTTCAGTCCTCGTTTCTAGACCTTTTTTTAATCGGTTCTCAATTCCCTCACTCGTGAGCTTCAGAAACCTTTATTTGATTTAATTTTCGATTATATGTAAATAGCAAGAGTAAAATATAGGATTAAATAAAGATGGAAGAAAGCTAGAAACTATTTGTGTTCAGCCAATTCATAGCATTAATGACTTGAAATGACTTACAAGTTAACTGACGGTCATCTTTAATATCATCGGTAGCCGGTGCAATGAAAGAGTTTGCCAGAGCATCGTCTAAGATCAGCGTCCAAGGTTCTTCTATATTCAAAAGCTGCAGGCACAAATTTATTGTTTTAAACAAAGACAGATCATTAAGGTAAGGAAAACAGAAAATCAATAACCATTATAGTCAATCTCACGGAGTTGAGGGTATACATGAACGTAATCTGAAAGATACACAGTATCATGTTGGACCTTCAAGGTTATTATAAAGTCAACCATCTAACAATAAAATTTTAAGCACGAGTTCATAAGATTTGTATGTTGTAAACGGGATTTTGATCGTGGTAAATCTTGAACAAAGGATTACTATAATCTACATACCTTGACGAGTCTCGCCCTGAAGTCCAGCCATCTGCTTTTTCTATCCTCATCCAGACTATCTCCAAAAGTGAACCCATGCACTCTCTCAAGACCTAAAATGTACAAAAACATATTTAACAAAGATAAATTAAGGCGGTGTTTGTTTTTTTTAAGAAAAGCTCTTCTGGTCTCTTATGTCTGCGCCACGCAGACCACGCGCAGACCTTTGGGTCTGAAGACTGTTTGTTTTTTCGAAGACCTTTCACTAAAAAAGGTCTGCGAGACCTCTGTTTGGTGCAGACATGGTTCAATGTCTTCTTGGGTCTACAGACTTCTTCTCCTCCCACCTCTTCACCCCTTCTCCTCCACCCCATCTCCTCCACCACCTCGTCACCCTCCCACCGTCCGTCCGTCCACCACCCACCTCCCTCCTCACCAGCCCCAGCCACCTCTCCTCCCACACCACCGCCGCCACTACCTCTCCTGCCCCAGACCGCCGCAGCCACCACCTCTCCTCCCACACCACCACCGCCTCTCTTCCCACACCCCCGTCTCGCCGCCGCAGCCACCACCTCTCCTCCCACACCCCCGTATAGGTGGCACTTTGGGTAATTGTTCACATATTGTTGGTGTTTTTTGTCATTTTAAATGGTTTGATTATACTTAATTGATTTGTGCCTATTATGTTGTCGCTTAAAATGGTTTGATTATGCTTACTTGATTTCAGTTTATTTCTGCAGTCTGCAGAAGATAAAAAACAAACAGTCTTCTTCTTGCAGACTGCAGATGTTTGGTCCACCTCTTCTGCTACAAATGTTTGCAGATGTGGTCCGCAGACTGCAGACATTTTACCTCTGAAAAAACAAACAGCACCTAACTGTGGCTAGGTCTGTAAACGAAACATCATTAAGAAATGAGCATGTTCACAAACTGTTCACGGACGTGTTCGTTCATCAAGGAAATAAACGTGTTCATGAACTATTCATGAACATTTACCAAACTCAAATGAACACAAACAACGTTTATGAATACACACAAACTTATATGTCTGTGGCAGAAGGATGAAAGCTTAAAGTCAGGCTACAAATCCCAAATTTCAAAAACATCAGGGACTAATTTGTAAAGTGGCTCAGGGACTGTTTCAAATCTTTCAAAGTCTGAGCAGGAATGCAGGATTATGCAAGTTTGGTTCCTGAAACGTCTAGTAAATGACATCAGCAGAAGGGAAAACAAGGCATGAAAATAAACTCACTTTCACTGATTTTGGTGACCAAACCTTCCACAGTGGTCACAAGACCTCCCAATGTGCCACCTGCAAGCTCCAAATCGATCTCCGGGATTTTTACACTTGCAGTGTCTGACTGGTACATACCAAACCATTTCGAAACAAGAGACATGTTAAACATTCATGGAGAAAAATTACGATCAGATGGGTAATTCGTACCATGGGAAGGAAATACCTTAATCACATCACGGCTTAAATCTTCAACATTTCGCACTACTAGTGTCACTTTCTTTCCTTTTGCAGGTATAGCACCACCTGCCTTTAACTGCAAGGAACCAATCACTAAGCAACCTATATGGAAGTAGTGGCCCAAAAATCAGCATACAAAGAAATGCTTACAAACCTCAGAATTTCTATAGCCACAAGCATCACATGTAGATGCCATCACGATCACTTCTTGGAAGTAAGGAATCTCTGTTCATAGTCAAGCCAAACAAAACTTTTCTTATTAAAGAAAAGAGAGAATAATGAATAATTTGCGCCCCACAAGAAAAAGAAAAGAAGAGAAGAGAGGATACTGGTTACAAACATCCGAGTCTCACACCTAACAGCACAAGCACCACATGTCGATGGGAAAGTCATCACCTACAAGATGATGTATATATTAATATACGATAATATTCCTTAATTAATATTTTGGAGTGTTGGACATATGACATGTAGAAGATCATAGTACCTCTTCTGGTGCAGTATAGCGAAACAGGGCCTCTGCGAATTCTGCACTATTACCCTGAGCAATAGCTCGCCGTCCAGCAACGGCTCCAACTGATCCATGTGGTTCAGATGTTTGATTATTTGATGATGCATCATTTCCGTGTTCTCTCGTTTGTGATTGGTCAACAAGATATCCAAGCGCGGCTTGTTGCTCAGGGGTTCGCTCGTAAAAATCAATACTTAATGACGGATCTGGGGATGGAGCATACCTATTACACATCATAGTTGTCAATATCTTAACATGCAACACGTGTTTCGTATTTGGTACAAAGGGAAAATGATAGAGCTGCTAAAATGAGAAGGAATACAACAAAGATAGAAAGTTACGGGTTCTCTATAAAGCTGTTGCCAGCAGGATCGTCTAGTATGAAGGTAAAAGATGAAGCTCCTGTTGCACATGCTCTTAGTTTTAGTATGAACTCGTCTATAGCCTCGGCAGTCTGGGGATCGACTTTCTGAAAAGGTCCAAAAATCACTAAAGATTAGGTTATGAAAATGGTAGTTATAGTACACAATTATAATAATAAAAGAGCGAGTGACAAGCATATAGGATCAACTGACAAACCTTTCTTTCATCTTGAAGTGCTTGTAATTCATCTGCGGCTCGGACCAGAATTCCTTCCACCTGAAACATATACATGACATTCCAGCAATGTCAACAGAAGTGACTTTTTTTGTTGCAGAAAGATAGCAAGTGGTCAAATTGGAAAAAAGAAGTTACCGTAGATAAAGATCCTCGTTGCGCCTCTGGAGGAATCTCAAAATCCAGTTGAGGTATCTACATATACAGAGAATAATGGTCAGTTAGGTTTGACACGCTTTTGAAGAGATAAATGTACATCTCAGAATCTTCATTTCATAGAAATAAGAATCTCGTTACTGAATAATAAACACTGGTTGGATGGAGTTTGATAAGCCATTATCACAAGGAGAGATTAAAGCTACAAACCTTAATTGTAGCAGTTTCGGATTTCACCACTTGTCGATCAAGCATCTGCATTAAAAAAATGTATCTTTCAATGAAATGAAATACATAAGGGATTTTGGTGATTGGCAAAGTTGGAAGTACAAAGATATTCATAAACCATACAAGTTTACTTTCTACAGCCAGCCTCCAAACCTCTTTTTACAATTCTTAAAAGAAGAATAAAGAAAATCCATAGAGGTGTTCATCCTTGCAAGTAAGTCAATAAGGCAAATGGCTAAACAGAATGTCATACTTAAATACATAGTTGACAGCACATACATCCTAGGCTTAAGGTCCACATTTGACTTGAATAACACTATTAGCAACAACAGTTCTAACCGACTCGATATGATGTCTTTATTAGTACAAAAGAACGAGCATGCGATTTATAATGGACAAAAACAGAATACATTCTGGTATGAAGTTCATTTAAATATAAGGGAGCTTAAATGGTAGAGGGAGTTAAATATGAGATGATATGATATCCTTAACCAATATACAATCATATCTAAGGTACTTAATACTATACGCACTATTGGCAAGAATAATTCTTATTGACTAACAAATTATTGTTCCAAAAGTTGACACAAAAAGTCTAAAAAAACCATGGGAGTGTAAGTGAATTTTTTTTGCCCGCTATCACAAACCAGCAACTCTACTAACCCAGAAAATACAAAATCCTAACTAGCTCCGGTGATAACATGTAAATTTGCACTTGCAGTAATCTAGACTATAACAATACAGCATAATAAATGAATAGTCTTGTGTTTTACAAAATTAAATCACTGGACAACAACCTTTTGATCACCTGCTGAGTATTCCAAGCGATAGCAAGAACCTTTGGGTTGTATTTCACCCGCAAACTGCACCTCATTATTCCTTCAAAAAAAAACAAGCTCACAATAAGACATGATGAAACCATATTTCAACTAAATCTACCGATAAAATCAATATTCACACACCTCTCGCCACAATGAGGACACTCGAATGCCGACAACAAAATCTGCAAACCAAATATTCAGCTTTCATTATTCTGTAACAAATTTGTCAATAAACTGAATGCTCAACGATTTACTTTTCTAAAAAGATTTTTCATTTTATTTTGTGCATTTTCTTATTTGTGCTTGTGTACCAGAAAAATTACAAATAAAACTTAGGGAAAATTACTAAAATAGTCAAAGTTGACTAAAAAATTTCAAAAATAGAGATGAAAAGCGTTCGTTTCATGGATTGGAATTGGAATTCGCGCAGGAATTAAAATTTGATTAGGAATTTAGGGTTTTTTTTTCACATAATGGAATGGAATGAAATCTTGATGTCGATTCACTTTCGTCTTTCTTATGTTTTTGTTCAATTCCAATTCATTTATTTTGTTAAAACCAACAAAATAAGAAATGAAATCAACATTCCAATTCCATCAGGATTCCATTCCATTCCGTGAAGCGAACACTAGTCTTCACCAAAGTAATCACCCCTCATTTCCTCCTATAAGAAGCCCCCAAGTCAGCTCAGCAGCGGCATTGTAAAAAGCACCAGCTAAGCCTGCTTTTTTGGGTGAAATGGTGATCGCTTTGGTAGACGCTAGTTTTGAAATTTTTCAGAAAATGACAGAAACAGGGGCGAAGTATAGAAGGGGCGGGAGGGGGCGCCCACCCAACTTTTCGCTCAGTAGTGTAGTGTTATATATGTAGTTTTCGTATAGAATTTTTTGGGTATATACGTTTTCGACCCCCCGGTTCTATAGAAGTTTTTGGGTATATACGTCATTCGGGTCATCGCCACTGGATAGAAAAACTAAACTAGATTATGAATTCTAGCCCGTGAACAAAGAACAGTGGGTACAATAGGCTAACATAACATACATGATAACGATCCAATGTGTTAATAACAAAGTGTTTAATTTACCTTTCTAAAGTGCGGAATCAACGTTAACATAAATCTCGTTGTCCCCTGTCACGCAATGCGACACAATTATTATTATCAAAACGAGACAATTTTGAATGTAATAAATAATGAAGTCACTTACATTTTCACCACATCGCATGCAGAGGCTCTCAACCTGGTACACAGGTGCGTCATCATCATCGGTTGAAACAGCTTCGACAACAGACCTAACGTCCATTACGGTTGGATTTTGTGATACACAATTTGCTATCGATTGATCTTGCAATTTGATCACATGAAATCTAGGTTTTGTGGAGTTTAAAACGTACGATTGGGATGAAGGTCGGGTGAACTCTAGAACAAGCAGGAAGGTTGCAGAAGGCGAGATATGATGATATAAAATAATGAGTTTACTTTAGTCCAAAAGTATCATTTTTTGTTTGTGGGTCCAAAAAGGTTTCAGCATTACCATTTAGTCTATTGTGTTAATTTCATTCATTATTTCTGTTAACGAGAAGGAAAATTCGGTCATTTTATATGGCCGAATTGTCCTTTAAGTTAACATAATTACATGTAAAATGATCGAATTGTCCTTCGTGTTAACAGAAAAATGGATTAAGTTAACCTAGTGGACTAATATGGCAACGGTGAAACCTTTTTGGACCCACAGAAGAAAAATGAAAGTTTTGGACTAAACTAAGGTGCTGTTTGTTTTTTCTGCACGAAAACATCTTCTGCTGCAGGCCACATCTGCAGACATCTGCAGGAGAAGAGGTGGACCAAATGTCTGCAGCTGCAAAGAGAAGAGGGTTTTTTTTTTTTTTTTTTTTTTTTTTTTTTTATATAAAACCTCTTCTACACACACAAAACTCTTCTACTCTCTCTCTAAAATCTGAACCACCGCCATAATCACCACCGCCACCACTTCACCACCGCCACCACTTCACCACCGCCATCATCACCACCACCGTCACCACCTCCGCCTTCAGAGTTCGATTTGGGGGTTTGTTCTCGGTCTCCTGCTGCTCCCGTCACCACCACCACCACCGCCATCTTCAACCTCTTCTGCTCCCGTCACCACCACCGCCATCTTCTACACACACAAAACCTTCAGATTTGTTCGATTTGGGGTCGATTTGGGGTTCGATTTGGGGGGTTTTGATGATGATGATTTGGGGGTTTTGATGATGATGATGGTGGCGGAGCAGGGGGTTTCGGGGGGGGGGGGGGGGGGTTTGTTTCCATCGATGATGATGGTGTCGGCGGAGGTGGGGTTTTGGGTGATGTCGATTTGGGGCAGTGGTGGTGGTGGCGGAGCAGTGGTGGTGGTGGCGCAGCAGTGGTGGTGGTGATGATGATGATGATGGTGTCGGCGGAGCAGTGGTGGTGGTGGCGGAGCAGGGGTGGAGGTGGAGGTGGTGCCAAGAAGAGGTAAACCTTTGCTTGGAGAAGCTTACCTCTCATCACTTCCCCAAGAAGAGGTTGGGGAGAGGTAAAAAGCACTTCTCGAAAAAAAAAACAAACACTCTTCTGAGGCTAAACCTCTTCCCGCGTCTGCACGGTGCAGACAGAAGAGGCCAGGAAGCTCTTTTTGAAAAAAACAAACACCACCTAACAAAATGACACAAACCACATGGACTACAATGGCATTTAACTCTAAAAAAAATTGTCACAAAAGAGAATCTATATAACTTTTTGAGTTAATTGCCAAAATCGTCCCTGAGGTTTGGGCACGTTTGTCATTTTCGTCCAAAATGACACTTTTGTACCAAATTGCCCCCAATGTTTGTAGCTTTTTGCCATTTTCATCCAAACCACTAACTTAGTTTATTTTTTCTGTTAAGTTGAGGATATTTAGATGAAACTGACAAATATAAAACCATAGGGACGATTTTGGCAATTTACTCAAACCCTTTTTAATTTCTTTTATTTAATTATTTTTGTTATATATATATATATAATAAAAAAGAATATACATGCAATTTTTATATGAAAAAAAAAATAATAGCTTTGTCACATAATTTTTATAAATTTTCATCCAAATCACTAACTCGGTTATTTTTTCTGTTAAGGTGAAGGATGTTTTAAATTTTATAAATTAAGACAGAAATTAATTTACAGCTTCTTTATATAAATCAGTTTTATAAAGAGAAAACGTCATTGGTGTGCAACACATAACAATCGATTACAAGTTTTAGTATTTATCAGTTGTAGAGATAGAAAAAAATTGTAAAACGTTACATATTTTTTTAAATGTGTTGAGCACCTAGGAAATATGTTGGTAGAAATAAAATATTTATTTAATTAAGATTATATGGGTAACTAACTAATACTTATTCTGAGTGGTTTGAGTAAAGAAACTTTTGGTTCATAGCCTTATAATTACAATTTGGTGGGTAATTTTAAGGTTTGGTAACGATACGTTGTTTGATAGAGGGGGGGGGGGGGGGGCTGGCTTCTGTTTTTCCTTAGGAGCGAATTTAAAAGAGTAGAAAATGAATTACAAACTTGCTACATATGAAATGATTTTTTTATTTGACATTTTTTCAATAAGGTCACCAGCATTTTAGTTTTATAAAATTTAGAGGTTTAAGTAGATTTTATTTTTATAAAACTGATCTATATAAAAATTAGAAATTAATTTCTGTCATATTTTATAAACATCCTTCGCCTTAATAGAAGAATTAACTTAGTTAGTGGTTGGATGAAAATTTATAAAAATTATGTGACAAAACTATTATTTTTTTCATATAAAAATGACATGTATATTCTTTTTTATTATATACTAGTATTTATACCCACCGCGCGTTGCGGCGGCGTACCCGACTCATTCTGAACTAAACTTACGTCGAAACATAGGGTAACTGGAACTTACACCATCGAATAAAAACATATTCTATTTTAGCTCAACAATTTCTACGTTAAAACGTATACTAACTCGAAACGTAGATAGGTGGTTGCATCAAAATTTACATCAAAAGTTGAACCGAATAAAAGATAAAGAAAACGTACCAGTAACTCATTGCAGCTGGTTTAAACACAAACTAACTTGAGTTAAATACCATCGAATCGAAACATATTATTCCAAGTCAAAATGTCTTCCATCTTTGTAAAATTGCGGCAGGAAGTTACAATGCTAAAGGTTGACTAATTTTGGTGATGTTTATGTGTGTGTGTGTGCCATAAACTGGGTTCAAATTGAACAATAACACTTACATCTGTTATCCAACGACTAACAATACAAACATGTATGCATATAAGTCCATTGAACATGTACAAAGCTTAATATGCAGGCGTATACATTACTTGAATTCTAGTAAGTTCACATTACCTAAAGGTAATTGTGTTGGATATATCAGAAACCTCTCCCGGCGTTATGAGCCCTATTGTCTCAACATCTGAGATTATGCTATAACCAATCCTACACACCAAAAGTAAAGACAAATATAACCAAATTAGACCCATACACAATTAATAAGGGGATATTAACTTACTTTAAGTGATATAATATTCATAAGCTATTCTAAAAGTAATCAATCAGTAGGAACATGACATTCAGTAGATAGAAACTCAAATTAATAAACAATCATATGGTAAACACCTGAGGCGTTAGGGCCATGGATAGTGAACGGTTGTGTACGGTTGGGAAATTCTCGGCGCTGATTGTTCAGTTCTTTATCTTAAATTTGAGATGAATACTAACCAAATGTGCAACATTTACATGTGCTCAAATAGTTGAATCATTAGAATGATTAAGTTAAAGTTGTTGAAGTTAATTGAGTGAGAAACAGAAAAATACAAATTCGGTATCCCTGTATATATTGTAAAAAATAGCAGGTTAATGATGTAGTTGAAGGAACATGTGGTATTTAGTGACTTTAAGGAACATATGGTCAAGACATTGTCAACTATTAGTTTACTGTAAAAAGAAAACATTGTTGTTCCAAAAAAATGCTAATTTTTAAGAATACTTAATAAAAAGGTTAAATAGGATGTGTTTCAATGTAAAAGCAGCAGCCGAAATATAAAAGATTACTATCCTTCTCCGACTTCTGAGCCTGATTTTTCAACACCGATTAACCTCCGATTCTACTGATCTGAGCGACCTTGGACATCGGTGGAGGTCAATTACTCCATTTTACTCGTCAGTGGCCATACTCTACTCGCAGGTACCATAATCGCCGCCTTCCGACAAAAACCCCAAATTTGTTGCAACAATACTTAGGACCCAAGATCCTAATCGATGCCTACAAACTGAATCATGTCAAAGATTTTTCCAAAAGAACATGCTTTAAGTGTGATCAAACTGGACATATTGGTCGCAAGTGTCCAAATCTTAAACCTGTTGGTGTTGAGAAAAAGAAATCTGTTGTTGGGAATCAGAAGTCAGCCAAGTTTGAATCAAAACAAACTTGGAAGCCAATAAGATCAAAGGCTAAATCACAACAATCTTGGAAACCAGTGACACCCAGATTTCAGACAACACAAAGTTGGAAAACAACTGTTGATATGACAAAGCCAAACCAGTTTTGGAAAACAAAAGTTGTTGTTAAAAATCAAAACATTCAAAATGAATCAAGATTTATAAAAGGAATGTTTCAAAAGGGCAAATCTGGGTGGTCAAACAACAAAAGGTTTATGATAATAAGAAAAGTAAAGAGAATGTTTCTGAGAAGAATGAACGAAATTATCCAGTTTTACCTAGAAAGATACATATTTAGCTACCTGAGTCAAAGCAGGCTTGGGTTGCTTTATTCAAGTAATTGAATTAGTTGTATGTGCAGGTGCTCCAGATGTTGGTTGATTGTTCAGATGAAGGAGGGAGCAGTCTGGCACGAGAGGAGACTACTGGTCCCGGCAACTGAGAAACATGGAGTTTATTTGTTTCTGTTTATAAATAAACCATAATTCAAAATTCCTAAAAATAGAAAAATTAAAAACCAAAAATATGTTTTTAGTTTGTTAAAACTTGGAAAATGAAAAAAACTATAAAAATATATGATTGTGTTTTTAAATTTTGTCAAAAATTAAAAATTGTCAACAATATGTTGATTGAATATGTCGAAACCCTCACGGCTGAACAAACATGATTATTTCACATGTGATTAAATAGTTTTAACATTGTTAAAAATTAGTATGTTGTAAATCATGGGGGTACTTTCTGCAAAACACAACATGTTAAGCAGAAAATGGATGGCGAGACAAAGTTGTCTACATCGGGTTGTCAATTTTTTTAAATGTTTTGGATTTTAGGGGGAGTAAAATTTTCAGAAAATACAAAAACATTTGAAAATTTGAAAAACCAAAAAATAATAGAAAATTCAAAAAGAGTTTTTGTGTAAAAAGAGGAAAAGATAGTACATCAGTAGACAATCACAGTACGCTAAAGAAATGGAAAGTTAAATGTGATAAACGGTCTCACTGATGATGTGCCAGTAGGTTTTTACTCACTTAGTAGATTGATTTCGAGTAGGGCTGTAAACGAGCCGAGCCGAGCCAGGGTGAGGTCGAGCTCAAGCTCGAAATTAATTCAGGCGGTTAAACTTGGCTTGAGCTTTACGTCGGAGTTAAACGAGCCTAAGAACGAGCCGAGCCATGGGCCGAACCGAGCTTAGCACGAGCTGGGCTTGGTTACAAAATGAGCCAGCATAGTTCACGTCATCTCAAATTGAGTTTTTTTAGCTAGTTTTTCTCGAGCATCTTTCGAACGAGCTACAAGCCGAGCTACGAGTCGCGAGCTTTATGAACAGCCCTAATTTCGAGATATAAATCTAAATATAAATAACTTTCTTATCTCGTGGGGAACATCTCTCGGATATATGGGTAACCCCCGAAATCTTGTTTGAGAGATTGTCTGATTCTGAGATACTAGGTTTTTATACTGTTTGATATCTGGGGTATTATACATGGTCTTCTGATTTTGCGTCAGCAATGGCCTAGACCTCGTATAATACTTTATGTGCTTAAAGCTTACCCTCTACATAAAAATTGAGAAAATATCGAAAGATATATATCAAATGCAGTTGTAAAGAAGATCCCTAAGTGGGACACACCTCAAAGTCGAGTCTTTATCTCTTTGATTGAACGATAGTTCATACCTGAGCTCTCAAGGTCTCGCATTAACCCAGAGTACATATATCAATATAGTATATTCACCTGCAAGACTAAATCTAGGAAATCTTGATACGAGAGTATATTCTGAGGTGGGAGACGCGAATAAGTTAAGTTCTAAAAACACTAAATCTCGTATCTCGAATCAGTTGAACTTTGTGTGAAAATTCAAATGGATCAGTATACTGACAATCTAAGTGAATCGTTTAGAAATTAAAGTGTTTATACAGCTCAACGGTGCTAGTGTTTTGTGATAAAATGATATGATCCTCTAACGCGAACACAAATAAAAATATTATCTATAAATATTTCTTTACTGCTTTTTGTTTCAAAAAAAATACAAAAAGATTTTGTTTCTACTTTATTTTCGACGACCGATGTCTGAAAGCTGAGTTTCAAAATCTAAGTATGTTGAATATTGTTGGTGCACTTATGTCTGCACTTTGTCTGTATTCGGTCACAATGTAAAACGATGTCTTTGTTAGTCTGTAAGTTTGACCAAGTCAACCATCCTCCTGGTTTGACTTGGCCAAACAGTCAACATTTTGTTTGTAATGTGTTTGGTTCGAAGGATGGTCATCGAAGGATCACTTATATCCTTCGATGATGATGAGCTCGAAAGATGGACCTTCGAGAGATGGACCACGAAAGATCACATCCTTCGTGGTACATGTTGATCGTTCGAGCTATTCCTGGTCGAAAGATGATCTTTCGACCGGTATGCATGATCCTTCGACCAGACCTGCTGGTTTGGGTATAAATACCCGTGTGTTGTGTTCATTTCGTTAGACACAGAGACATAGTTGGACACTTACAAAGCAGAAACACACACACACTGAGAGAGAGTTTACAGGACTGATTTGTAAACATTGAGCTGTAACTGAACCTTTCATACGTTTAATACAAGTGTTGTTAATCGTTGAACTTTGCGTGTCGTGTTATTGCGTGTTCTATCTCGGTTTGCTATTTCGGTTGGATTCCGCACAACCGGAGTGGTTCGTATACAAGGATTAGGCGACTAGATCCTCCCCTAGCCGGACCTACAAGTGGTATCAGAGCCTTGGCTCTTATCCTTGTTAAAACCGAGGTGTTCTTGGTGTTTATCGGGTTTTAAATTTTATATCTTCTGGAAAAACTTGTTAAAATCGGGTTTCGGTTTGTTGTCGGTTTGCAGAAATATTCATATTTCTGGGTTTGTTCTTCATTGTGTTCTTGATAGTTCACACTTTTGATCTTAAAAATTTTGAACTTCAAGGTGTTTGTGCATTGAAAAGAGTGTTTTGATTAAACTTTTGGGATCATTACCCGGTTGGTGAAAGACCTGCATATTCAGACCTGCAAGATATGGTCTGAACATACTTTCTCACCAACCCGTCAACTTTTTCACCAACCCGTCACTCTTTGTCAACTGTGTCAGACAAGTTCGAAAGATATCCTTCGAAGTCGAAAGATCATCTTTCGACCAAAGGAGGTTCGACAGATAGTCATCCTTCGAGCATCCTTCGAAGTGTGAGACTTATCTTTCGGTCCAAGGAATATTTCGAAACATTCATCTTTCGGTCTACTGTTCATTATCGAAAGACTAGGATCCTTCGATTGGGGAGTCGTTCGAAGTCATCTTTCGTGATTTATCTTTCGGTCTACAGTACGTTTTCGAAGGATAAGGATCCTTCGTTGGAGAATCTTTCGAAAAACTTTGTTCGAAATTCAACAGAGATCTTTCGAACCCTGTTGATCCTTCGAACAGGTGTGGATCTTTCGTTCATCAGTCTGTTTGTGCTTAACAGTTTGTGTTTTTCAAGTATCTTTCGAACAGGTATCCTTCGGCTGATCAAAAATGAATCCAAGATGGAATACTCCGGTAAATACAGACATGTATTTTGGTACTCCGTCTCCCGCACCGAAACAATCTATCAGAGCAACTGATATGTTCGGAAATCCATTACCTGTTCGATCTACCGGACCAACAGATCTGTACGGAAATCCGTTTCATAGCTTGTATGGCACTCCTCCTCCAACAACAGACATGTATGGAAATCCGCTTAATCCAGTCCCTCAACCAGTGCCTCAACAGCAAACCCAAAGGCCTCCTGTGACAACAGATCTACATGGCAATCCTATCCAAGTTCCTGTTAAGCCAGCTCAGCATGGGAACCAGAATCCTTTCAGAGATCAAGGAGACCAGCAGAATCAGAACAGGAACGATGAGCGTACATTGATACCGGTCAACAACCAAAGCCAAGCAGGACCATCAAATGCTAACCAGGCACTTGTGGTTCAAGTATATGAAAGTGGTGATTGGTCAATAAGGTTGAGTAGTGATGCTCCAGTTGGAACAACTTGTTTTGCTGAAGTTGTCAAAGATGCCAGCAATGGTGAATCCTCGGGAAATAATGACAGTTCTGAACATGACAGTAGTTCAGATGAAGATGTTTCAACTTCAGTTGAGGATGATACTACTTCAAGTTCAAGCGAGGTTGGATCTGAATATGAATCATCAAGGGAGGTTGTTGATTCTGATGCAGAAAGGTCAACATCTGAGAGTGATCCAAGTCAGGTATGTGTCAATGAACCATCTGCTGTTATTTGTGATAATTGTGATAGATTGCATGTTAAATGTGCTAATCTAGAAGTAAACATGTCTGAGTTGCAAGGCAAACATGATGCTTTACAAGCTAGTTTGTTTGACTTGCAAAACAAACATGTTTCATTGAATGATGGGTGGTGTGAATTGCAAAGCAAACACAAGGCTTTGCAAGAGAAATATGATGTGACATTTATTCATAATCAGAAATTGACAGTTGATATTTCAAAGTGCACTGAAGCCAATATGTTTTATGAAAACCATGAAAAGGATTATAAATCAATGATTGAAACATTGAAGAAAGATAAAACAGAGTTAACTAAAATGGTTTCCAGAAAACAAACGGACATTAATTTGTATATCACTCGTCTTGAGGTAATGCAAAAAGAAATGGCTTGTGTTAAAACTGAAAGTGAGGCGATCCGACTCAAGTTAGATAGTTATTTGAGCTCTAGCTATGTGTTGGATCACATCATTGACGTGCAGAAAGAGAAAAAGGATGTCACATGCATAGGTTATAAGAAATGTCCACCACCCGTGAGAAACAATTATGATGCCATGCCTGATGAGGAGTATAGAACTCACTTTGAACCGTCTGTTCCTTTGGACGTTGAAGAATGTGCAGCAGGCCTCGGATACAAGAAGGAAGTATCGTCAGATTCGGATGTGTCAGCAGATACATGTGTGTCTTCTGCTGAACAAAATCAGGATCCTCCAGTCATTGTTGAGGATGCTGATTCATCAGATGATGAATCCGAGAATACTAACTCTGAACAGTCAGAAACGGTGACAAAAGAAGAGGACATACCTCTTGAGAATCACATTCTTTGTGATCCACCTGCAAAACCGTCTGTGACTGTTACAACCAAGTCTGTTAAATCCTCATCTGGAAGTTGTGCAAGCGTGAACTTGCTTTATACGTTGATTGGATCTGATAAAATATATTCAGACAAGGATTTCCCTATTAAAAATGTCAATCAATCTTTGATTGATAAAGTTTTCGAAGACTCTACTAGTAAGTTTTTGGGAAAGTCGAGCCCAGGAGTTGTAGTAACTCAGTGTGCTCCTATCCCAAAATCTGAAGTTAGAAAGAAATATGGGAATCAAAAATTGCAAAAACAAAACCATCAACAAAAGCAAAATCACGCTACCCAAGGAAATGGAAAAGACAAACAGAGCCAAAACAAGAGAAAGGACAAGAAGGTGAACTTTGTGAAATCGAAGGGAACGGACAAAATTGAAAAATTTGCAAATCAATCTAACTTAAATTTTGTCCAGAAAGTAACTGTGATGAAAAGGAATGAACCAAATAGTTCAAAACCTAGTACCTCGAGATCACAAAGTTCATCATCGGCAAGAAGACCACATGATACTTCGGGGTTTGTTGAACGAAGATCATGTTTTGAGTGTGGTACAATCGGGCATATCATTCGAAATTGCCCGTATCTTCATAAGTTGAAAGCAAAGGTTGATGCCCCCCATGGTAACAGTTACCATAAAAGATCTGTTTCACCAAGACAGGACCCTCGTCTTGTTAAACAACAAGAAGTGAAACAGAGAAAGAAACAACGGAAAAATGTTGAAAAAGTTTTAAAAACAGAGGTTGTCCAAACACAGTCTGTTAAGTTAGAAGTTAAAAATGAAAAACAAAAACAGATTTGGAAACCAAAACCAGTAACTGTTTCAGGGGGAGCTACATCAATTCCGAATCATCGGGAAATGGATGTTACAATCCTCGATGATGACGGACGACCCAAGTCTGTGAAGGCTTGGGTCCCCCTCTCCAACTAATCTCTGAGTGAGTGTGTAGGATGTTCCAGGAGGAACTTTCGATAGTCGTAAGATTGTTGATAGTGGAGCGTCCTTACACAAGATAGGCGACAGAAGAAATTGTTGCCATTGATGGAGAGAGGAGAAAAGAAGACAAAAATGTCTGATGAAAGAAAGTTGTTGAATGAAGTTGAAAAATTCGACCAGATGAAATATGTTCCAAAGTTTTGGTTGTTATGGTTTTTGATCGGGTCCTCAGGAAAGATTTCAATGAAAAGTACGCGCATGTAGCACGTCTGAAGCTTTTCGAAGACACATGGATTTTTCTTCCACAAGAAGTTCAAAGTCCACAAGATGAACGTGTAAGGTACTTTTCTCCACGGTGCGATTGAAGAGAATGTGTTTGTTGATCAAACCAACCGGGTGTGCGGATGCCTTGGCGTGGATTGAACAACCGCACACTACTTCTCAAAGAGAAAGATGAAGACCTTCGCTGGTACAATGTGGAAGACCAGCCGGACCCAGAGGTTTTTGATCTTGTTGCTGTCAAGAGACTTCTCAGTAGCTACAAAGAATCGACTTTGAAGTCCACACCGGGTGGATATCCAGTTTGGGAGAGCGCTCAGATTCCTTGCAATGCACGAGGCAGTTGCAGGATACGGTTTTAAATTTCTAATCTCTCCTATACTTGTCGATATTTAAGCTGCTTTATGAATTATTATCATCTCGTACAGCACTCCTTGACCTGACACATTGATCTCAAATATCACCTCACACGTGATTGTTTCACTATGAAACTCGTCAATGTTGTCATGGTCCACACCGATGACCAACGTGCCGACCTTTTTACCAAAGCTTTTGACAAATCAAGATTTGACTATCTTTTATTGGTAAATGGCATTAAGGTTAAGCAAGAGTAAAACCAACATCGGAAAATCATTTTTGTAAATACCTTTGTGTTTTAAATTTGTCTTAGTTTATTGATTTTAGGGGGAGTAAATCCAAAATTTAAAAATCCAAAAACATTAAAAAATTTCAAAAACACAAAAAACAATAGAAAAACAAAAATGAGTTTCCTGGCGAGCAAAAGAGAAAATGATAGTACATCGGTGGTCTGTCTAAACCTCTTTAAACCTTAACTGAAAAGCGATAAGCAGCTCTATATAAGATGTATCGGTAGGCTCACAATCATTTTAAAGTGTGCAGGGTGATATAAACTTAAATCGACTGAAGACTGGGTGGGAACCATTCATTGGCATATGGTCTTAGTACCGAAATTTCGTTTGAGAGATTGCCGAGGTTCTGAGATATTCGGTCTTTATGCTGCTTATCATCTGGGTATCATGGTTGTATCTTTTACCGAAAAATAACGGGGACGCAAGTCTAGATCTTCCATGATACTATACATACGTGTACATATTGCATACGACCTCAATAAGTGATCAACCATCACATGTCCAAACAAATAAGTGATAATATATCACAAATTCTTTCCGGGAGTCAAGTTCGTCTCTCTGCTGTACGAAAGTACTGACCTGTTCACGGACTTGCTCCTGTGCCCTCATGCATCGAAAACCAAGTTCCTCATCAATAAGTGATTATATCACATAGGGCTTGTTTTCAATAAAAATAAGTGAGAATCTCACATCATATACGGTCAAACAGATGATAATCGGTATACTCACCGGTAAGATGAACCCTCGTGCATACCTTGATACGGGAATGTGTCGTGATGTGGATGAACACCGGTCGGTAAGTATAAATCATACCTTAACGTATCCCCTCGCCATGATTACAAATGATAAGTTGAGCTTAAGTGGACAACAATACCGATAATTGTTATAGGATGCTTATCTTAATGTTAACTAATTGAACAAAGAGAGCGTTTTGGCATGACCGTACACTGATATGATTCTCTTACCCTCGAAACTCGCAAAAAGAATGTCTGTATATATTTATTTATTGCTTTCAGTCTTTACATTTGAAATATTCAAAAATACCAAAAAGATTTTAGGCGTGTTTTAATATAAACTTTATAAAAGCCAAAAAGATTTTATTTCTTTTCTTATTTTCGATCGTACGATGTTGGAGCTCGAGTCTTCGTTACCTGAAACCTGAACGAAAACCGAAAATGACTAAATCTTCATAAACGGTCGAAATTTGCAAGCGTTGAAAGTTAAAATTGAAATGGATAAAATTTGTTAAACTTTCAAACTGTCGGACGGTGTTTGTTTTAAAACAATGGTCACATGTGTGTTGTTTGCTTATGATATTCCAAGCGGTTGTTCTCATTACGCGTTTAGATTTCTTGCATGTGCAGACTCTGAAGGCTAGGAGAACATGGTCGATGACAAGCTTCGGAATGAAGACACGACGTGAAGGCACTCAAATGATGAAGATGATCGAGTTGCCGCTGACCATCATCAACACCACAAGGATCTCACTTCATAAAGATCAAGTATTTCACGAGCATAACTCAAGGGGAGCTTATGTTAAGGGGGAGTTTGTCAACACACTTCCTACATGAAACGGGGAGTTTGTTGATACACTTTCTGCTTTCAAGACGTGAAGACTTTGAAGATCCTCTGACATTGAAGACTTGAATAGAAGTCAAAGACTTGAAGACACGAGAACTTACAAGAATGAAGATCGAGACAAAGCAACAGCTGTTTGTTGATAAGCCAGACAAAGCTACAGCCAAGGGGGAGTTTGTTGGTGCACTTATGTCTGCACTTTGTCTGTATTCGGTCACAATGTAAAACGATGTCTTTGTTAGTCTGTAAGTTTGACCAAGTCAACCATCCTCCTGGTTTGACTTGGCCAAACAGTCAACATTTTGTTTGTAATGTGTTTGGTTCGAAGGATGGTCATCGAAGGATCACTTATATCCTTCGATGATGATGAGCTCGAAAGATGGACCTTCGAGAGATGGACCACGAAAGATCACATCCTTCGTGGTACATGTTGATCGTTCGAGCTATTCCTGGTCGAAAGATGATCTTTCGACCGGTATGCATGATCCTTCGACCAGACCTGCTGGTTTGGGTATAAATACCCGTGTGTTGTGTTCATTTCGTTAGACACAGAGACATAGTTGGACACTTACAAAGCAGAAACACACACACACTGAGAGAGAGTTTATAGGACTGATTTGTAAACATTGAGCTGTAACTGAACCTTTCATACGTTTAATACAAGTGTTGTTAATCGTTGAACTTTGCGTGTCGTGTTATTGCGTGTTCTATCTCGGTTTGCTATTTCGGTTGGATTCCGCACAACCGGAGTGGTTCGTATACAAGGATTAGGCGACTAGATCCTCCCCTAGCCGGACCTACAAATATGTTTCAGAAAAATAAACAGATTCATTAATTTGAAACTTGAAGTTTTAAATGAAAAATAAAAAACAGTGTGTAAAATTTCCAAGGTCATTAAGTTGGACTTGGATGATTATTTGATAAAGTTTGTGATACTTTAACTGTCATACTCTGATGCTTAGAGTCAGGTTACTGAATATATGTGTTTAAGGGCAAGGAAATCATTCTTGGGAGATTTTAAATAGTTTTAAAATTGTTAAATGTGAGCCAGGTTCTCAATCTTGGGATATTGGCGGTCACAGATTTCTATGAACAAACGATGTCCTGTGCAGTCACATATTTGAAATGCTCCAGCTTATCCATGTTATATGTTTAGAGATAGATTTTTTATTACTAAACTTGAATTGTCAAATATCTTATAAATGGTTTGAGATTTGCAGATGAAAGAGCCAGGTAACTATCCTGGAGGAGCTTGTAGAGTTAGAGCAAGGTGTCGATCCTAGTAGCTGAAAACCCGGAAGCTTAAAGCACGGGGGAGCCTGAGTTGATCGATAGGGAGAGTAGATAGAGTTGTTAAAGTATAAGGGAAAGTCTATTGTGCTGAGAATGTCAATTCTTTGTGAAGACTCAGAGAGAGAAAGAGAAGATAGAGAGCTACGAGATGGACTGCAGTAATATCCAAGGGGGAGTCTGTGAGTGCATAATGTCTATCACTTCCATTAATCACGTATCGTAGCTTAATCAGATGATACAAGACCGGTGCTGAATTGAACAAAAGATAAAGTTGTTATATATTGAAGCACATCCGAATGGATGGACATTAGGTCCATTCGGACGGATGCAGTACATGTTCATCCGGATGTTTTAATTGTTTTAGTCCATCCGTCCGGATGGAGGCCATCCGCTGAGTACAGCCGTCCGGATGGGTAGTGTCTATAAATACTAATGTAGGTCTTGGTCATTTGTAACTTTTGGTTACTAGAGTGGGGAAACTCTGTCAAATTTTTTTCGTGGTTTTGTAATTGTCAAACTTCAATAGAAAACATTAGTCTATAAATACTAATGTAGGTCTTGGTCATTTGTAACTTTTGGTTACTAGAGTGGGGAAACTCTGTCAATTTTTTTTCGTGGTTTTGTAATTGTCAAACTTCAATAGAAAACATCTTATAATTACTTCTTCGTGTTCTGATCCACACACGTGATAGGATTCCGCACAACTCACGTGTTCGTACGCATTCAACGGTTAAAGGAATCGATCCAGGATTCGAATTCACAAAATTTTTATTCCCCATCATTTTTGCAAATTCTGACATCTTATCATTGAATTCCCCCTCAAATTTAGCAATTCAATCC
Organism: Helianthus tuberosus; assembly: GCA_030545235.1. Classification (NCBI taxonomy): domain Eukaryota; kingdom Viridiplantae; phylum Streptophyta; class Magnoliopsida; order Asterales; family Asteraceae; genus Helianthus; species Helianthus tuberosus. The sequence continues at coordinate 102,504,562 of CM060371.1, read as the reverse complement.
TCTCTTATCTCTGAAAAACTCGACTATGCCGCAAATGTGTCATTTTGGCCCCCAAAAGTCAGTTTTTCATCATTGCGGATTTTTCATTACGTAGTACAAAATACAAAAACATTTAAAAATTCAAAAATGTAAAAAACATAGAAAAAGACAAAAGAGTTAGTCTAAAAAGAGGAAATGATAGTACATCAATAGACACTCACAAACATGCTAAAGAAATGGAAAGCTAAAAAAAGTGAAATGGTTTCACTAATGATATGCTAGTAGGTTTTTACACATTTAGTAAATTGATTTCAAGATATAAACAGAAATCAATAACTTTCTTAATTCGTGGGGAACATCTCTTGGATATATAGACTTAGTACTCCGAAATTTCGTTTGTGAGATTTCTTGATTCTGAGATATTAGGTCTTTATACTTATTGATATCGGGGGTATTATACAAGATCTTCTGATTTTGCGTCAGCAATGGCCTAGAACTTGTAGAACACTTTCGTGCTTAAACCCAATCACTGCATAAAAATTGAGAATATCAAAAGATATACATCAAGTGCAGTTTAAAAGATTCCTAAGTGGAACACACCTTTAAGTCGAGCCTTCATCTCTTTGTCTGAACGGTAGTTCTAAACTGAGCTCTCAAGGCCTCGCACTAACCCAGAGACTAATATCATTTAGGTATATTTACATGTAAGACTGAATCGAGGGAATCTTGATATGGGAGTATATTCTGAAGTGGGACACGCGATTAAGTTAGTTCTTAAAACATTAATCTCGTATCTTGAATCAATTGAAGTTTGTGTAAAAATTCAAGTGGTATTAGAGCTTGGAGACCGGTTTCAAGGACTGATAACACAAGATACTAGCAAAATCGAGATGATTTTGATCTGATTACATCATCTTTCTCATCCCACCTCTTCTACTCATCTTCTTACTACTTAAAACACAAAATTAATGCTAAATTCATGGACAATTTTTTTTTTGGATATAACGTGTGAAAACATGACTTAATTAATCCTTGAAAAATTCAGACCAAAATTCAAACTAATTCATTGAAAATTCTTGGAAAAACCATGAAAAACACAACCTGAGTTTCGCAAGCCGTTCGAATCGTTCCAGACACTTTCGTACGAATTGACATACCCTATCGGACGAAAGTGCTAAAAATCAGTTTAGTAAAAATTGTCACATTCGCATGAAACGGACTTATCTCGTTCGTATGAAAGTGCTCAGTCTTTATTTATTTAGTCAAACTTGACCAATTTGTACGAAAGGCACCCCCTTTCGCACGAAAGCAGCTTATCTCTTTTGTTTTAAAGTTTGGTTTGACCATTTGTTGACTTTTTCAGGTACTTTTCGAGAAATTCAAAGTTAGTAAACATGGATTCAGAATTTTACAACGAGTTTTATGATGCTTTCACGACCGCACCAAGAACATCAACAAATGCGATATCTGAGAGTTTTGTAGAATTGACAACGCTTATGGAACATATCAAAAAAACCACCAAAGTTAATGAACATGGAAGATTACAATGGGTGGAGAGAGCATTTTGAAAACTGGGTTAAAGCATATGCATTTGAAAGCTGGAAAATGTTAAAAAATGAATATCATCTACCAAAAAATGATGTAATGAAGAAATACCTGTTGAGAATTTATCTCAAGATGATAAAATAACATACTTTCATGAGATAAAAATGTTTACATTTTTGCAACAATCAGTCAGAGATGATATTGTAAGTCCCGTAAATGAGTCTTTCAATGATATCAACAATAATCTAGTGTTTGTGCGGAATCCAAACACGAGATGATTCAAGAACAATAAACCACAAACGATAATAAACCAAATAACTTATCTTGCATTCACCAATTAAGGAGACTGATACAAGACACAAAAGGGTTTCGGCTGGCTCTCTAGAACTCGTGTAAACTGATCAACCCCAAAACATCATTAGGAGTTTGATTATATACTAACCACTTGGGCCTAAAGCCCCTACACAAGCCCAACCAAAATCTAGACCCATTACACTTGATTTCGACCCAAAACATAAGTTAAATATAATTACCAGTTCAACCCAATTAACTATATTAACCCACTATGCATAAACAAAAGCCCAACCGAAACCTAGACCCATTACACTTGATTTCGACCCAAAACATAAGTTAAATATAATTACAAGTTCAACCCAATTAATTATATTAACCCACTATGCATAAACCTCAGGTTCCAACAATCTCACCCTAGGTTTATAGCATAGGAGCACTTCAATCTTCAACTGCTTCCGCTGTCACCAACCTGAATATTGCAACCATTAAATCCTTTCTTCCTGACGTGTAGAGCACCAACAGCAGTTTAGATACCATTTCAGACTTTTCAGTAGACCGAATCTGATTCAGCGCTAGCACTTCCATCGTATTAATCTGCTTGCTGTTAAAACACAGCGTCAAGAAATCCTCCTGCATTACCAGCATGGATGGTAAAACACAGCGAATGAATCTGCTTGCTGTTAAAACACAACTGTATGTATCTGAATGCTAAAACACAACTGTATGAACCTGCTTGCTGTTAAAACACAACTGTATGAATCTGCTTGCTGCTAAAACACAACTGTATGAATCTGCTTGTTGTTAAAACACAACTGTATGAATCTGAATGCTAAAACACAACTGTATGAATCTGCTTGCTGTTAAAACACAACTGTATGAATCTGAATGCTAAAACACAGCTGTATGAATCTGCTTGCTGTTAAAACACAACTGTATGAATCTGAATGCTAAAACACAACTGTATGAATCTGCTTGCTGTTAAAACGCAACTGTATGAATCTGAATGCTAAAACACAACTGCACAAATCTACTTGCTGTTAAAACACAACGTCAAGAACATTCTGGTGGTTTCCAGACATAATTAAAAATGGATACAGACCAGATAATAGTAAACATAAATAGAAGTGTATTTGCCATATCCGCAATCAAGAATTGTGTTTGAAGCCATAACTATCTCTCACGTAAAAAATGATTTACGAAGAAAGTTGATCAAGATTGTGAAAGGAATGAATGAGAATTTGATTGATATTTACATCTGGTGGTAATTCGCAAATCATGGAGAATCAGTTTCCATAAAATCATGCATATAGTTAATTAATGAGATATAAATTCCAAATTTAAAATAAAATGTCAAATTACACAATTGCCCTTTTAGTTAAAATCCTTCAATGCCACATGTCAAGTTCTGATTGCTTCCTGGACTTTCTAGGAAAATAAGGCTTTCTACCCAACTCCTACTCTCTCTCTCTCTCTCTCTCTATATATATATATATATATATAGTTATTAATGTGCCAACATAATCTAAAACGATAACTTTTTGAAAAAATCTCAAAGTTATGTGAAAATTCTAAGATACGGAGAAACTTAGGATTTTTGTAATATGTTAATTGATGAATCGTTCCTACGCATAATAGGACGTGTAGAAATCAAATTGTGGGATTGCGCTATTTAAAAATATGCACCCAAAGGTGAGTGTCACTAAACCCCCTCTTTTTACTGGTTTGTATATGTTTTGGGGGAATAACACGCCTAAAAGGGTTTAATAATGTTTTTGGAATAAAACATACCTTTTGATATAAATTATATATTTTCATTGAAAATATATGGATTTGTTAATTATATATGTTTCGGGGAGAAACGGTTTTGGTGAAAATATATGTTTCGGGATGAAATGGTTTTGTTGAATATATGTTTCGGGGAGAAACGGGGATTTGTACGGTGTTTCAGAGAAAACGACTGTGTAGTTGGGACGAATTTACTTGGTCCCAGGGATTTCAGTAAATTCGTACAATGGTTTATATTAAATTTGTCATATTAGTAGGATATATTGTACGTGAGGCAGACATCATATATGGCCATGCGCAAGTGATGTCGTTTAATCATTTAAGTATTGCACGCGAGGAATTGTTGGTAGATCTATCGGGTTGACAACCCTGTCGTGACCGGTCGCTCCGTGTCAAGTTAAACGACGAATTGATATTCTGTTTATTGTCTAGCATTGATTATACCTTCATAGTTAATATATGCTTCGTTATGTCTAGTTAACATACGAGTCCGAACATTTGATGCTATAAATTTAATATGTAAACTTGGGAAGATGCTTTGTTCGAAGGTTTCTGGGAAACGCTTGCGACAGCTGACCCTTGGATTTTTATTAAGGAAATAAACTGACTTTCGTAAATTATATGGATGTTTTGATAATAAACACATAATCGGAAAGTTTTTCCTTGGGATCAAATTATTTAAATTTGAATATGTGAACTCACCTTCCTTTGTGTTGACACTTGATTTTAACGTGTGCTTCAGGTACTTGAGTATGGCTTCAGGAATTATGGCGTATCTTGTGGTTGTTGATGCATGTTGGGTTACTTAATGTGTTGGACAAACTTTTGAAACAATTTGGGACAAATGTAATGAGATCCGTAAGGATCAAGATAACTTAACTATGTCGTGGTTGTGTCATGTTTTGAAACTCTATGTTTAAAACTTATGCTTTAATTAAGTTAATATGTCCAACAATTAAATGCATCATCAACAAGATATTAATGGGCACCAACTTCCGTCACCACTACGTTTTATATTCTGCTGCGACGTTTTTGGGGTGTGACATTGTCTTCTCTTTATCTGTGGGCGGCCAGACCACAGTCTTCAATCGCCTATGAGTTCGAGGATCACGTACTCCTGGAGCAGGTTTCAAGATGGATTCCGCAGTTTTCATAGACAGAAATCCCCTCGCAGCCTCTCGCTGGAGCCTTTCAAAGAACAAATATCCTTTACCGTTAGGCTTTTCATCAGTATACGGTGCATTCGCAAGCAAAGACAAATCCACCTTCGTTAATGACTGAAACTGACCGGGCTTTGAGTAGTATTCCACTGGACCTATCTTTCTCTTTATCCATCACATCTTTCAATCATGATCAAAACTCCAACTCACAATCCCTGATTTGTTTCCAACCTTGCCATAATGACTATCACCAACATCCATTAAATAATGAGTAGCTTGAACATCAGGATCAGCGGGATTCAGATTTTTGTTCTTTACAACTACCACTTCCCTTTTCTGTTTCAACCTCTTAGCTTTCTCTTTATCTTTCATTTTATCAACTGCAGTTTTGAAGTACAAATCCATAGCAGCTGCACGCTCAGCATCATCTTTCGCAAAAGCTCTAGCTCGATCTGCAGCAGCTTTCTCATATTTCTCATTGTCAGTTGGATCAGCAAATTCCTGACCAAATTTCTTTTCCAGCTTTCCACGGATATCATATACAATGGAGAACAACAAACGACATCTCCTTGTAACTGATCTATCTGCTGATTCTTTTGAACAATCGTGTCTTCTAATTGAATAATCTTTGCATCTTTATGAATAGAATCTTGTTCAAGAACCACGATCCTCTTCTTCAACTCCCGAACACTGATAAACTCATCGTCGTCACTTGAATCATCAACAAACGGCAACTTAGAACGTGTAAGCATCGATTCTTCATGCCTTATACCACTAGAACTACATGGCTTGTCATGTACTGCAATAGATGAACTTCCAACAGTAGTAGTTTCTAGTGGAGTTGATATGGTGACAGGGGTTTCTGGTGGAGCAGAGACACTAACGGGAATCTCTGAAGAAACTGACACTTCAGCAGACTCCGAACTCACATCCATTCTCGTCTCAGTGGCTTCAAAATCAAACGTCATCTCTGTTGTAGTTGCAGTAGTTTCAAAACCGAACATTGTTTCTGTCGTTGCTTTGGCAGTTTCAAAATGGAAGTCATTTAAACCATCATCATCTTCATCATTAACTGTTGATCTTGTATCTGTTCAACAAACACTCCGGGCCGAGGATCTCTTTTTCTTCGCTTGATCGCCTGAGAACCAGAGTCTTGTGGGTCTTCAGTCACTAGCTCCTAATTTTGTAACGAAGAATTAGGAGGAGGATTCCTAATCTTTTTGTAAAGTGACTTTAGAAGCAAAGCCAGATTTTCTGCAATTATCACCGGTGGAACAGTTGACATGGTAGTACTAACTTCAGCTTTAGGAAAACGCTCATCATCTCCATCATAGCTAATCATAACACCTTCATTGTCAGAGTTAAGATTCTGAAACTCTGTCTTAGGCTCTTCCACATCCATTATCTGAACATTGTGTTCTTCAGCAATCTCAGCATTGACTGGAGCATTTACTAGAGCATTTACAGGTTCAGCCACCATACCTTCAGTCTCAGGAAATTGGCCAAACTTTTCTAACGGTATCTTCCCCTCAAACTGATCAATAGATTTCTTCTTTGGTGCCAACGATCCAAAGCAAGCTGGTCCCATTGGCTTCAACTCCAAAGTATTTCCACTCTTTACTAGATCAGGATACCGAGCATTCAGAATGATATGTATAAATCTTGGATACATCATAAACTTATCCTTACAAACTCCAGTAATGTTCCTCTTCATCCCTTCAAACACGTACTTCGAGTAGTTGTAATCTTGATTTGTAATCATCGAGATGAATGCTGCAGACTGGGTAATGTTTAGCTGATTGGTTCCTCCTCGATTTTCTGTGATGCACATAATGAATACGTGCATTAATAATATCCAACATGAATGAACGAACTGCTTCATCAGAGGAGGGTAGGTTCTTTCATAGCTCAAACGAGGCAAAACAGCTTCGATGACTTCAGGTGCATGGTTGATTGGATCTGTCTCTTTATCGCCAAAACGCAGCACTTCCCGAATGATTTGCTCTTTAATCACAATATTTTTCTGTTGTATAATGGCTTTTGTCGATCCCTTTCCTTCACCTCCCTGTGCTTTGCCGTCTTCCAGAAATCCAAGAGCAGATTTTCATAGACAACATGGTTTTCTCGGAGAGTGTGAACGATCTTGCAGTTATTTAGACCCTTGATCAGCGAAGCAAACATCTTTTTGTGCTTTTCGGGTGGTGGTCACAAATCCCCAGCTTGATTATGACCTAAAATTAATTTTAGCTCCATGATCCTACACAAAACCAAATCAAGTTTAGTATAGAATTTCACCAACACATGATTAGCATTATAACTCAGTTAATTTGAAATCAGTCGAAACCATACAATCAGATTAGGTTGTGAGTGGACATAATAATAACATGTTAACAAAGTAGTCGAGATCTCGAGTCGAAACCAAGAGGTTTCGAGTCGGAACCAAGAGATTTCAACTTGGAAACATCAGTCGAAACCTCAAGATTTTAAGTCAGGTTCTGAGTCGGAACCAAAGAGGTCTCGACTCGCAACCGGACAGGTCTCGAGTCTTTTGATAAGTCTTCATTCGCAACCTCAGTCGGAACCTCATAAACACCATTAGGATCAGCATTAACAATTATTATGAATTAAAATCCATAAATACCCAATAATCATCTTGAAGACCAAGATATGAAGATAATTAGGGTTCATGACATTCTTCAAATCTTCAACCAATTTTCAAATAAAAACCGAAGTTTAATCGAGATTACCTTGACTTCAAAGTTGTTTATCACTCAGAATCAGAGATTTCGAGTTGGAATCAAAGAGAAAATCTTGAAACCAATAGAGAGAATTCGAGTGGAATGAGGTTTCGACTCGGAACCTCCCTTTTATATCATCAAGGACATGGGCTGGGCTAGTGCAATTCAAATCAGGCCCAATGTTTTTCAAAAGAAATTGGGCCGAGACCATCATTTCGAGTCGGAATCAGTTCTCAATCCATTTTCTTGATTTCAACTCACCTTTTTCAATTAATTTTTCAAGTTTACCCAAAAATCATTTTATTATTTATATAATCCTCACCCTCCCGAGCATGTTTTACAAGACTAAAACCTATAAAAAAAATAAATAATATCTAAGAATTATTTACAAAAATAAAAAATAGGAAATATAGTTGTTGCTCAGTGTAACACCTCAAAAATTTGTGTCCAATAATATATCAACACGTGTCATGGACTTTAAACGTGTAAAGAAGTGATTTAGAGGGACTAAAGTTGACAAACAGAGAAAGTATGTGAATAAAAGGGTTCAAAGTGTCAACGTTGGATAAAAATATCTTGCAATAACCCTACACAATGTTTACACCCTTAAACGAAGGAATCATGGATCATACGAAGCTAATTATGAGAGAAAGTGAGAAATTACAAACTACAGGGGCTAAATGTGTCAACATGTTTAAAGTATACCTCTGAATGACCTTTTAGCAAACCCAAAGCTTTGTAATGATTAATTATGCTCACTAGAATAAGTGATAAAAATTTCACAAGGTTTCGATAAAGTATGAGAAAGTTATGACAATATTCGTATATGAGGGGTTAAAAGCGTCAACGTTGAAATTTAAGGCTTTACGGGTGATCACAAAGTTAACCGAGGACTTAACAATATTTGGTTATATCATGGAACCCTTAAAAGTCAAGTTAAAGGGTAAAAAGTGCAAGAAATAAACTCAAAACCACGTTTGGGAGGACCAAGGACCTAAAATGAAATTAATGAAACTTGTTTGGCTGGTTCTGAGGACTCACACGGGCCGCGTAAGCCCTATGTGATCTGTTACGCGGGCCGCCTCAGCCTGCCAGCGACAGTTTTCACCTGCAGATGCCTGTTAAGGCTGTTAACTCGACTCAAAACCTTGTTTCTACATACCAGGGGCTGCCCCAATGGTTTAGCATGCAATAGGGGCACTTGTCTTGATCTGGAAACATCTGTAGACTTGCTTGGCATGATCTACTTGCATCAAATCACCTATATAAGAACCCACTTGTTGCAACTCTTATGCACACTCACTTGAAACCTTCACAACTTCACTTCTGGAGAATTTTGGAGCTCAAGCACCCTTCCTAGGAGTCACTAGTCGTGCTTAGGACCTTTGTAAGTGTCCTTAACATTCCTTAATTCAGTTTTGCTTAATTAATTAGTCTAAAGTCAAACCGTCATAATTAAGGTTTGACTTCGTAATTAATCATAATTTGTCCAGTCAAAATTCAAATTGAAAGTACCTATGAGTGGGTAATTATGTGGGTAATAAACCCTTAAAAGGACACTCTCTGATTCCCACTCCAACTAGGTCAATTGTCGGGTCAAACTTATTCTTAAAAAGTCAACAGAAAGCTTATTTTCAAATTAATGCATAATTAGCAATGTAGAAACCATGCAACCTGTTTTATCATTAATATAACTTGGTAATTAATGTAAGGATATGTCTAAACATGTTCAACCCGACAATTTTCAGTTTAGGCTTGGTTCGGAACCGAAAGTCGTATAATTTGACTTTTGCTTTGACTTTTAGTTCTGACCCAATGTAGCATGTTTTAGAAATGCCTTAGAGCTTTATTTGGACCAGGTTTCATGTTAGTATAACCCTCTGTTATTATACAACTTGGTTCATTAGTCATCCGATTCATATGCATGTTTCCGTTTATTGCCTATATGTTGACTATTATGCCCATATGACCTTAAAACGTGATTTTTGAAAACGTAAAAGAATAGAAACCTTAGTTACTGATTTATAAACTTGTCCCTAAAATTTGACATCAGTTTGAGGTCTAGATTAGGAGTTATGCTCATTAGCATAAATGAAAAGCTTTTTATTAATTAAACGGCGTAATTAGCATATAGCCTATCCAAACCCAATTTTTGATACCAAACTTTTTACCCACTGATGTAATATAATATTTTGGGATTTTTGAAGATTTTTATTTATTTTTAGGCTGAGCATAACATAGAGTTCTAAGCTTGATTTGGTAATTGCCGGTTTTGCCCTTTTGGCCTATAAAATGAGTTTTACAAATTATTTTGACACCAAACCTTTTTCTACTGATCTAATATGATAAATAAAATATTTTGAGCCTTCTGGAATAATAAAAATATCAGCTTTCCTTTAAAAACCCGGAAATAGCTCAAAATCGCCTCTTTAAGCGTTTTTAACGCATATTATGTATTAAAACTATTTTAAACATATAAGGTTTGATGTCTACTGATATTTTCAGTAAATTTTATACATTAACAGTAAGCAAAAGTTTTAAACTAAGATTTCCAGTTTTGACCTTTTAAGCCTATGTGAAATTACCAAAATGCCCCTAAGGTGCATAGTTTGGTTATAAATGATAAATTTCACATACATGTAATACCCTACTGTTATAACTTATTAAATTAAGTATTTTTACTGATTATATCAGACCTGTAACTCAGATTATTATTTAAACCCAACCTTTTAAATGACCAAAATACCCATACGGGGCATAGTTTGTGTTTATATCCATTTTGGGCGTAATAGAAGATATCTTACTGATGTCACAACATATTTAAGGCATATTAAATTAGGAAACTTGTTCATGAATCATTTGGTTACCCGTTACGCATTATTCGCGTTCGGTGCGGTTTATGTAACTAGTTTGCATAAATGAGCCGAAACGGGTCAAACTTTATCATTTTTGTCTCAAAATCCAGAATCTGTTTAGTTTACCCATATTACACAAGTCTCCAAGCTTTTCGGGTCTAAATCACATTCTATTCCGGTCTTCGCTTAATCGTGCATTTGAACCGTATCTTCTTTTAAAACTAACCGGTCTAAGTTTAGGCTTAATTAAAGACCCGTTAGGAATCTAATTGGTTATTAAAAACCCTTGTTCCAGATTAGGAGACCCGGTAAAAGCTATTTTCACTTTCTATTTGTGAATTATACTTGCTCAGGTAAATACTTTTAACTTATTTTCCCTTATACGGCTTGGGGTACGATATATAAAATACCGCTTGGTCGGGCATTGAATTTTTAATCGTATGAAGGTTACTTTATTGATATGACCCGTTTAAATTGTTGTGTTTGCTTAAAGCCTTTGGGGGGTTAATGACCATGTCCCGTATATCCTTGGTATCATTTTAAGAAATGGCCACGACCTAAAGCACGGGGTGTAGGCGTACACCCGACAGTGCATATATAAATAATAAGGTATAACCGCCGGTTTCGGGAATAACCCGCCGCGGGACTATATCATTTGGTGTATCTATTAATCTTTAACCCGGCGTCAAATCCGGGCTACTGAACGTATAAGGAACATGTAATTCTTTTACAAGTTTACATACAAATAATTATCCCAAGTTATAAAATATTTTGTGCCTTGTGCATTCAAATCAATTTTCTAAACCTTTTCAAAATGAGTCAGTTAATTGTATTTACCAGTGTAAACTGACGTATTTTCCCAAAAAGGCTAAGTGCAGGTACTACTCGAAATAGGCTGGCCTCTCCTTAGCATCAATAAGAGTCTCGCAAGCTTGGATGCATTTTAAATCTGATGAACTATGTTTCCTTTTATTTTGATCCGCCTGTGGATTTTTTTCAACTATTTTGTGATACTTGATATTATAATTTATTCGGTTGAAATAAATCTATCTTTTGCTTCCGCTGTGCATTTAAAATTGTGTTGTTTGACTATGATGATATCAACTACGTCACGATACTCCCCACCGGGCCCACCGGTAATACGTGGAAATATCGGGGTGTGACACTCAGGGATCAAATAACGGTGTTTCGGGCAAGGCTTCATTTATCAACATTAATCTACTACCGAGTGATCCGAATGATTGCCAATATATTTATCCACCTAAACGCATCTCCCTAGACCTTTTCCATGTGACTGTCTGTAACTAATTTTATCATGTTTTGATATTTTAAAAATGAAGACCCAAACAAATACTAATCAAATCCTAGAATTATGGTCAGCACACTCTATCATGCAAGCAGTTCCCTACCACATATTTCCACAAGTCTGTCCTAGAGTTTTGAAACCTTGATTAGGACTTTATTGAGAAGAGAACATAATAGATCATAAGCAGAGATGTTGATATAATGTACAGATCAAATGAGTTTTCTCAGTTTGATATAGGTTTTTGGGTTTCTTTTGGGCACTTGAGGGCCTCTTTCGGGTGTAGATAGATCTATAAAGTGACAGACGTACAACTAGGTCTTTGCTCACGCAAAATAGAATCTAAAGCTGCCTAGCACCTCTAGGTCTTTGCTCAAGCAAAACAAAGGAGATACACGACTTTGTCAGAAAAGATTTTAGAACTAGAACAAAATTGTGTGTACCGGGACATCAAACAGGCATTCAAATAGAAATGAGCTAATTCCAAGTGACGTTCTTTCCTGAGGTCATAGACTAATTTTAAGTTCTGTACAGAAACAGCCAAAGTTTCCAGCCTTAAGGATAGAGCCTACCAACATATCATTCTAGAGTCAAACTATTTCGATACTGGTTTTACATGAGTCAGCCCTATTCCACAAAGTGAAAATTCATTTCATTTCCCATGTCATGCAATGTCTCTTTTTGAATTTTTCAAAATTTTTATTTTTTTGTATTTTTCAAAATTTTTTAATGTTTTTGTATTTTTCAAATTTCTCCCCCTAAATTTGTGAATAAATAAAAACTACCTAAGAATAGAAAACTTTATGAACAAATTTACCTACGAAAACCAAAAACATGCTCTGTCGGTATATCAGATCATTTTCAGAAAATCCACAAGCACCTTGAACTTCGACCTGCTGACAGGTTTTGTGAACAAATCGGCAACATTTGCATCTATGTCAATTTGCTCTAGTTTAATAAGACCTCTGTCAAAGCAGTCTCTTATAAAATGGACTTTACTATCAATGTGCTTGGTTTTGGAGTGAAAGACAGGGTTTTTGACAATTTGAATTGCAACATCATTATCACAGTAAATAGTAGTGTTGAGATAAGTCAAACCGTAATCCTTCAATTGATATTGCATCTATACCACCTATGAGCATGATGTGGAAGAAGCAACATATTCTGCCTCAACTGTGGAGATCGACACCGTTTGCTGTTTCGTGCATTGCCAAGAGATTATCCTGTCACCCAAAAATTGACATCCAGCTGATGTGGATTTCCAGTCACTGTCAGTTCCTCCAAAATTGCTATCAGAAAATGCAAACAGGTCTCTTGGATACCACAAGCCAAACTGAGGTCTGCCTTTAAGATATCTAAAAATTCGTTTAACAGCAGTAAGATGAGAAAGTTTAGGATTAGCCTGATATCGTGCGCATTGACGGATATCAAACATGATGTCTAGATGGCTCGAAGTCAGATACATCAGAGATCCGATCATAGTCGTTGATCGACAGGGGATCCATCTGCATCTTTAGTCAGCAACGGTTTGCCTACCATTGGTGTTTCGACCGATTTTGCGTCTGTAAACTTGAATTTGGCAAGCATATCGTCCACATATTTTCCTTGTTGAATTAGAATGCATCAAGAATCTTGTCGAACTTGTAGACCCAAGAACATAGTCATCTCCCCGAGAGCACTCATATCGAACTTCTTCATCACTCCTTCAAATTCTCTCCAAAGATCCTCACTCGTTGATCCGAAAATTATATCGTCAACATAGATTTAAACCAAGATTAAATCCTTGCCAACTCTCTTGATAAACAACGTCTGATCAATTGTGCCATGAGTGTAACCATGAGCTAGAAGATGCTCAGTTAGAGTAGCATACCAAGCCTGTGGTGCTTGGTGCAATCCATATAATGCCTTGTCAAGTTTGTAGGCATATCCTGGATGATCTGGATGAACAAAACCTGGTGGTTGCTCAACGTAGATTTCTTCCTTCACATATCCATATAAAAACACAGTCTTGACGTCCATCTGATAAACAATGTGTCACACCCCGACCGCGTTAAAACAACAAAACCGCAGCAGAAACGTCGGGGAGTGTCGTAACAGAATCATTGTTTCACAACACATGGGTTAAAGTTTCGTTTTATTGAATTAAGCTATGTACATTGTCTTGAATTTTAAAAGAAAAACATCAACATATTGTCTATCATTGTTATTAAGTCACTAAGGCCTCATCCGATCCTATCTGAGCATGCATCTTAGTCATCATTAACATCATCAAACACCACCTGAAACATATGTGAAAATAAAGTCAGCATAAAAATGCCGGCGAGCACATAGGTTTTGTGAGTGTGTCAAATTCATGGCTTGTATAAGTATTGCAATACCTCGAACGACTACTTGAGTCGATAATTGAAAACCTTGTTTTGAAAAGTGTATTGTATTGCAATATGATTCACCAACTTAAAACCAATTGGTTATAGTTTATAAAACTTCGTTGCCATGAATAGGGGTGTGACTTTCTGACACGACCCGAAAACTCGACACGAACCTAACACGAAATTCGCGGGTTTAGGTTTAGTCTAAACGAGTTCGGGTCAGTTTCGGGTTGAACCCGCAAACCCGTTTAGGTAAACGGGTCGGGTTCGGGTCAACCTGGTCGGGTTGGCAGGTTGACCTGTTTAACACATTTATACTATATTATATTTTTTACAATATATTTTATGTTATAAATTAAATGGGGTGTGTGTTTTATGCCATGATTATAACTTAAAAAGAGAAATTAACATAGATTTTATAATTTAAATATGATATTATTATATACATTTGTGTTTTTAAGTAAAGTGTAATTATAATATATAAATTTCAGAAAAAATTTTAAAAAATTCGGGTTAAACAGGTCGTGTTCGGGTCAACCCATGAAACTTCGGGTCGTGTTCGGGTTCATATGTATAATACGATTTTCAGGTTCGGGTCGGGTTCGGGTTCATCTAAAACTTTCGGGTTCGGGTCGGGTTGAACCTGTCAACCCGCGAACACGACCTGTTTAGCACCCCTAGCCATGAATCTTGACTAAAACATTTGTATTTGTAACCCAAGTAGTAAATCGATCTTGTAGTAAAACTCGTATGGTTTATATCATTTAGTAAACATCGTTGTGTGTTCTCGTTTGAAATCAATCGTTCAAGTGAACTAAATAACACCACGGAATATAATATGATAAAAGCACTTATATATAAGAAGTACCAGTGGCGTATCTACCATGCTTTTATCACATTACACCCGTCCCGCTATCTAATCACATACCAAAAACCATTCGTTCAACTCGTTCGTGTCACAAATCATCATTCAGTCATTTAAATCGTTCCAATCGTTCAAATCGTTCGTGTTTTTAATGTGAAAACTAACTTTTGGTCGTCTTGTTGAACACATTCAAACATGTGTGACTCGTCCATCGTTCAACTCGTATTAACAAACCACCAAAGGGTTAGTTAACATTCATCAGGTTCTGTCGTTACCCACATTACCCCATAAACATGGAATAGTCCGATAACGGGATTTGTCAGATCCTATGGTACCATAACATACTACTGGTCGGCTTGATCATAGTTAATGAATGTCATTCGATTGTCTTTCGACCAACATCCCAACAAGTTTGCTCACATTATTGAAATCGTTGTGTTTAATATAAACCATAGTATTTGTCTTTTGAAAACATCGAAATCGTTTAGCACATATGAATCACCCCAAAACAATTAAAAGCAGTAAAATAGGGGAACTATGTACTCACTTGAGATTGCAAAGTATCCTCGATTAAGTGAACTAACAAGCTCGGGTAAATCAAGGAATTCAAGTGGCACCTAGTAATCAGATCACTATGTTAATAAATCGAGACCTAAACCGGGAGATCGGGTAGAATGAGGTCTCGTAAACCAAATGAGTGTTGGAAATCATATGATATGGTTAATACAAGCCTACATTCTGATTCGATACCTATCCTAAGTGCTTATGACCCGTTATGACTCGTTAAGGTAGTCTATGCTACTTTAACGAGTCATTTTGCGCAAAAGCGTAAATGAATAGCCTAACTAGTCCTATGAAAAGTACTACATGTCCTAACATGTTTAACAATATTGCATAATCAGTTTAAGTGTCAAAAATTTAGTTATATAGGCTTAAATTCAAATTATGCATGAAAAGGGTATTTTGGTCATTTTACTAAGGCATATAAACTACCTATCATACAAGTAATTAAACTAAGTGACCATAAAGTATAACCTCGGAAGGTTATTCTCTATACAACTATGGTCACAAAATATGTTTGGTCGGATCCTAATGATCAACCATAAGGGTCGGGTGCGAAAGTCTAAACGGATGTTTAGACCGCTTGACTTACGACCCTAAACAAGCACTAAACTAAAAGTGACGAGTTAAACATGTTAAAACATGTTTAACTAAGTTAGAAAACTGATTTGATATCAAAACAAAGTGTTTTGATACCCGAAAATAGTTTCGTCGCAAAATGCACATAATCGTGCATTTTGACCAAAACTTTGACTCGTCACTTCGACTAATCAACGTGGTAATCAGTAGATATAGTCACAGGGGACTATAAACATCGTGATTACGCTCACGTTGCAAAGTTCAAACGAACTTTGATTTGACTAAATCATGGTCAAACCTGAAAGTCAAACACTGTTTGACTTTCATGCTTGAAATAAATGAACAAGCATGAAAGAACACTTACAAGTGTTCTTGGCTGAAAAATTGAACTAGAATGCTCAAGTATGAAGCCTCCAACTTAGGGGCTGTTTGGTAGCCTCTGAATGGTCATTAAGAGGCTACCTCTTAATGGAACCATTAAGAATTTTACCAATGAGAAGGTAGAAGAATGTGACATGTGATGATTTACCATTCAGAGGTTACCCCTTAACCATTCAGACTTGAGGTTACCTCTTATTCATTCAGAAGTTTTAAACCATTAAGAGGTAGCATCTGAATGGTCATTAAGAGGCTACCAAACAGCCCCTTAATGTGGTAGCCTCGATCAAAGCAATAGATCAGATTTGAAGGAAATGAGCAAAGAATGAAGCATGAGAACCTTGCTATTTATAGGAATCTTGGATTAATTTGATCATGCCATGTGGATTGTGTGTTGATCAAGGAAGAATCAAGACCAAACCAGCCCACCAATTAAAGAAACCAAGGATTAAAACCAAGACAGCAGCTAAATTAGAAGTTTCTAAATTCTGTGGTGCTGGAAACAGCTTACGGACCGTAAGGTCCTAAGCATATGGTCCGTATGCACCTTGTAGACCAACAAGTTTCATTTATTTACAGTTTAGTCCCTGCACTTAGTTTCATCGTATTTTGGCACTTCTAACACCCGTCAAGCTCATTTTCAAGCTCCATAATGAAGTTAAAGTATATTTAACTTGAATTATGCTAAAAAATGGCACAGATGTCGGTTCGTTTGGCCGTACGGTTACGGTTTTCGGTTAATTACGACGAAATCGTAACGAACGCATAAACGGCCCAAATTGTGAAACGAATGGTATTTTTGCATTCCTATCACTAAAATATAATATTCTAGTGATTACAAAATTTTTTGGATGTACGGATATGGTCAGAATGCAAGATATGAACGTAAATGCATACTTTCGCAGTTTTGACGCTTTTAGTCCTTATGATCAAATAAGCGTATTTTCGCATACCGAACCCCTCAAAACTTATTTATAAGATATGTAAAGGATATTTAGGGTATGTTTAGCTTATGATCATGTTCCGGAGTGTACGTTGCTATACGAATAGGCAGACTTTTGCAGTTTATCGCAAATAGTCCCTGCGAGCGAATAAACTTGTTTTTGACACACCAAACCCTTCAAAACTTATTTCTAAGTTATGTAAAGGTTATTTAAGGTATGTTAAACATATGTAACTATTCCAGAGTGTTTTTCATGTTAAACTGATTAGGTTTACGTAATAGTTTGCGTATTACTTTCTAGAAAGCGATTTAAAGCTTGAAATCGAACTAGAATCAAAACGTGAAATCTTCAAACATAAATACACAAATATTGAGACGAAAACACATCGGTTCATTGATATTTGATATTTTTTTACATTGTATAGTGTCTACATTGCACAGTTGTCACACAATGAACCCCATGTTGGAAGCGTAAGCTAAGAAGATCTGGATGGCTTCAATTCAAGCAACCAGGGCATAAACTTCATCATAGTCCAGACCCTTTATCTGCTTGAATCCTTGGACTACCAATCTTGCTTTATTCCGTACAATAACTCTAGTAGAATCTTGCTTATTTCTGTACACCCATCGAGTACCAAGAGTACGTTTTCCTTTCGGTAACTCAACAAGCTTCCATACTCCTAGCTTTAGAAACTGGTTCAGCTCTTCGTGCATAGCATCCAACCAGGCAGGTTACTGCAAAGCTACATTAATAGTTTTAGGTTCTATTTGAGAAATCTAGCAAGAATATAAACATGTATTGATAGTCCCTGATTGGCTTCTGGTTAAAATCCCGGCATTGACAGGACTAATGACATTTTCTATTGGATGATTCCGTTGAACACTTGTTGGAATTTCCACATCAGGTACGATCATGCCTTTAGTTGAGGTGTTCAAACTATCAGCATTAGTGTTGCTCGTCTCCTCCTCATTAGGTGCTGCAGTACTGTTAACTACAAGAGTAGTAACTGTACAGTCTTCAGGAATTAGGTCAGGAAACAGTGTATATTCTGAACCATTAGAAATTACACCACCTGGTGATGCACTTCAGGGGTTTGAACATGAGTGGGAGTTATCGGCACTTGTTGGGACGTCTGTTGAGACGAAGGGTGCTCAGAGAAAAACATTTCTGGCGGATCTATGGTATGCGCTCTTGAGCTCCCTTCAGCTCGTTCATCTTCTTCAGTATCACCATATGGTAACGGTTGGTGTGGAGTTGAAACACCTGCATCTGTAGGCACCAGACAGAATGTTAAAGGATTTAAACAAATCTGCGTAATCGTATAATCAATTTGGACCAACTTTAGCATCCGTGGCATTCTCTTCAAGCCATTCAATGTTGCACGACTCGACGGCCTTTTTTGTTACTTTATTGTATACTCTATAGGATGAACCTTTAGCGTATCCAATGAAGAAACACTCGCCCCCTTGGCCTCAAACTTTCCATTGGCGTCCAAAAGCAATAATACACATGGACAACCAAAGATGCGAAAATGTGACACTGAGGGTTTACGTCCTTCCAGAATCTCATAAGGAGTTTTCATATGACGTTTATTTACTAAAGCGTGATTCTGGACGTAACAAGCCGTGCTAACTGCCTCAGCCCAAAAGAAACTAGGAAGCTTCAAGTCGGCCAGCATAGTTCGTGCAACCTCAATAAGAGTACGATTTCTTCTCTCAGCCACTCCGTTCTGTTGCGAAGTTCATGGTGCACTATACCGTCTATCAATTCCTTTTTCAGCGCAGAATGTATCTAAGGTGATATTCTTGAACTCTGTCCCATTATCAGATCGAATAGCCTTGACTTTTGTGCTTACTTGATTTTTAGCCAGAGTAATAAACTGTTTAACTAAACCCGGAGTCTCATTTTTGTGACTTAAAAAGTATACCCAAGTGTATCGTGAATAGTCATCAACTATCATGAGACAGTATGACTTTTTGCCTATGCTCAGTACATTTACCGGACCGAAGAGATCCATGTGAAGTAACTCAAGCACAACTTTGGTCGATGGCATTGACTTGAGTTTATGCGGCTTTCGATGTGCCTTCCCTTTGGCACAAGCAACACATTTCTCTACCAACATGAAATCCTTAATTGGTAGATCGTGGACCATTTGACCTTTGGCAAGTCAATTCAAAATTTTCATGTTTACGTGTCTAAGGCAACGATGCCACAAAAGACCGTCATGTTCTGAAATTTTTGAGAAGAGGCAAGTAATCTCCTCATAAGGCTTCTTGTTCATGTCGATGACATATGCATTTCCTCTTTGTTCAGCAGTCATTAAAAACCAATCTTCATGTATCACGATTCCCGGTTTCAATACATAACATCCCTTCTTCGTAAAATGAACCGTGTTTCCTTTATCACAAATCTGTGAGATGCTCAACTGATTGTGTTTCAGTTCAGGAACTTAGTTCACATTCTCGAAGCTTAGTACTCCGTTCTGTACTGTTACTTTTAAGGTGATTCTGCCAGATTCTCCTCCCGCAAATGAGACATATCCTCCATCAAATTCTTTAACATTAACGAGTTGGGACAAGTCTCCTGTCATGTGCCAGGAACAACCACTATCCATGTACCAAAGTCGCACGATAGTCCTCCACAGCTGTTCCGGCATGAGTAGTGGGATTAGTTAGATTTAGGAACCCAGCCCATAGTAGACCTGGGTTTTCCTTGAGCATCGATATAAGACACTTTCTGCCAAACTGAGTTTTCTTTATTTAAAAACTTTGAAGATTAATTATTGGTAGATTTCGACTGAGATGTAGAAGATTGAGCAACATTAACTTTAGGTTTCCAATGCTTATGTGACTATTTATAATCATTTTTACCAAAAGCTTTATTTGAATTGCTTTAAAAACCATTTATCAATTTTGGTTTCTTCATTTAGCTGCATTCCAATCTTGATCAAAAAGTTTAGCTTTGCTTGAGTTATTTTTCATTGTCTCGGACTTTGCAGTCGTCACAGACTCTGAATAACGTTGTCGATTCTGCTTGACCTTCTGATTTTGTGCACTTTTGCTCTTTTGTTGCACACTTGGGAGATGAACACAGTTTCTGGCAATGTGTCCAGCAATTCCACAGTTGAAACATGTTTGTCGTTTCAACGTGTGGAAATTCTGATACTTGGTAGCAGAAGCCATTCTGTTGGGTTTGAAAGAGTGAGCTTGTTTAGTTTTCTTTGCTTGTTTTCCATGTGTCTTTTTTAAGCTCTTAGGTACCTGTTGATCAGAACTAGCACATGTATGAGATTTAGACCTATGATGATCATTGTCTTTTATATCATTTTTGAGTTTATTTTCAGAAGACGATTCAATTTAATTTCTTTTTTAGGAAAATTTTCTTGTGATTTAATATTTGACGTGACCACCTTTTCCTTTTCAAAATCATGTTCAGTTTTAGTTTCAAATGATTTAGAAGTTTCATCAACACATGAATCATGTGTGTTCAAAAATGGTTCACTAGCAGCTTCGGTTTTCAAAGAAGTCTACTGATCCTTTCGAGAATGTGTTTCAGTGGTCCCAATAGATACATCATTAGGAACTTCTATTGAGACAGATTCAGAAGAAAAATCAGAACACATTTGATCTTCTTGAGAAAGAGTTTCAGTGGTTGACGTGACCGTGTCGTCCCGATCAGTCAAAAACCCAATTAACCTAGGTAGCTAGGGTAAGTCGGGTATCGTATCCACGAAGAGCAGGTGGTCAGTATCGCACGACCCGTTCGATTAGTTAGACTATTTACAAATAATGTACAAAGTGATTATGAAGATTGCTATTTTTATTTATTTGTTTGGTTTTGAAAATAAATCGGAGTGAACCGACAATTTGATGCTATTCTTAAAACAATGTGTGATTAATTAAGATTGTAAACTAAACTAAAAAGTTGAAACAAGAAATTAGAATACGGATCACACCCGGTTCAATAATTGCAAGACCTAGGGTTCCTACATGTTTTAACTTGATTCAATTGCATATAGTGATTAACGGATTACTATCACGAAGCTTAGGTGCCAATTGCTATCAACGTCATAGACAACGGACCGTAATGCACTTCGTTGCCTCGGACATGTAAATCCTAACCTACGATAAGGCATAAGTGCACAAATTCATTTCGCAAAGTCATAACTTTATCATCGTTCGACAATTCACAAATTCAATTCAAATGCACGACAATTATCATAAGTTTCAAATACTAAACAATTTGTCACAAAACCAAATTAAAATACAAATGTATAAACCCTAGAAATCTTACAACATCTACACCGGGGTGAATCCGCAGAGACTAGCCGTTCATGGTTGGGTGGACGCGATCACCGGCTTGAGATGAGATTGAAGGCATGATTGATTTGGTTGAGAGGTGGGAATGATGATGTTTTTCCCTGATTAGTGCCCCCTTCCAATTAATGCCTCTTTTCAATTAGTGTTTTTCCCTAAGTCAGCCGTCAAAATGAAACATCTCCCCAACATGGTTGCATAAAATCGTTGCCCTCCAAGTCAAGCTTTTATATCTCTTGCACATTAAAGATGGTTTATGATCCGACACACATCCCAAACATCACCGTTTACCTCGCTTTCTCTTTAAACTCCGCTACCTCACCAAATTACGCGTTTTACCTGCAAAAGCACAAACACTCGCAATTAACATATTCCAAGCATATTATCACGTAAAACGGATTAAATCACGTAAGACAAGCACGTTTAACACCCATGTTTCACACTCTCCATCACATCCCCACACTTTTCGTTTGCTTGCCCTCAAGCAAATCTGTCTTTCACTTTCACGTGGGTCGAACGAGAAACACACGTCCCATTCCCGAGACAAAGGTTAAGGTCTAATGTCATACCCGGTTCAAACTTTTTTTTTTTTTTTTACAATTTACGAAATATTTAACGAAAAAGTGAATAATCCCATATAACATGGTTATCCAAGACTAACCCGCCCTTGAAACCAATAAATCATGCACATCCCTCACAATGTTCTCTCCACACGGTTTATAATTGGCTAATAGTTGATGCATTAGCATTTTTAAAATAAAAACTCAAACCGATTAGAACATGTACCCGCATAGGCTTGCAACTCAATCATTCTCCACTACTGAACACGAATACTAAGCACAAGTCATAAGGTCTTTGTAAGGGTTGTAATGGGGCTAGGCTAAGGGTAGGAAATATGATATTTTAAAGTGGCTAAGGTGATGAAAACTCGATTTTTATTACAAAGCAACTACTCTAAACAAAACTAACTATAGACATCAACTACGAGGAAACCAATTTTTTTTCCGCCCTTTTATTCAACAACTAATAACTCATATTTTTGTATTTTCTCAACGATTTTCAATTTTTTTTTCGCAACATTTTCTGATTGATTTTTTTTTAATTTTGCAAACACAACTATACAAACAAATAATCCTACAATCGAATTTTCATCACACGGATTTAAAAGAAAAGGTTTAACGGTTATGGGCTAAACGGGTAGTCAAACGAAAGGTTTAGGCTCAAAGTGGGCGACTAGGGGATTTGTTTGGGTAAGGATATATAAATGGTGTAAAAGGAAAAGGTTTACCTAATGCCTTAATCATTCTCATGCTTGTATTCGGTCTATGGTCTCGAACGTATCAAAAGATGCAAGTTCTACAATACATGACTAATGGTCCACTCAAACAAAGAAACATAAATATGTAATTCTATGATGTAAAAGTGGCTCAAAACCTCACATATATGAAGGGTATGGTATGTGACATGCATGATATGCTAGTTTCTTAGGCGGATTATTCCCAAATAACCACCCGTTAAATACTCGTCATGCTATTAACTTGAACTTGACCATGACAAAAGACCAAATGGGTTGTGACATCCATCGTTGACTTAGTTACTTGTGCTTTTAAGATCGCTTTTGAAACAAGATATTTTGAAAAATTTTTGAAAATTTTTCCCCCATCCCCACACTTGAGGTAAACATTGTCCTCAATGTGTAGTGTTTAAATGAACGGGTCAAAAATCGAAAACTTTTACTAACTCCCCCATCCCCACACTTGAGGCAAACATTGTCCTCAATGTGTAAGAACTAGAGTATTAAACGCACAAGGGATGTGACACGACTAACCTCCCCAAAATTTCACCCCGGAAAAATAATATACACTTTACAATCCACTTATTTTCTAACTAAAAATCAAAAGTAAAAAGAAACGTATGCACCTGGTTTTTTTTTTTTTTTTTAAGCTCATTCCTCGTGTGCTCTTCTTCTCTTCAAGAAAGTGGTTGTCCCACGAACTCAATGTACCTACAAATCTTAATCCTTGTGTAGAAGCATGCTTCTCACAACCATCAAAATTTGTTAGTGAACTGGTTCTACCACTTTTATGAAAACATTACCAAGTCATACATTAATTTACTTTGATTTATGTGGAAAAATAATTTACAACAATAACAAACCTAACTCACTTTCGTAGGAATCACGGTTGCATTTAGCTTATGCAACAAGCCCTTTTAAACCCCCCAATAGCTTGGGAGGACGAGAGGTCTCGTGAGGGTTATATAGGGAACACACCCACAACGTTCATTTAACTACTAAAAAATAAAACAAATAATAATACAAACTCTACAACAATCATACCTGATTTACCTCTCATGGTGGTCGAAGTGCACATTTGCCTACCGAGTTTCCAACATACGCTCGGTAGTTGGCATGCCAGATCCATTCTCTTTTTATTTTATGCGGCATGCGTAGTAAGCTACTTTGGGGTGGTTTCTTGATGAAATGTCCAATGTCTTGCAAGACTACCCTTCGAATCCTTATACCCGAACCCGCATCCCCAACTTTGTTGGTTGGAGTGATAAGTATGGGAGAAGGATGGATATGAACGTGGGCATCTTTCGGATCCGACTCGTCTCGCGGTATGATGTCTTCCGCTTGGTTCAAACATTCATTTTCTTGCTCGGGAAGATCAATAGCCTCTTCCACCACATCACCATCTACTATTGTACCATTGGCCAAAACTTCCCGCTCGCGTTTAATTTGGGCTAATTCCTCCGCTAATTGACCCACTTGCACCACCAATGCTTCATGGGCTTTATCTCTCACTTCATTCGCTTTCTTCAAATCTTTGATATCCTGTTGATATTCTTTGATATCTTCATGATATTCTTTCGCCATGTTTATGAGAGAATCAAGCTTGGAATGCATTGACTCTAGAGGGTCCTCGAATGCCGGTTGAGGGTATTCATTATAATAATCCTCATACTCCTCCTCCCGGCAACTTGAAAAATGTGGCAATTCGGGCTCATAGTAGTATTCTTGATAATGTGGTGGTGGTGGATTATCGTACGGATAATATGAGGATGGACCATTGAAATCTTCATAATCCGCCCTCCTATATTCATACAATCCGCTGAGGTAGTCTTCCCGATCCTTGTTGGCTTGAACTTTTTCATAGAAGACAGAGCAATCCTCTAAATAATGCTCTCCGCTTCCGCAACACTCACACGGATCATCATCTACCCAATTCATATTGAAAGATAATACCTGCAAAACATGTACCTGCTCAAACAAACTCGACCACCCAAAGTAAAATCACAAATATACAAGAAAAAGGAAAGAAAATAAACTAAACTAAAATCGAACAAGCAATGAAATACTAAGCGCACTAGCTCCCCGGCAATGGCGCCATTTTGACGTGACCGTGTCGTCCCGATCAGTCAAAAACCCAATTAACCTAGGTAGCTAGGGTAAGTCGGGTATCGTATCCACGAAGAGCAGGTGGTCAGTATCGCACGACCCGTTCGATTAGTTAGACTATTTACAAATAAAGTACAAAGTGATTATGAAGATTGCTATTTTTATTTATTTGTTTGGTTTTGAAAATAAATCGGAGTGAACCGACAATTTGATGCTATTCTTAAAACAATGTGTGATTAATTAAGATTGTAAACTAAACTAAAAAGTTGAAACAAGAAATTAGAATACGGATCACACCCGGTTCAATAATTGCAAGGCCTAGGGTTCCTACATGTTTTAACTTGATTCAATTGCATATAGTGATTAACGGATTACTATCACGAAGCTTAGGTGCCAATTGCTATCAACGTCATAGACAACGGACCGTAATGCACTTCGTTGCCTCGGACATGTAAATCCTAACCTACGATAAGGCATAAGTGCACAAATTCATTTCGCAAAGTCATAACTTTATCATCGTTCGACAATTCACAAATTCAATTCAAATGCACGACAATTATCATAAGTTTCAAATACTAAACAATTTGTCACAAAACCAAATTAAAATACAAATGTATAAACCCTAGAAATCTTACAACATCTACACCGGGGTGAATCCGCAGAGACTAGCCGTTCATGGTTGGGTGGACGCGATCACCGGCTTGAGATGAGATTGAAGGCATGATCGATTTGGTTGAGAGGTGGGAATGATGATGTTTTTCCCTGATTAGTGCCCCCTTCCAATTAATGCCTCTTTTCAATTAGTAGCTTTTAAACAATAAGATGATGACAATTTGATGAAGATACCCTCCTAAGTCAGCCGTCAAAATGAAACATCTCCCCAACATGGTTGCATAAAATCGTTGCCCTCCAAGTCAAGCTTTTATATCTCTTGCACATTAAAGATGGTTTATGATCCGACACACATCCCAAACATCACCGTTTACCTCGCTTTCTCTTTAAACTCCGCTACCTCACCAAATTACGCGTTTTACCTGCAAAAGCACAAACACTCGCAATTAACATATTCCAAGCATATTATCACGTAAAACGGATTAAATCACGTAAGACAAGCACGTTTAACACCCATGTTTCACACTCTCCATCAGTGGTCCCACTGAATGCATCATTAAGGACATCTGTTGACACACTTTAGTAGCTGTAAAACTAGAAGCATCACAATCATCAACAACTGAAAAACAACCATCATCATGCACAATATCTAAATGATCATCACAAGTATCCACAGTTTTGCCCAAAACATCAGGCCCAAAAGACGACACAATACCAAAAAACAAATTAAAAATGTCATGCATCAAACGAGAGTCTGGATTTAGTTCATTTATTAAATTATTAGAAGAATCAGACTTTGATGCTTTTCATTCCCAACTACTTCTTCAACTTTTACTTCATCTGCAATGGAAGACGAAGCATTAGTATCGTTCACAGATGGAGAAATAAAGGTGATTAGCTGATTTGTTCGTTTTTCAACAAATTTACTGTTGATCGATGTCTTATCAGTTTTTGGACCGTAAGTCATAGTATCAGCATTTACTAATTCCTTCACGGTTAATGGTAAATAGGTGTAGTTGTGATTGAATGGAGGAGGCACGTTATTGTAACCTAAACCACACCCTTTCTTTTCTTTGTACTTTAATTGAATGTCACATAAATCTTTGACCAATTTGCTGGAAGTTTCGTATTTCTTAATATTCACTTCATTAATTTGATATTTTTGTTTGATTTCTTCCAGTTCCTTGGTCAAGGCATCTATAGTTTCTTTGGCATCCCTAAGGTGACAACTTTTGATACTTAGATCTTCTTTAAGCTTAGAAATATCTTTACGTTGAGCTTCAATCTTTCTTTATATAATCTTTCATTTTTAGTTAGATAAGAGTTATGCCTTTTTATGTCTTGAAGATCTAAGATCAATTCTGAGTTGTGTAAGCGATAGGCTGCTACCCTACCTCTACATTCAGGAGTACATAAATAAAAATGTACCTCTTCTGCAGTAAGTCCACGAACAGGAGCTGAAAGAACCTGAGTCATGAATGCTATGTTGTCGGGAGGTGTCTGAATTGAAGGTGTCTGTTTCTCAGGAGCTGAAAGGTTAAGCTGTTGAATCTCCGTGCTCCAGTCAAAAGAAGCATCTTGCTGCACCACCATAGCTGAGTTGCGAGCACTTCCACTTGAGGCAGTAGTGGTGGTGTTAGTTGTAGTAACCGTTCTTTCATTGTTCCGTGCAGCAGGTGGAGCTGGTTGGCCTGGCGCTTGATTCCTATTGACTTGAGGCTTGGTGCAGTTTCGTGACACATGTCCTAGTTCATGACAGTTGTAGCAGCAAATCTTGGACTTGTCAATTCCTAACTTGTTAGGTCCATAAAGTGTTTGATTTGCCCATCTGTTTCTTCCAGTTCTTTTCACAAAGGTTTTTTCCCTAAACGTTGCCATAGCCATTTGCCATGTGATGTCCATTTCCCCCACATCATCTGGATGCATTTGATCTAAGTCATCCATAGAAAAGTTTAGAGGATCTAGTTGACCTACAACAAAAGCATTTAAATAGTTTATCACAGAAGCTGCGATTTCAAGGTTCTCATTGGTTTGTTGTGAGAAGAAAGCAATGAACTCGTTCTTGAGAGCAGTGGTATTTGAAGAAGCAGCGGGAGTAGTATTTGAAGATGATGTGACTGGCGGTGCTAGGGTAGCAGAGTAGAAGACATTTGCTTGTGTGGACTCTGGTGCGGCTTTAGCAGACGTCGAGCTTCTGAACATTTGAAATCCAGCTTGTGACATGAGAGCAGCGTTGTTGTTTGAAGCAGAGGGTGTTGTGGTGAAACCGGCAGCCATCAGACTATTTTTGTGATTAGTTTCCCTCTGTTTCTTGTCCAACTCACAAGCCTTGATATGAGAAATCATTTTAGACAAACTACATCGAGCAAGATCTTTTGTTTTCTTGATCATGGCTACATGAAGATCCCAGCTCTTTGGTAGGGCATTCAGAAGTTGTCTGTTTCCGAGGCATTCGAAAGTGGCAATTCAGCCATGGTCATTTGAGTGACTAGCTTAACAAATCTCTGAACCTTATTTTCAACTATCTCTCGATAGATATGGTTAAAGTTTTTGAAATTTTGGCTCAGCAAGTTCCTTCTACTTTCTTTCATATCTTCATTTCCTTCATACACATCAAGTAAGGACTCCCTTAGTTCCTTAGCAGATTTGCACATTCAAAACCCAACAACAATGTCAGGACCCAAAGCTATCGTCAAGTAAGAAAGAGCCTTTTAATCCTCTTCAACTATTGCAAAATCATCATCCGTGTAGTCTACTGGAGGCTTTTTTAACTTAATTCCTGGTGCATATTCCTTTTCGTACATGATTTCTCTTGGACCACGAATAATGCTTCTCCAAATTTTCGCATCTTTAACCTTAATGTGATGCTCAAATCACCACTTCCACTCGGGAAAGTCTTCAGCACTCAGCAGTCTTGGAACTCTAGTCGTTGTTCCTATGATAGAGTCCAGTTCTTGATGTTTGTTCATGGCAGCCAGGTCAACAGTTTGATTTGTGGAAGTCATTTTATAGTATTTTAAGTCAAAGTGTCAAATCAACGTGTATCAATGTTGTTTCGAGTCAAAACCAAAATGAGTAGCAACCTTCATTCGAAATCCCAGTCGAGATCAGAGATTTCAAGTCAGAACAAAAGACAATTTGAGTCAAAATCCTTTGATTGCGAGTCACAAGAAGGCACCATTCAAAATCTGTTGATTTCGAGTAAACTCCTCAGTTGCAACCACCAATCGGAATCACGAGTCGGAACCACGAATCACTAGCAGCAACACAAGTCGCAACAACGAGTCAGAACCACAAAACAGCAACAAAATAAGTCAAAATTGTGAGTCGAAACCCTGAGTCAGAATCTTGATTTCGAGTCCTTAATGACAGACCAAGTCGCAACCTCTAGTAGCTTTTGAGTTGGAACCTTGAATCAATAATTCGAAACCACAGCAGATTGCGAGTCGAAACCTTGAAACTATAACTCGAAACCTGCAAAACAAATTGTTAGAAAGTTTTGACTCGCAATCCCGAATAATCCGGACTTTCCAAATTCAAAGGATTTATCATAATCTTTTGAATGATTTGCAACCAACTCTCCTTGATTTCAGCAAACAGATCTGAAAATTCCCGAAAACAAAATTGCACAGATTTGATGAATATCGATGAACACTTGATGAACAGACTACGAACTCAGCAAGTCGGAACCTTCAAATCAGCAACGAAGTAACTTGGAACCTCCCAAAAACAGTAGTAAACACAATCTAAACCTTCAAATCAACCTTAAAAACCAGATCAGTACCACAAACACAACCGACCTTGAATCCTGTTGATATCAATCGAACCAAGAAAAAGGTTCTTGGCTCTGATACCAATTGTAAGTCCCGTAAACGGATCTTTCAATGATATCAACAATAATCTAGTGTTTGTGCGGAATCTAAACACGAGATGATTCAATAACAATAAACCACAAATGATAATAAACCAAATAACTTATCTTGCATTCACCAATTAAGGAGACTGATACAAGACACAAAAGGGTTTCGGCTGGATCTCTAGAACTTGTGTAAACTGATCAACCCTAAAACATCATTAGGAGTTTGATTATATACTAATCACTTGGGCCGAAAGCCCCTACACAAGCCCAACTAAAACCTATACCCATTACACTTGATTTTGACCTAAAACATAAGTTAAAAATAATTACAAGTTCAACCCAATTAACTATATTAACCCACTATGCATAAACACACGCCTAACCAAAACCTAGACCCATTACACTTGATTTCAACCCAAAACATAAGTTAAATATAATTACAAGTTCAACCCATTTAACTATATTAACCCACTATACATAAATCTCAGGTTCCAATAGATATACTTTCTTTGCTTCAAAACACAGGATCATCAAAATCAATTTAGGAAGCATTGAAAAACAAATATGAGGGTGGGGCAGAAATGATGAAAAGCAGGAAATCATTGTTGAAAAAAGAGTTTGATCTTTCAGTTGTTTGAAAGTGAAAACATCAGACAGATGATAGAGCGTTATTGTCATCTGTTAATCGAGTTAGAAAGAGTTAAGATAAAAAAGGATCAAGAGGAGATAATTGACAAGCTCATTGATGCAGTACCAAATGAAGTGATTGGTCTACATACATCACGATTCTTAAGAATAGCTCAGATTTTGGTAAAATGGATTTACAGATGCTGATTCAAAAGCTTGAGGGTCACGAGTTAGAAATTCGAAAGCAGAATAAGATGAATAACTCAAATCTTCAACAGAATGTGAACATGTACTATCGAGGGAGTCTATTAGCAAACAACCAATCTTCCAAAATTGACACTACATTCAGTGCAGAAAATTCAGTTGGATCACCAAAGAGTAGCTCATCAAACAGTGGTTCATCGAGTAGTGGTTTTGGTTATTCGAACTC
The DNA here is from genome assembly GCA_030545235.1 of Helianthus tuberosus. Classification (NCBI taxonomy): domain Eukaryota; kingdom Viridiplantae; phylum Streptophyta; class Magnoliopsida; order Asterales; family Asteraceae; genus Helianthus; species Helianthus tuberosus. Next base: position 102,473,963 of record CM060371.1, on the reverse strand, counting down.
AAATTCAAATTCAGCCAATCAATCATCTCATGCATCAATCAATTATCAAAATCTAAAGAACTCCAATGCAAATGTAATTCAATTCAACATAGCTGTAAACCTGAACAACTCACAAAGCATGAGTGCTGATGCAGCTAAGCAGCAAATGATCTTCTTGGCATCAATTTTGGAGTCTTATGAAAGTCTAGTTGTGGGGAAAATCGGAAACTCCACATGACTAAAGAAGACTATGATCAAATTGATCCAGGATAGATGGAGTTAATTGGCATTCGTTGGTATATGGCCAGTGTGATTAGACGGGCACAGAGGTTCATGGAGATAACAGGACAACAGTGTGTTGGAGGTCCTACTACCAAACTTGGATTTGATAAGTCCAAAGTTACATGTTTTAAGTGTAAACAAAATGGGACACTTCAAACGAGAATTTCCGAACCAGGAGGTAGATGAGAGTGTCAATCCATTTAATGATGATTTTTATCGAAAGGTGGTCTACCATCGAAACAAAGAACAACCACCGAAGTTCAATCGACAACAGATCGATGATGGTTCGACAAAAGAGAAAAATCATGAGTTGGTGGTAACGCAGGAGGATAAAGGTTTTAACTGGAACAAATACATTCCAGATGATGGTGTGGTGTTAGTGGCCGAAGTAAACCAAACTCAAGAAGAACGACTTGTAGCTCTTTATGAGTGGAGAAAAATCAGGATCTTTTGTGATGCACAGAATGCAAATAGATGGGATTCTAAGAGGTAGCATTATTATGACGAAGAAGGGAATCCGATTATTGAACCCAGAACACTTTCTAAACCTAAATCTTCTTCTGCATGTATATCCTTAAATGCTTCTAATTCAAAGAATGAAGAACCTGAGAATAAACACGTTGAATAGATCATTGACGTGAATCAAGAAATGATGACAGAGAATGTTAGGATCTGAGTTTCTTATGATTGTGTTTTTGTTTAATAATTATGAAGATGAATGAGAATTGCAGCGGAATTAAAATGGAAACAAAAATTTTACACACAATCAAACAGGAGAATTGCTTTCAACATATATGTTTAACTTTGAACCGAATGATTAAATTTATTTCAATCTTCAATTACAAATGTATGCATGTATTACAAACTCCCCCTCAGCCTGAGCTTAAAATAGTTTGTTCGTACAGAATGACAAGTGATGAAAGAGCTGATAGAACAGTACAGGGTACTGTTCTATTTATAGACACGAGCAAACCACTGAAGCATCTTGGATGACGTCACCATGAAAGTGACATCTAACCTCCTAACAACCTACAACTACTGTTCTTTACAAGCACTGTTATCTTAACCACTGATTACATTACAATGCAAATAAGTAAACTAAACTACTACTTCTCATTCCACTGTTGTGACTCCAACAGTACTTTATATATTCAGCAGTGCTTGACCCATATCAGTAGATTGAGCATCAGTGCTTTAGTCTTCAACAACCTTTATGTCTTCATCAGTTGTTGAGTGATCAACAGTTGTAGACGAATAGTGGATGGAGGTCATCAGTTGTTAGGACACTTTCAAGTGGGGATAATTGAATACAAACATCTGCTTATTCTGGATCCACTGCTCTGATCCAGTTTTGGCTTTAATCAACTATTCCTCTGATAGGGTTCAATCCCAACAATCTCTCCCTGGAACAGATGATGCCAAAACCCTTCATTATTATGGATCTTTATTAACTCATCAACAGTTCCTTGACTTGTCCTTTGAATTGTAATTTAAAGTCCATTAAATATGTGTCATCCTCATCCCTGCACAGTGGAAGTTCAAGGAGATCTTGCAGATCTTTAACACCCAGGCCCAATGATTGTTCCCTTGATATGTTCTTCACTTCACCACTGGATTTGAGCAAAGTCAATACGTGGGTCTGTTTGTCAGATTTCCACTTTAGTATTTTTGAATTCAGTGGGTTTCTTGGGAGAGGTTTTATTGATGATGAGTTTGGAGATGGTGGCCTGGTGATGACTGGTTGAGCAGTGTTTGAAGCTTGTGCCAATTCTGGATTTTCTGCTATCATCTGCTTCGGGACCATTTTTATAATGAAATCCCATGTTGTACATCTTCTGCTATTTCTGCATCCATCTGCTTTTGTTTCCTTATTTGATAAAGGATAGCAGCAGGTGGAGCAATGGATTTTCTGACTTGCAGTTTTTGTGGTTTAGCTTGAACCACAGCTTCAGGGTAAACAGGCTTTTGAGGAACATTAGGATTTTTCTTTCTCAATTCTTCCAGCTTTTGGTAAGAGGCCGTCACTTTATCCTCTGACCACCTTGTCACCTGATTCCTTGACCCAAAATCAGTTGTTATCAGCTCTTCTTTCATCCTCTTCAGCTTTAAAGTTCTTCCAGGTACATTTTTCTTGTATTTTGACCAAACAGGAGGAGTGTGTTTTATTTTGTCTTTGTTCATCTTCTCAATTCTCTCTAATTCCTCTTTGAGCTCATCAAGGATTCATTCTTTATATTTCTGCCTTGTATTTCTTGAATGCCATTATGTGTTCAATGTAATCTTTTCTTAGGCTTTCATCTGTTCTTTCTGAAAGTTTCTAACAAAGATCTTTTGAAAACCTCTCCAAAGTGTTGACTTGAGTTAGCAGATATTGGTAGTATCCTTGGATCTCTTTGTCAGATTTTCCCTGTGTATTTCTTTTAGAGATATCCTCTGCTTGTTGAGCCTTTATCTTCAAATATTCTTCAATGTCGTTAGGCCTAGGATATCCTTGAACAGATGGCAGGTTCCTTTTTGCAGGGTCATCTTCAGAGTAGAAGGATTTTATCTCCTCTCTAACTGCTGGAAGATCTAATGGATACTGGATAGCTGCAGGAACAATGGCAGTGTTTGGATTTTGAACTTGTACTGAAGAGAGTGGATCAGGGTTTGGAATGGTAGCAAGGGTTAGTGGTTGTGAAGAAGTTGGAGGTGGTGGAGAATCATCTTCCAAGATTATCCTTCTCCTTTTGGGTTTAGGAGAGGTTGGTGGTGTTTTGATGGGTTGAGAAGTGGTGATTTAAGTGGTGGTGATTGAAGTGGAAGGTGGCTGACTAAAAGTTGTTGAAACAATTGGTGTTTCAACCACTGTTGTCATTACAACTGATGATGTGTCATCAGCTGTCTTCTGCTTTTTGGCAGGTGGATGTTTTGGTGGTGATGAGATTTTTGGTGGGGCAATGGTTGAAGTGGGAGCAGTGGTTGAAGTGTGTGTTGATGTAGTGGTGTTGGTGGCAGTTGTTTGGGTAACAGCTATTGAAACCACTGAAGTACCAACAACTGTTGATACAACAGGTGTTTTAACATCTGTTGGTTTGGAGGTTTGATGTGAGGAGTTTTTGGGAGTTTGGGGAGCATGTTTTGTGAGTCTGGAAGGTGTGGATTTGGGTTGCCTCACTTTTCTAGTGGGCTGTCTTCTTTTTGGCTTAGAATTTTCATCATCCTTGGGCTCAGAAGTACCCTGATCTTCCATCTCCATAAAAACTTTCTTCTCCTGCTCAAACATTGATATACCCTTAGCCTCTATATCCTTTTTCAGCCTTGTCTTTTCATCAGCAAAGGCATTTAAGGTTACATCAACCTTTTTGGAACCATCTGGCTTAGGGATGTCTGCAAGCATACTAGAATTATCTGGTGCAATGTATATACCATCTTCATATCCCTTTTTCTTTAACTGCTTCATTTTCTCCCCCTTTTTGGCATCATTAGGTGGTGGGTTGTCCACAAAAATGATTGAGGGAAGAGCAGTGCCAGTGATGTTCAGGAAATGGGCCTTGATTGCCTTTATATCTACCTGGGTATCCTTGAACCTAGCTTCTATTAAATTTCTGATCTTTTGAACTTGAATTTCATGTTGCTGATCAGCATATTGTCTTTGTTGAATGAGCATAGGTTGAAATAAATCCAGAGCTTAGTGGGAGTAGGAGCAGATGATGGAGCAGCTGTTTGAGTTGGTGCAGCAGTGGGTGTTGCCTTTTGTGCTTTCAACAACTATTGCAACATGTCTTTGATTTCTGCAACAGATGTATCAAGGTTATCAACCCTCTCCGTCAATTCTCTGTACATTAAACCATCACCCAACTTAATGGGATCATCTGATTTCCCACTAGCAGTGGTTGTATCAGTGGTTGACTTAGGGAAAGTATCCCAAAAATCATCCACTGATGCCCCTTTGTCTTGGTACTGGGGACTTCTTCCTTCAGTAGGGGTGACCAGTTTTAGTGAACCAGTAAATACTGGAAACACCCTGGTTCCCAAAGAAGAAATTGCCTTCAAGGAAGTCTTATTGATGAAACTACTGTCCAAGTGTAAACCAGTGGGTTCAACACTTGTAGTAGCTGCTTCACTTGAACTACCACCAAGAGTTACATGTAACTCAAGGGGTGTAACCTCCTCAGTTGTTGGTGGGCTAGCAATGCTAGGGAGCTCAGACTCAGTCACTTGTGGAGGCATACTCTCAGTGATAGGTGGTTGAGAGGAACTGATTTCTGTCTGAGCTATATCAAGTGCATCCAAGAAGGGCAATATTTGTGCTGGAATTTGGGCAATGAGGATAGGGGTGGAAAGAGAATTTGCCCCGGGCAGTGGGCTGTGGATGATGGAATCAAGCGATTCCAGAGCATAATAAGTTGGTGTCCCTATTCTTACAACCTGTTCTTTTTTAGAAGAAGCAGGAGGAGTTTGAGGCTCAGGTTGAGATATTTCTTCTAACTGCTGTGAGGAAGGAGCAGCAGTGGTTATTTATGACTTTTGTGTTGTCACTGGCAGTTGCTCTGGGATCTCATCTTCCAGAGTTGCCTTTTTTGTAGGTTTGGGGGGCTTTTGGGATTTTTTCTATTTTGGTCTTTTTGTGGGTTTAGGTGTGGGTTTCACAACAGTTGTTTTGCTGCTGTGATCACCTTGAGAAGTGGGCTCAGCAGCAGGTACCTGAGGAGCAGTGGTTGCTGCTAAAGTCTGCTCAGGAACCTCTGCTTGTGTTTTGGAAACTTTTGACAGCCTTGTGAATGTGTCAGGTGTTAGGCTGTTTATTTGACAAGGTTCACATTGGATAAGCACATGAGCATTATCCTTTGAAAATTTCTTTTGAAAACAATAGCTTAAGAACCTTGGAAACAGTAAAAATGATTTTTTATTAACATTTTTGACCAAATCATTGAACATATCCTGGGAGTAGTTAAAGTTTTCCTCATTTAGTATAGCATAACCCAGGTATTGGATCTTCAATGGAATTTCATTGAAACCAGTGGTCTTATTTGAAACACACATTAGGAGGGTATGGAATAAAAACCTTGTTGTAGGAGGAAAACTGCCTTTTTGTAAGGTGTCCTTTTTCATTTCCTCTTCATACCCTCTTTCAAGAAAATCTGTTTGATACTCTGTTTTAGGGAAATAAATTTTACCTTGAAGATCATCGAGTTCAAATACCTCCAAAATGGTTTGAGGTGTTATTGTGACTGGAACACCCTTTATCGAAGAATTAATGTCTATGGGCTTTTTATCCTTAGAATCAAGCTTAGTTTTTTTCCAAAATTCTTGCTGGGTTTCCAGGTAAACTGGAGCATCAAAAGTCAACAAAGTTTTGTACTTTGAGGACGAAAGAGCGTCAATGACGGAGTCGAAGGTGGTGGTATGACTTGGTTTTGTAAGTAGACCGGAGTAATTGTGAGGCGCTTTGAATGGAAGAGCCATGGTGATTTGAGTGTGAGAGCGAGAGGAAGAAGATGATGAAGGATTTGAGAGAAATGGATGGTAACTGCTTTGAGAAAGGAAACTTGAATTCGATTCGACAGTGAAAATCCTGTTTGGGGTTTTAATTAGGGTTTTATAAAGGAAAAAAGTGAATGCTGACGTGGCAGCGGTTACAAAAGATCTGACTGCTATGTACTGTCCACATGTCAACCACTGATGAGTAATGGAAGACAGTTGTTTAGGAAACCACTGATGAAACAAGTATCAGTGGTTGCTGAAAAGACAAATGAAAACAGTGGCTGATTTTTAACTATCAGTGGGTTAAAACACTGATTTTGAACAACAGTGATTAACAAGGAAATGAGAAAACAATGGTTAACTTTCAGCAGTGGACAATAGACAACAGAACAGATGTTTGAACCAAAAACAGTGGTTATGACAGACTTTTAAGGATTAATGAAAAATTTTCATTTTTAACTATTTTTAAGGATGGAATTTTGATTTTCTGAAAACATTTTAATGCTTTTATTCATAGAAAAAACAAGATTTTCCTTTTTATTCCATGTTCAGCATGCCAATTCTAGAGATCAAGCTTTCAAAGGTGGATGTGTCTAATGCTTTTGTTAGCACATCTGCCAGCTGATCTTTAGTTGGAACATGATGCAGAGAAATCAAACCTTTTTCATAGCAATCCCTCACAAAGTGATGTCTGATATCAATGTGCTTGGTGGTTGAATGTGAGACTGGACTTTTGATGATATTTTCTGCTGCCTGACTGTCTAACATGAGAGGTGTCTTTAAGGCAGTGATACCAAAATCCAACAATTGATTTTGAAGCCATAACAGTTGGGCTGTACAGCTTGCAGCAGTTATATACTCTGCCTCAGCAGTGGATGTTGAAACAGCTGCTTGCTTTTTGCTTTGCCAAGACACTAAGCAACTGCCTAGGAATTGACACCCTCTTGAAGTGGACTTCCTTGTTTTGTTACATCCAGCAAAGTCACTATCTGAGAAACCTGAAAGCTTAATATTTCCATCAGCAGGATACCAGATACCAAGTGTGGGAGCACCTTTTAGGTATCTGAAGATCCTTTTTACAGCAATAAGGTTTGACTTTCTAGGGGCTGATTGGGATCTTGCACAAACACATGTTGCAAACATGATGTCTGGCCTAGATGCAGTTAGGTACAATAAAGACCCAATCATGCTTCTATAAAGAGTTTGATCAACCAAATCATCCTTTTCATCAGACATGACTATTTTTGTGGTTGCAATGGGTGTACTGCATGGCTTACAATCTTCCATCTCAAATTTCTTTAAAAGTTCTTTGGAATATTTTCCTTGATGGATGAAAGTACCATTTTGCAGTTGCCTTACTTGGAGACCAAGAAAGCACTAGAGTTCACCCATTGCACTCATCACAAACTCAGCTGTCATGAGTTGTCTAAACTCTTCACACATTTTAGTACATGTGCTTCCAAAAATGATGTCATCCACATAAATCTGGATAATCATCAAATCCTTCCCTCTCCATTTTAAAAACAATGTTTTATCAATTTTACCTCTTGTAAACCCAATGGAAAAAAGAAAGGTGGAAAGAGTTTCATATCAGGCTCTTGGTGCTTGTTTCAGGCCATACAAAGCTTTATTTAGCTTGTAGACATGATTTGGATTAAATGGATCCTCAAAGCCTGGAGGTTGACAAACATATACCTCTTCATGAATTTTACCATAGAGGAAAGCACATTTTATGTCCATTTGATACACCTTTATGTTGTGGTTGACAGCAAAGGCCAGGAATAATCTGATAGCTTCTAATCTTGCTACAGGGGAAAATGTTTCATCATAGTCAATGCCCTCTTCCTGTCTGAACCCTTGAACCACGAGCCTTGCTTTATTCTTGACAACAATACCCCTTTCATCAGTTTTATTTTTGAAGACCCACTTTATGCCAATAGGACTCACACCCTCTGGTAGTGGTACAAGCTCCCAAACTTGTTATCTTCTAAACTGTTGGAACTCCTCTTGCATGGCTTCTACCCAGCTGTTGTCTTTTAGTGCCTCTTGGTACTTGACTGGCTGATGGAGAGACAAGAAACCAGCAAAAAGACAGATGTTTTGGGATTGGCTTCTTGTTAGCACCCCTTCACTGATGTTGCCAATGATTTGGTCAGGTGGATGAGACTTCAAGAAGATTAGATCTTCTTTGTATGGAACAATGGCATTTAATGGTGAAGGCTGCAGATGTGAATCATCTGAGCTAACCACTGCTGGTGACTTTGATGATCCAGCAGTGGCTTCAAATGGAGGTGGAGGAATAGGAGGAACTGGTGTGAAAACATGTTGACTTTTATCCACTGTTTGAGGACTTTTATCAACAGTGTTTGATGATGTGGAAGCAGGGGTTAATGGGCTACTTTGGTCAACAACTGTTGAGGTAGCAGTGGTTGAGCTTTAACAGCTGTTTTGAACATCTACTGCTCTTCCAATTGAAGCAGACTTTTGTTGTGGAATGATGACTTCATATCCATAGTCTGACGAAGAATTTTCAGATGGACCTGCACTGTTAGTCTTGATAGAAACATTTTCAAAAGTAAATTTATCAAGATCAAACAATTCTGCAGGGTTTACAGGGATTTTCATTGATGAAAGTTCATTGAACTTCACATTCAAAGTCTCTTCCACTGTCTTAGTCCTTGTGTTGAACACTTTGTAGGCCTTAGCAGTGGTTGAGTATCCCAAATGATAACCACAATCTCTTTTGGCTGCAAACTTTAAGATATAATCTTTTAAGTTTAAAATAAAGCATGGACAGCCAAAAACTTTGAAATATGAGATCAGTGGTTTTATTTTATACAGCGGTTCATAGGCAGTCTTTTGATGCCTTGGGTTGATTAAAACTCTGTTTTGGACATAGCAAGCAGTGTTTACTACTTCTGCCCAGAAAGTTAATGGCAAACCTGAATCAACAAGCATGGTTCTGGCAGCCTCAATCAATGTCCTGTTCTTTCTTTCAACAATCCCATTTTGCTCTGGTGTTCTTGGAATGCTGTACTGCCTTACAATTCCTTTTGACACACAGAAGTCATCCAACTCCTTATTTCTGAACTCTGTGCCATTGTCACTCCTGAAGACTTTTACTGGCAAGTCAAACTGCTTTTCAACCTGTGTAACAAAGTCTTGCAGAATGCCTGCAGTCTCATCTTTGGAATGTAAGAAATAAGTCCATGTAAACCTAGAAAAGTCATTTACAATTACCAAGCAATATCTTTTCTTTTTGAGACTTATGACTTTAACTGGGCCAAACAGATCCATGTGAAGCATTTGCAAACACTTGGTTGTTTTGGACTCTTCAATGGACTTAAAGGAGCTTTTATGTTGTTTTCCTTTTAGGCAGGAAACACAATGCTCAGGACAGGTGAACAGTTTTGGAGGTAAACCTCTTACTAACCCCTGTTTTGACAAAGCAGTGATTGCCTTGAGATTTGTGTGCCCCAATCTTCCGTGCCAAAGTTCCGTCTCTTTGTTAGAGGCAGCTGAGAACAGACAGGCATCAGTCCTGGGGCTCTCTTTTGACATATCAACTACATAGACACTGCCACTCCTTTGAGCAACAAGTTGGGGTTTTCCATTTTTTATTATTTCTTCAATCTTTTCAGCCATTTCTGGTCCAACAATCCTACAACACTCCTTCATGAAGATTGAGCCATAGCCCTTATCACTCATTTGTGAGACACTTAGGAGGTTGAATTTTAGATTGTCTATCAGATTGACATTTTCAAACTTAACATTACCCGATTGAACTGTACCAGACCCCATCACCTTCCCTTTACTATTATTACCAAAAGATATATCACCCCCTCCATGAGTTTTGAAATCTTTGAGTAGGGCTCTACATCCTGTCATGTGCCTGGAGCCTCCACTATCTACATACCAAAGATTATCTAAGCATGCAGAAGCTCCTTGTACATCAAGTAAAAGGTTAGTTCATTAGGGTCTCCAAAGCCAATAAGGCTTTGGATGGGGTCTCAACAGTGTTTGTGTTAAGTTCAGGTGGATGGACAGTGGTTAGCTCAGGGGTTTGGACAGTTTTGGAACTATTTTCTCTAACCACTGTTGGGGGTCTTACCCTATCAGCTGTTGATACCCAAAGGAATGCCTGTTCACTCTTGGTTTAGAAGGCCTTTTGTAGGCTTCATAAACATGTGGGACCCTTGGGTATGGTGGTTGACCTTTACCTCTTCGGTATTGGTTAGCAGGGGGTGCATCAGTCACCTGAACATCTCTTTTAACAGAGGTTTGGTTCAGCTGTTTGGTAACAGCTGTTTGAACTGGCACAAACAATGGTTGGTTCTTGATTGGTGGTTTTGATGAACTCATGGATGTTTTTGAAGTGTACTCATTCTTTTTTACATCAAAGGATTTGAGGTACACACATTCCTGAGTGATGTGATTTGATTTACCACAGATGGTGCAGCTCTTAGCAGGCTTAATGATACTTGTTTTGTTAATATCATATGCTTTTAGATGAAAACAATCTTGGGTCAAATGATTTTTCTTCTCACAAAAATCACAAAACAAGTTTTTAACCTTTTCTTTTCTCTTCTTCTTATCAGACTCCTTTGCAACAGAGTTTTGAACCACTGTTGGGATGTCTTTAAGAGGAATGACCTTTGCTTTGGGAGCTTTTACACCATCCGTGGTTGTGAAGTCCATGGGCTTGAAGTTTTCAAGGATGTCACACTCATCAGACCATGTGGGTTTAAATTGGTATTTCCCAATTTCCTCAAAAGTTGAGGACCCCACAGATCTTTTCAGAGTGATCTTGTTACCAAGTTTGTTAGTTATTTTAACCTCTTGGCCATCCTTGTTTGTGGGAATGATTTCAACAAAACCAGATTCATTTGCAGCATTGTTTTCAACTTGGTCATGTTTTCTAAAGCCTACACCAAATTTTACATTGCTTTTGATCTGTTTCTCAAGCATGACCTCATAACCTTTGCAGAATTCCACCCAATTTTCACAAGTGATCTGGGTGGATTCCAACTCCTTTTTGCAGACATGATATTTTTCTATCATGGTCTGGAGTTGGTCCTTGGTTATGCTATGTTCTAGTTTGATGCTGTAAAGTTCACTTTCTTTTTCACTCAGTTTGTTTTTCAGTTCTTTTAATGACTTTTCAAATTGAATTTCAGAAGTTAACAACCTATCCCTAAGGTTTTCATTCACCTCTTTAATGTTAGCAAATGCTATAATGCATTTGTCTGAACACATATTTTTAAGAACCTGAGGTGATACATTGGTTACAGCCATCATGGCACAATCACATGTATGATCACTTTCTTCTTCAGCTTTCTCTTCTTTTTCACCTTCTTTCTTTTCTTCTTCTTCTTTGGACCAGGGGTCGGACAATGGTTCCAACAGGGGTTTTGAGCTTTCTCCCAGCAGTACTTCATTAGCAACAGCAGTAACCACTGCTTCAGCAATTTTGTCCACTGTTTCATCACTTGACTGTTCTTCTTCAGCTTCCAGCCCCTCCTGTATGGTCTCCAATGCTACAAAACAGATATCATTACCAGAAACATTGCTTTGAGCATAGAGTGCAAAATTTTTATCTCCTAACTCTTCAGGTAAACTGCTCTAGTCAACCAGCCCTTGTGTGAAAAAGCTTTGTTGGTCTGGTTGAACCACTGTTGGTGCAGTTTGTTGAGGTGCAGCCTGTTGCACCTGAACCTGAGGAGCAGGGGCTTGGACATACTGAATTTGGGGAACAATGGTTTGAACATAATGCACAGGAATAGGGGTTGCAGAATGTGCATAGTGAGCAGTGTTAACATGGGCAGCAGGGGTATATTGGGCATAGTGCACAGTGCTTTGGTTATTTTGTGGTCTAGGTTTTGAGCTGGGATGTGTGATAATTGGTCCAGTGGTTTGACTCCTGCATTCCCTAGCAAAATGACCTAGCCTATTACACTTATAGCACTTGATCTTTGACTTATCCAACCCCACTTTTAGATTCCCATGTTACCCTGGGAATTTTCTCCCTGTCCTTTTGTAAAACTTGCTAGTTCTTACACTTAGCAATGCCAGTTGATGCAAAATGTCCATTTCTTCTAAGTCAGTTGGATCAAAATGCTGTAAATCATTGAGTTCAAAGCACAGATTGTTAGAGTTCTAACTTTCTCCATTTGCTGTGAAAGCAAAATTGGATGAGTGAGGATCAGAGTTGAAGTTTCCACCAGCAGTTATGTCAATAAAATGATCATAACTCTGATCCTTACTGCTGCCAGACTCTTCTTGACCCAAAAGAGCTGTGTTGCCAAATGAGTAATCATTTGCAACTTTGCCAGACTCTTGCAACTTCTTTTTTTGGTTTAACTCCCTTTCATAGGCCAGGAGTCTACCATGAAGTTGGGTCAGGGCCAGATCTTTGAACTCAACAGAGTTTCTGGTCACAAAAGCTATAGTATCCCATTTTTCAGGAAGTGATCTTAAAAACCTGCTGTTAACAGTTGACTTTGGAAATTCAGTTTTAACAAGCTTAAGTTCACTTATGAGACAGCTAAATCGCTCAAACTGCCGAGTTATTGTTTCACCCTTAATGTGACAAAAAGGTTTCATACTATTGGCTCAAAATTTCCCTTTTGTTTTCAATTACTTCTTCAGTTCCCCCAAATTGTTCCTTAAGTGCATCCCACAATTCCTTGGCACTGTTACAATGTAACAGCCCAGCAGAGATCTCATTAGGGAGTGCAGACGCAACAATGCTAAATGCCTTGGCATCCAGTTCGATTTTCTGAAAATCCTGTTCAGTATAATTCTCAATTTACTTAGGTTCGAACTTCTTTGGATCCTCAACACTCGAAACCAGTGGAACATGTGGTCCAAAGATAACCAACTTCCAACATCCGGTATTCTGTTGAGCAAGGATGGGTCCCATCCTTCTCTGCCAGATGTTGTACTCATTTCTTTTCAATATGGGTGGTTTAAAGAGAGAACCGATGTTATTGTTCATATCTTGTGATTGTGACGTCATCCTGGTTGTTTTACAGGTACTGGTTAATCAACATTGATCGTAATTAACCCTTCCTCTGTTTTTCAACAAAATGAACAATTTAACAGTATCAACGATTATGAGCTGAACTATTTATATCAAAATGACTGTTAGATCAAATTTGACTGTCCAGGCTCTGATACAAATTGTTAGGATCTGAGTTTCTTATGATTGTGTTTTTGTTTAATAATTATGAAGATGAATGAGAATTGCAGCGTAATTAAAATGGAAACAAAACTTTCACACACAATCAAACAGGAGAATTGCTTTCAACATACATGTTTAACTTTAAACCGAATGATTAAATTTATTTCAATCTTCAATTACAAATGCATGCATGTATTACAAACTCCCCCTCAGCCTGAGCTCACAATAGTTTGTTCGTATAGAATGACAAGTGATGAAAGAGCTGATAGAACAGTACATGGTACTGTTCTATTTATAGACACGAGCAAACCACTGAAGCATCTTGGCTGACGTCACCATGAAGGTGACATCTAACCTCCTAACAACCTACAACTACTGTTCTATACAAGCACTGTTATCTTAACCACTAATTACATTACAATGCAAATAAGTAAACTAAACTACTACTTCTCATTCCACTGTTGTGACTCCAGCAGTACTTTATATCTTCAGCAGTGCTTGACCCATATCAGTAGATTGAGCATCAGTGCTTTAGTCTTCAACAGCCTTTATGTCTTCATCAGTTGTTGAGTAATCAGCAGTTGTAGACGAACAAAGGATGGAGGTCATCAGTTGTTAGGACACTTTCAAGGGGAGAGAATTGAATACAAACATCTGCTTATTTTGGATCCACTACTCTGATCCAATTTTGGCTTTAATCAACTGTTCCTCTGATAGGGTTCAATCCCAACAGAGAATTTGAAGAAGATTGCTGATAAAGCAATGATGGCAAATCTAGACGAGGTAGAAACACAAACTGAGTCTGTCGAGTCATCAAAAAAGGTTAAGTCAATGGGTAATGGTGTTGAAAGTGAGATGAAATCTGAGGATAAAAACAAAGTGAAGTGTAGGAAATGCATGGAAACATGAAGTGCCTGTACTGAAAAAGATGAAATTTTGAAATCCAAAAATATTGAGTTCACAAAAATTAAAGATCTTTTAAAAGAAAGATGTAAAGAAATTGTTTTACAAGAAAAAAATCTTAAATTGAAACAAAAACAAATTGATGATTTGAAGAATAAGATTGATATTTTGGAAAAAGATTTGAAACAAGGTGTATATGAGCGTGATAAAAAGGATTTTGAAATGCAAAAATTTAAAGAACATCACAACATGCTAAGTTATGATTACAAGAAAATGAAAGAGGCATATGATGTGATGAACAGAAAAACTAATGAGTTTGTTGCACTTGTTCAGAAACAACATGAAACAAATGAGGAGTTAAAAATAACTATTAAAGATAAGCAATTAAGTATTAACAAGTTTGTTGATGATATTGCTTATCTTAAACAACAACTTGAACAAGCAAAAACTGAAACTGAATGAGTAAATTTGAAACTAGTTAGTTATTCAACTGCTCGATATGTCCTCAATCATATCATTCCGAAACCCACGGGTAAGGATAAAAATGGAGAAGATGTTTATGGTCATGGAGGCGGTGTTGGGTATAACTGTGTTCCACCACCTGTGCTTAATGATTTTACAAGAAAGAAACCAGGGGTGGAAAAGGCTTTAAACATCAAGCTTAAAACTGAACAATCAAAACAAAATGATGTTAAAAAGGACTACAAACTGCCAGAAAACATTGATGTCACTTTTGAAAAAACAGATAAAATCGATGAGGATGGAATTTTGAATATGAGGTGGTTAACAAAGTGCTAAACAATGTTTTTGATAACGAAAATGAATCTGATAACGATTCCACAAAATTCAAAAGTCCTAAAGATAGTTTTGAAGATGAAGAATGTTACTTCAACAACTATATTCCTAAATCCCAAAACAACTCGGATGATGAACCTACTCTGGTCATGTACCCGATGTGTGGGTCGGACAAGTTGTTTTCGGATGAAGAGTTTCCGATTCAAAACATCAATGTGGACAAGATTGAAAAAGTTTTTAAACTAGTGGAAGTCGATGTATCAGAAGTCGAGATTTTGTCGAACTCAAAGAGGTTTATGAATTTTCAAAAGGACAAAGCTTATCACAACAAGCCTAGAAACCCACATTTTCAAAATAAAACTCAGAACAATGGGAAGTTCGGGCAAGGGAGTGGTAAGAAATATCAAAAGAAAAATTTTCAGAAACTAGTGTTTGTGAAAAAGATGAAGATTGTGAAGAGCACAAGTTCATTTTTTGACAAACAAATGAAGAATTTTTTGTTCAACAGGAAAAACAGAGACAGGCTGAAGGTACCTGTAGCATTTAAGACAACCGGACTTGCTTCAAATGCAATGAACTTGTCCAAAACAAACGCCTAAGCCTGTTAATGTTTCAAACAAACAGAAACCGACAGATGAAAAGAAAAAGGGTCCGATGTTTGCACCAAAAGAGTTTTTAAAGAAACAAAATGAATCTAAAACCAATGCACAACTAGTTAAACAGATTTCTAAACCAACACAAACTGGCGAGACATCAAAACAAAGTGAAAAGAAAGATTCAACATCTGGTGTGAAGAAAATTGTTTTGAACAAGCAAACTTGGATGCCTAAAACACGAGGCAAATCATCTGTTGAAGAGAAAAAGAAACACACTTCTTCGACTGTGCAAGTCAAGAAGTATCTTCCAAAGGTTTCTGTTGTTGACAAAAGGAAATTGTCGCAACCCTCGTCCCCTAATTAACCGGGAACGGGCGGCCGCGGCCAGTTTCATTGGTATCGGTATTTATCATTTTGGCAGCGGAATTTACATCAGGACCGTAGTTAGGAAATATTTTAACAGAGTAAAATACCACGTTTTTATAATATTAAACACATGGGAAAATCCCAAGTTTCAAATACACACATTTTTATAGGATAAACCCTATTTTATTTAAATAAAACATCTCTTTATTTTAGGTAACTTTATAGCCACTTTTCCAAGCCTTCAGTGCTGTCCATCTGGCTTCTATTTGGCTTTCACATTTTGTTACCTGAAACGCGTTTAAAACAATTTTGTCAATGGGAAATACTGGTGAGTGAATCCCAGTTCAATCAACACAGGTAAAAAACGTTTTATAGTATTAAGGGCGGTCGCGCAATTACATTTGTTTCCATCTACTTTAATTACCACGCACGGTACTGTCAACCCGACTTGTAGTCATGTTACTACTCACAATGTGGTAACAAATTTTGTATACAAAACCCCAACATACCGACGATAATTGTAGAATACAAATACTCAATCACTGTTTAATATAATGTTAATCATATGAGGTTTTGTAAAAACAGTTTGCAAAAAGAAGGATTACTCACTTTGTTGTCTTAGGGTTTTCTTTAAGGATTTCCTGATGATTATCTATTATTTACACAAATGCACACGTGTTAGTATAATAACCCAATATTTACATTAGTAATACCCTCCCCGAGACGGTATTCCAACGACTACGTCGGGCAGAACCACGACAGCCGTTACGGAATCCTAGATCAATCAGGCAGCGTATCTAATACGTAACCGGGGGTTATGATACTTACAACGAGGCAGGGCTTTGCTAATTAGGGGGGTATTATGCCCGGGTATAGTGCCTATTATAGAGAAATTGAGAGAGAATCGAAGGAATTGAACGACGAAAATGAAATGCCGTTCACTGCTATTTATAGGGCTGCTTCAGCAGTCCCTCGCGCCCCGCAATGGAGCTAAGGACGGCCGTCACGCCCTGCGACGTAGACCCCCTAGGCCGTAGCCTTGACCAATCATCGATCTAGCTTTGACACGCACACGACACGTGGCAGCTTCAGGTCACGCCGCTTGTCTCCTCGCTCGTGCCCCGCAAAGACTTAAGGTCAGTCTGTCGCGGCCCACGACAGACCTATTTCAATTGTTTTTATTTTATTTTTAATTATATATGGTATTTTGGGCTCGGTTTTCGCATACGGGATGTATTTTAGGGCCTTTTGGGATATTCTAGATATTTTTAGTGTGTCAGAATTATTTTGGAGGGTTGTTATATCCTTCCTACCTTGTTTTAGAGCTCGTCCTCGAGTTCTACTGGAACAGGTGTGGATATTTCCTTTGCATTTCTGATTCAAGCTCCCACGTGTATTCTGGTCCTCTATTGGAATCCCATTTTACTTTGACTAGAACTAATCTCTTGTGTTTGAGATTCTTGACTTTCCTGTCTTTAATCTGTAGAGGTCTTTCTACAAATTTAAGCTTTTCATATACCTCTATGTCCTTAAGAGGTACTACAAGTGATTCATCGGCTAAGCACTTTTTGAGATTGCATACATGAAATACATCATGTATTCCTACCATTTCCTCTGGTAGTTGTAGCTGATAGGCTACAAGTCCTATTCTTCTAATAATCTCAAAAGGTCCAACATACATGGGGCTTAGCTTTCCCCTTTTGATGAATCTTACCACTCCTTTCCAAGGAGAAACTTTCAATAATACCTTGTCTCCTACTTGAAATTCTAGTGGCTTTCGTCTGTTATCAACATAACTCTTCTGGCAATCACGTGCTGCTTTCAATCATTCCTTGACTTGAATGATCTTGTCGGTTGTTTCTTGTACTATCTCAGGTCCAGATAATTGCTTTTCTGCAATTTCTGTCCAACAGACTGGAGTTCTGCACTTTCGTCCTTAAAGTGCTTCGAATGGTGCAACATTGATACTTGTGTGTCACACCCCGACCACGTAAAACAACAAAACGTGGCGGAAACATCGGGGAGTGTTGTAACAGAATCATTGTTTCATAACACATGGAAATTGAAATATTGTTTTATTGATTAAAAGAGTTACAATGTCTTGACAATCAAAGAAATATAACATAAATAACTAGTCTTGCATCTTTTATTGTCACTAAGGCCCAAGTCCGCCTAAGTGTATCTTGATAAATCCTATGCATCATATCCTGAAACACATGTGAAAATAGGTACGTCAGCATAAAAATGCCTGTGAGATACATAGGTTTTGTGAAAATAGAATTCATGACTTATGTTTAAGAAAATGTTTAGTCATGAACCTTGTAATTTGCTTTGTCTTGTAAATCATTTGAAAAACAATAAGTTCAGATGATATGTATAAATAAGAGAATAATGTATGGTTAAATGAATAACCATGTAAAATGAGTTTGTATAAAATGTTATATGTCTTAAATTGAAATGATTCAAATAACGCTACGATATGTAATACCATACAAGCACTTATATATAGGAAGTACCAGCAGCGTATCCACCATGCTTGTATCATATTACACACGCCTCGTTACTTAAATCACTTACTCAAACCAAACCACCATTGTAAAATGTTTATGTATAATCAAATGTTAAAATGTTTTGTGTATATTAATGTTAAAATGTTTATGTCTAATGTAAATCATGAATTGTGTATATAAATGTCAAAATCTTTATGTCTAATGTAAATCATGAATTGTGTATATCAATGTCAAAATGTTTATGTCTAATGCATATCATGTAATGTGTATCCAAAATATCATGTATGGTAGGTGAAATATATCAACTAAACCATATGTAAAATGCACAAAAACAAGGTATTGAAGTAAAACATGGTTTAAATCAAAGTTATGATTTGTGGAACAAACGCATGCTATACTGATATAAACATCTATGCGGTATTGTAAAATGCATACATCCAAGCCTTGCGACTGTAGAATAAACCCTAGCTCAAAGTCTAAGGTCCACCTAGAAATGTATTCGGATTCGGTCATTCCTTCCACCCAAACAAACCTAGGGTTTCAGGAATGGGAGTTGTCAAGTCCTATGGTACCACTACCTACTACCGAGCGGCATGATCGGTGTTAATGAATGTATATTGTCCCATTTAAACAAACCAAATGTCATACCAAAATGTAAGCATGTGATGAATAACAAATGTACTAAGTATGCACACAATGGATATACATAACATAAAATGTAATGTAAAACAATGTACTAAGTATGCACACAATGGACATACATAGCATAAAATGTAATGTAAAACGATGTACTAAGTATGCAACAAAGGACATACATAGCAAAAACACAATGAAATCATGTACTATAAATGTACTAATGAACATAGCAAGTATATGAAGTGAAAACAGGAAAGCATGAAAGTAACAAGTAGGCACATGTGTTTCACCCCAATATAGTTTGAAAAACAGTAAAAGAGAGGTCTATGTACTCACTTGAGATTGCTTAGAAGTCCTAGGATAACCACCAAGCAAGCTAGAAGATCACAGAATCAAACGACACCTAATATAGGTATCTACATTAATAAACCGGACCTATATCGGAGGATCGGATAGAATGAAGGCTCGTAAACCAAATAAGGATGGGAAATCATGTAATATGGTTTAACAAAGCCTACATACTAAAATGAAACCTAACCTAAGTGCTTACGAACCATTACGACCCGTTTAGGTAGCTTATGCTACTATAATGCGTCGTTCGCGTGAAACGCGTTCGGACCGCCTAACTAGTCCTATGATTAGTAAAATATGCCTTAACATGTCTAATATTGTTGCCGAATCAGTTTAGATGTCGAAAGTTATATTACATATGCTTAAAATGAATTTTGGCGCAAAAAGGGTATTTTGGTAATTTACCTAAGGCATATAAACTACCTATCATACAACTAACTAAACGTTGTGACCATAAGGTATAACCTCGGAAGGTTAAACAACTATGGTCACCTACTGTGTTTGGTCGGATCCTAATGATCGACCAAACGGGTCGGGTTCGAAAGTATAAGCGACTAATTAGATCGCTTACCTTTACTACCCTAGACAAGCACAAAACTAAAAGTGACGAGCTAAGCACGTTAAAACATGCTTAACTAAGTTAGAAAATAAGTTTGGTATCAAAACAAACGGTTTTGATACCCATAAGTAGTTTGGTTACAAAATACGCAAGAATACGTATTCTGGCCGAAACTACGACTCGTCACTGAGCCTAGATAACGTGGTAATCAGTAGGTATAGTCACTAGGGACTATAACCATCGTGATTACGCTCACGTTATGAAGTTTAAACGAACTTCACATTGATCATAAACTGGTCAATGCAGAAAGTCAAACGCAGTTTGACTTTAACGCTAAAATGAATGGAAAAGAATGAAAGAACACTTACAACGGGTCCCCGCAAGTTTGATTTCCAAGTAATCTCAGGTAGGAAGTGTATAAACACAACCACTTAGAGAAAAACTCAGATTTCAAGTGGCTTTTGCAATGGGGATGGAGGGGTATTTATAGGATTTGGACCACCGTTAGGATTGTTCCTCGTAAACCGTGCTTCAATCTAGGCCGTACACATCAAGCCCATGGTTTTATAAAACCATTTGAGCCCATGGTATTGCCCAAAACCAGGTGTAAGTGGTTTAAGAGTGCTTAACAGCTGTAACCAGCTGTTAGGAAGTTTCTGATGTTCTGGGGACTCCTTACGGACCGTAAGGGTGAGGGCTTACGGTCCGTAAGCCATCAACTTTGGCAGATTGACAGTTTTGGTCCCTGTTGGTGTTTAGAGTTATTTCCGACATGTTTAAGGCCCGTTAACCCCATTTCAAAGCTCTAAAATGAAGTTAAAGTATAGGGAACTTAAAATGTGCTCAAAAATATCTCGGATGTCGGTTCGTTTGGTCGTACGGTCGTGATGTTCGCTTAATTACGACGGAATGCGCATAAGCGCGAAAAACGATCCAAATTGCGTGACGAATGGATTTTTCTTATGCCAAACACTAAAATAAAACATTTTAGTGCTTACATAAATTTTTGGATGTCCGGATGTATTCAGAACGTAAGTTATGCGCGAAAGTGCAAACTTATGCACTTTTTGACGCTTTTAGTCCCTGAATGACCCAAAAGTTTATTTTAGCACACCGAACCCCTCAAAGCCTATTTCTAAGCTATGTAGAGGATATTTATGGTATTTTTAACTTATGGTCATATTCCGGAATGTCTGTTACAGTTCAAATTGGCATACTTTCGCAGTTTGTCAACTTTAGTCCCTGTAAGCGAATAGACTTGATTTTGCCATACCAAAGCCTTCAAAACTTATTTCTAAGTTATGTAAAGGTTATTTAAGGTATGTCAAGCCTATGTCACTATTCCGGAGTGTTTGTTGCATTAAACTGGTTATATTTACGCATCGGTGCGCGTATAACCTTCCAGAAAGCGATTTAGAGCCCGAAATCGAACAAGAATTGATATGTGCAAACGATACACATATTTATACAAATACCAAGTATGAAATACAATATTTCATTGGTTTGGTATTTGTTTGATGGTTGAAGTGACACATGTGTCACATTGTGTGATAACTGTTATTATAAGAAAATTTTATTAATGGTAAGTGATCGTCCCAATTACCTCCGAAATCAATTACACAAGCTCTAAGCATATCTTCCATCGTCTGAATTGTCCTTTCGCTTTGTTCGTCCGTTTGAGGATGGTAAGCAGTGTTTAGGTTGAGCTTGGTTCCCATGGCTTTTTGGAAACTTGTCCAAAAATGAGAGGTAAAACGGCTATCTCTATCAGAAACAATTGATAAAGGAATTCCATGTAATGAAACTATTTCATTTAAATAAAACTTAGCTAACTGTTCCATACTGAAAGTTTCCTTCATAGGTAAGAAATGAGCTGACTTAGTTAGTGATGCGTGTGAAGTGTGTATGGTTTTTAATGTATATTTTAAGCCCTTTTACACTTTTTAGTCAAGTTTTAAATTTATAAAACACGATATTTACTAACACTAAACACACATATGGGCAAGTGCACCCATCGTGAGCGTAGTATAGTGTTGGTAAGATACCGAGGTCGTCCAAGGACACAAGAGCTTTTAGTACCGGTTTATCCTCAACGTCTAATCAAATCAAAAGTTTAGAAAAAGGTTTTTAAACTAGAAAAATAAAAGCTAACTAAAATGCTGAAAAATAAAAATAAAAATAAAACAGATAGACAAGATGAATCACTTGGCTCCGACTCGTGTTTAGTGTAACCTTAGATTATTTTCGTACTTTTGCACTTTTTAAGAGATTATATTAGTTATTGTAGTAGGCCCCTCTTTTGAAGGTGACATTACTGACTCAACCCAGTAGTTTGAGTCAGTAAGGATACAATCCTAAAGGGCCGGATTATTGAAAGATAATTAATTAAGTTATTAATGCATATTATGGTAGGCCCCTCTTTTGAAGGTGACGTTACCCTCGGCTAAGTAGTCCGAGTCAGCAGAGATACAGTCCTAAGTAGCCGGGTTAAAGTATTAATAGTAGCTTACATATGAGGGGATCAAAGAGTTTGGACCCCCGCCATCCAATACCGGTGGGTATTGAAGGAGATCCTACTAAATTTGACCCAGGTCCTTGCAGTTAAAGAGTTTAATATTACTCTTGTCACTATAGGTCTTAACACATGACAAAACTTCCTGTGGTTTCTGTGCACTGAATTCCATAATTATGTAGGCCTCCATAATTATGTAATTCCTTGCACAGTCCGCACAGTTCATTTCATAATGCGTAGGGAAAAAAAATCAAACGAAAAATCCTGTGGTGATTTAACTAGACTACAATAGAGTCTCTTTAACTAGATCACCAAAGGATCTATTAACTAGATCAACGGACAATCTCTTGAACTAGACCACCAGAGGGCATCTTTAACTATATCAACACATAATATCTTTAACTAGATTGACGAATCAATCTCTCTAACTAGATCAACGAATGATCTCTTTAACTACATTAACGGAGGATGTCTTTAACTAGATTGACGAATCAATCTCTTTAACTAAACTGCCCAAGAGGAATCTTTAACTACATCAACGGAGGATGTCTTTAACTAGATTGACGAATCAATCTCTTTAACTAAACTATTCAAGAGGAATCTTTAACTATAACGTTGAAGCCCATTAAGGATTTAAGGTAGTACCTTTGGATATCCTACTATGAATCCCTCATATGAAGATATGAAAGATTCTACGAGGATTTGGATAACGAATATCCAGAGTATACAAAAACACAAAAATGCATAAAAGAAAGCGCAAAATGCATAAACACATAGTCAAACAACCACAAAATTGTTTATTTAGATCTTTAATTTGCTAATTTGTTTTGTTAATTGCGTACGTGTATTTAAAGTACACTAGGAATCCATTCTGTGGATTTCATTTGGTACTTTAAACATTAGCAAGAATCTAATTATGAAGATAGAAAGAGCTTTTTAAAGAGAAAATTGGATTTCGATTATAAGGAACCGAAATGTTCGAATTTAGGTGCACAAGGAATCCAATTAAGGATTTCGATTTGTATGATAATCATCCACAAAGGTCTAATTGTGGAGATAAAAAGATCCCATATGGATTTTAGAAGTTGAAGATGTTTTGAAACCTTGCACTGGACGTGCTTAAGTCAAAACATGAAGTAAAAATGCTTATGAAGTTGAGATGCTAGATATGCCAAGGCGACATATGAAGCGGAATTGGAAGGTTAAGTCAATGTATGAGGAAAAATATTTTTGAAAACTATGCATGGGGTTCTTAAAAAAATGTGTTCAATGTTTTTGAAACCTTATATATAATACTTTTGAAATCATAAAGTAGGTGTATTAGGTAAGTACATTTATAAAAATGTTTTAAAATCATGAGTTTAATTTTGAAAGTATGTATAAGGTTTTTGAAAACATGAATGATGCTTTTGAAATCGTGCATTTGTTATGTTATGTAAATACACTATATTAAAAATGTTTTCGAAAATGTTTTTGAAATCATGAAGGTTGTTTTGAAAACTTATGTTATGCATGTTGAAAAAAAGTCAGAACGTAATGGGTATGAGATTTGAAAATATCTTTGGTTATCTAACCAAGGATTCAAAGGCACAGATGTGCAAAAGCATGATTACTCATAATGTCACTTTATTTTCTGTACTTTGTTTCTTAGAGTGAAACGAGTACTTAGAATTTTTCCAAGGGAATCATGAGCAAACGCAAGAATGGGAAAATTCGCAAGGGTAGTTTGTAAGGAATATAGTTACTTGATGTAGGTATCATAGGAAGAGTCATACACACATGTAACTACACTCGTATATCAGAATTGTGAACAATAATTTATTTATAAACAAAACAGATTGTTTCACATTACAAGAAAACAGAAGAATAAAAGCATAAGACATCAACATCTTCTAGTCAGCCAGCTGCTCATCTGTGGGTTGGATTTGCATTAGCAAGCTTTAGGCAATCCCTTAGGAAATGGCCCATCTCGCCACAGTTGTAGCAAGTACCAGACGGAAAACGAGCTTGAGTAGGGTTGACTTGGAGTCGGGTAGCAGCAAGGTTTATAGCAGCTTTGTTTTGGATAGCAAAGAGGCATATGTTAACCAAATGTCCCCACCGTCCACAGTAGGTACATTTGAAGCAGGGTAAGAAGTTTAAATGATGACGGTTACATCGTTTGCACCATGGGGCAGCTCCTAGGTATGACTTCCTAGCTGGTGGCGCTGCCACTTGGCTAGGTTCCGCTTGATTAGGTGTAACTGCTGCGGGTTTCCTTGAAGCCTTACGCTTCCTTGATTTTGGTGCAGGCTTGACTTCTGCTTCCTTCGGTGACCTTGATTTTGGTGCAGGCTTGACTTACGCTTCCTTGATTTTGGTGCAGGCTTTCTGCGGGTTTCCTTGAAGCCTTACGCTTCCTTGATTTTGGTGCAATGCCTAAATCCACAGTCTTCAGAATCACTTCGCCTATTTGCTGGGCAAATTTGGCTGTTTTCTAGGACATTTGACCGTTGTTGTGAAGAAGAGACATTCTGGAGGAAAAGAAAGATGTAGGAGGAAACGAATGAAATGTTATCGGCAAATAAAACAAAATGACAACGCATAGAAATTGCGATCATTTGTTTGTTACCTAAGGCAAACAAATGAGACGGTGACTAATCAAAGTAAGCGGGTCATATTAATGTATCGCGAAGACATGCTTTAGCCTATAAGTGGACACTCACCCCAAGAGTTCCCAGGTAAGAGTGACTGGTCCGATTATGTGGATTTGTACGAACACTCTAGCCTTAGACAGAAAACTCAGAGTACAGGCATCCACTCTTCCAGATTACACGTGTTCACACTATAAGACCCAAACTTTGAAGAGGTTTTGAAAATTCAAAGGGGTTCAAAACCTTATAACAGAGGGTTCAAAACCTAGTAATCAATCATCCTAGAACAGATGATTAGTTTTCAAAGTGGTTTTGAAATTTATGTTCTTGTTGTGGTTATCACCTAAGAATAGGTGACGGTATTGTTTTATGTCTAAATGCAAGTAAACTCGCGTTAGGGTCCTAGGAAGGTTATAGACTAGGTCAAAGCATTACTAATAACCTAATTCCCTATAACCATGAGCTCTGATACCAACTTTTCTGTCACACCCCGACCACATAAAACAACAAAACGTGGCGGAAACGTCAGGGAGTGTTGTAACAGAATTAGTGTTTCATAACACATGGAAATTGAAATATTGTGTTATTGATTAAAAGAGTTACAATGTCTTGACAATCAAAGAAATATAACATAAATAACTAGTCTTGCATCTTTTATTGTCACTAAGGCCCAAGTCCGCCTAAGTGTATCTTGATAAATCCTATGCATCATATCCTGAAACACATGTGAAAATAGGTACGTCAGCGTAAAAATGCTTGTGAGATACATAGGTTTTGTGAAAATAGAATTCATGAATTATGTTTAAGAAAATGTTTAGTCATGAACCTTGTAATTTGCTTTGTCTTGTAAATCATTTGAAAAACAATAAGTTCAGATGATATGTATAAATAAGAGAATAATGTATGGTTAAATGAATAACCATGTAAAATGAGTTTGTATAAGATAAGTTGTTTGTAAAACAATGTCTTGTGAAAAGTATGTTATTTGTATAAAATGTTATATGTCTTAAATTGAAATAATTCAAATCGGTAAGATTTCTAAAACCAAAATTTCAGGAAAACAGGGAACTCACACGAGCACTTAAATTTTTTTCTTTTAAAAAATTGCCCGCCCACGGGGCCGTGTCCGCGCAACTGTCGGGATAAAACCCCCTTTTCAACACAGTTTCTTCATTCCACATGCCCCGTTTCCCCGAAAACTCTCTGGTTCAGGCGATTTTTCTACAAGATTTTGACGTCTCCTCTACTTCTAACAACATCAAGGTATGATCCTATCATCATTAGTCGTTAGATTAAACACTTGCATGTAGTTTAAACATAAAAAATTTAGGGAAAAATCTAGGGTTCTTGAACTTCAACCGGATCGAACCTCAAATTTTTGCTTAGATCTGTTAGCATTAGTATAGATACATGTTATAGGAAGTAAATCAACTTGTATTGTTTGTAGATTTGCCCAATCTCTCACAAAAACCCCAAACCCTTGTTTTTGAACCGAAAAAGTTAAAATTGAAGGGGTAAACGGTTTGTTTTGAGAAAAACAGCACTTGGGGTTTAATTTTCTGGGAAAACCGCCCCTAATGGACAAAAAATTTTCAAGTTTTCGGGACCGGGTCGAAAAATGGGATTTTTGGGAAACAGGCGCCTGGACACGGGGTCGTGCTCGCTGAGCACGGGGGCGTGCCCAGCCGAATTCTAACGAACATGGGGCGTGCCCAGCCGAATTCTAACGAACATGGGGCGTGTCCACTGAACACGGGGCCGTGTTCAGTCGACTGTTTTCAGTTTTCTCCGAATTTTTCATTGTTTCTTGCTAATATTTTGGTGTTTTCTTTCAGATGGCCAAGAAATTCACTCGATTCAATGCTAACGAGTTGGCAGCTCAAGCTCGTTATGACGTGTTAAGGACTAGGCCCGAGGAGAACCCCAGACAAGTGTGCACAAACACTCTTGAGGCAGTGAACCAATTGGACCGATTCAACAACATCGTCACCGGCCCACTACGAGTTGCCCTTTGCACTCGACTTCACTCTATGCACTAGTACAGTATGGAATTCTACAGCACACTCGTTTTCAACACAAGAGCTGAGCCATTTGACAATGAAGGGTTGGAGTTTCGCTGTGGAGGAACCACATACCGGATCTCAATTTCTCAATTTGGGGCTCTGGTGGGGTTGTACTCGGAAGAAGATGCTGAGGTTGAGGAAAACACCGGCGGTCTCCACGAAATCAGGGAAAATGACTTCCAAGCTGCTTGGGCTCAAATAGGAGATGGAAACTACAATCCGAGCCGAACTAAGAGTACCCAGTTGAGAGACCCTCTTTACCGCTACATTCACAGGGTCCTCACCTACTCTCTTAGCCAAAGGCACGACAGCAGCGATGTTGTAGGTGTACGGGATCTAGTAGTCCTTCATTGCATCCACAACCGGGTCAACCTTGATGTTCCATACCTCCTGCTCCGAAACATGCATTAGAACCAACTTGCTACTCACCCGAATCCTATCTTCTTTGGAGGGTGGATATACCGCCTTTTCAAACACTTCGTGAACATGCTAAGGTCCTTCTGTAAATGACCATGGTCAGGGTGAGTGGATATGGTCATTTGCCGCTCAATGAACCTGATTTACGAAGCAAAGGATGGGACGGATAGCTTTCAAAGAGTTCAAGGGCATGCATGGAATCGACAGGAAGCACTCGTCTTACATGCTCCACATATCCGTCCTCCTCCTCAGTACCACTACCAGCCCCAGGGTGATCTGGGCCAATCCTCCTCTCAAGGAGGTGGTTTCCCTAACTTTCAAAGTTTCATGATTTATTGCAGGAAAACCTTATGTGAACCAGGAACACCTACAACATGGCCAGCAACACGTACGCTCGGGTCGGAACAATAGAGAGAAACATCTCCGACATACAGGATGACATTGGGAACATCTGGGAGTACATGGCGGGGCACGAAGGAGACGATGATGATGAAGACGAGGACATGGATTGAGCGGGAGGAGTGGAGGTAGGATCAACCGGTTGGAGGTCTATCAGGTTAACCCCCCTTATCTTATGAACAATTTCCGGCCTGCGTGCCGCTTGTTGAACAATTTACTTTCTCTAACTCTTTTTAATTTCTGCATTTATTTTTCTTTTCTTTAACCTGTGATGTGGATGATTAACTTTGGTAATTTAGGTTGTTTGTGATGATTGGTGTGGTATTTATAAGCTAAACAGTTACATACGAGGCTTAGAGCACTAAACATTAGTGCTACTAAAGCCGGGAGAGGAAAACCGAAGCCAGAAACCTGTTTTACACCTTTACAGTTTGTCCACATGGGGTCGTGTTCAGCCAACACGCCCCCCGTGCCCATTGCCCCAGACCTGCTGTTGTCTAAAATATGCAGATTTTTGCCAGACACGGGGTCGTGCCCAGCCAGACACGGGGTCGTGCCTGTGACAACTAGCCCAAACCGGTAATTTCCGTACACATTAATTATTGCTTAATGACTGCAATTATGTGCTTAATTGTCAGCCATATCTGACTTCATACTAAATGAGTGGATTCATGCACGTTGTATACTACAAAATATTGCTTTATGCATAAACGAGAGCGTTGCGTCAAAAATACTAGTAAACTCACCGGTAAGACACACTGTGTCAACAGAACTGTAGAAAGCAGTCAGACATTAGAATTGAGGCCTAGGTGTAGGTCCAACGACAAGAATACATTAAAACCCAAGAGTACATATAAGGGTTTAATTTATAGACATTGCGAAAGCAAAAATAAGCACTAAAAAGCACCTGAAACGCACTTTAAGTGCAGAATTTTATATAATTCAGCTATAATCAGCATTTTGGCACTAAAATATTGTGCAAAAATGTCGTTTTATTGTCCAGAATATTTCCCTAAGTGTTGGGAATTGAAAGGGTACAAGAAGGGTACTTAAAAGACACTAAAAAAGTGTAATTTAGCACTTTAACGGATTGATATCCAACCGAACAACCGGACTTTACCCGGAACATAAAAATATTGTCATTAACATTGTTTTTCCTTTTTCTGAGCCAGTTAGCGTCCCCGAATACCCTAACACCCGTTATAAATTACAACACACTAGTAATTTAATTTATTTTCCTAATAAACAACTAACACTAACTATGTAGTTGAAATTGAGCCAAAAGCCCCACCCTACATGAACCAATCGGTTCCCATGTAGGGGACACCATCACACATTGTTGAATATTTAATTTGAGTTGTATAATATCTAGAAGACATTATACCCTTTGGTTAATCTAGTAATTTGACCTACAAATAAGAACAATGTCCAACATTTCATTCATTAAGCAGTTAACAAAAAAAAAATTTCCTTTCTTTCTTTCTTGGCTACTTACGGCCGAGACTACCATCCCACCTCCACCCATCACTCAAATTTGTTCTAGTAATTCCATATACACACAAGGGTGAAGGGTCACACACAAGGAGGCTCGGTGCTTACGGTATCGCAAGGACCTCTCTACGACGCTATTAACCACCCATTTTTCGTCTAGTTTCTTCCCTAGCCTCGAGCTAGTAGTAAGTGTTCTAAAACATCCTAATAATCTTGTCTGAAGTGGTTAATAAGAGATTTGTTGGATAAAAATTATGAACACTAGAGACCAAAACTAAAAGTCTACTAAAAATAATAAAAATGGTGGTTAATGGATGAATGTTAGTGTAAAACTTTTGAAACTAGTTTTGTTATGATTATTTATTGTTATGGATTGCTAGTGTTGGAAGGGATCGTCATCAAACCACGCTAGATCATGTTCTTGGAACATGAACTAGCCTTATGTTAAGTCGTAAAATTATTAGATGACGAACCCTTTCAAACATAAACATGAACTTGTGTAAAAACGATTTTTCTTATAAAATGGAGTTCTAAACTAGTAGATCTAAAGATCTACAAGTGGTTTTTCGGAAGAACCAAGCAAAAATATTAGTGTTGTTAAAACCCGGATCTTATCCGAACTAAAAGCGTTTTTAGTAAATAAACAAGTGTGTGGACACTTGTGTCACAAGAAAAATTTAACAAAGAAATATTTTTGCGAATCTCGACTAGAAGTTGTGAGACTTCATATTCTTTAAAAATAAAGTTTTTAAGAAACTAAAATTATTTTTAAAGATAACGAGACTTACTAAATGTGCTAGTAAGTTACTACACATTTTTGTAAATATTCAAGTTTATGAAATGGAGAAATTAGTGATTATTGTTGATGATTATTGTTGATAATTGTTGTTGATGATTGTTGACGATTTAAAAGAAAATAAACACATGTTTTGAAAACATGGGAAACCTCCATTTTTAGGGGAAACTCTGTCAAATTTTTTTTTATAAATTTTGACACTTAGAAAAATATAAGTTTTGAGAAACTTATTCCCTAAAAATGTATCTAAGGGTATTACCAAGGTTTCCCTAATTTTTGGTGATAAGAAATGAAGATTTCTTCAAGAATAAAAATGGATATAAGTATGTATATTTTTGAGAGAAAATATATATTATTTTATCACCAACTTTTGTGCTAAGTGTATATAATATGTGTTATACGTGCTAGTGTATTAAGACTTAAAAATACGCTAAATACTCGTGAGAAGTATAAACATAAAAATACACATAGAACATACAAGATACATAATTCGGGTGCAAAGTGCAAAACACAAAAGACTTATATTTATTTTTGGAGAAAATAATATAAGTAAGATACATAGTTAAAAATATAGAATATTTTTAACACAAGAATATATACAAAAGAGGGTGACTGTACTTGTGCGACGCAAGTCTAGTGACTAACGTTAAGAAAACGCGTATAGGTTACGACGTTAATTAAGCAAATCCGGTGGAGTTTACGACGCTAGGAACGCAAAGTTGTGAGTTCATGCTCCCCATTTTCTTTTAACTGTTTTCAGTTTTATAACTTCGGGGGTGAAATACATGTACAAAAGTACAATATTTATAAATGGTATGATATAAATACAAGAAGTACACTTGGTGAGAACGAGAACCAAGTGTGACAAAATATAAGATAATAAGAAACGCACTTGGTGAGGACGAGAACCAAGTTGGATGCGTTATGAGAAATGATAAAAAGAAACACGCTTGGTGAGGACGAGAACCAAGTTGGATGCGTTATGAGAAATGATAAAAAGAAACGCGCTTGGTGAGGACGAGAACCAAGTAGGATGCGTTATGAGAAATAGTGTCACGAATAGGGTACAGAAGCACCATTAATCGTGTACATACTTAGACCGCAGAACAAAAGGTTAGATCTAACGGGTGCCTGGCAGCCACACTCTCGGTGAGGGCGAGAATCGAGTAGTGCTTTTGTGTCTCAGAATATACCAATTAAATGCCTTAGGTTTGGTGACTTCCTATGTCGTGCCACATGTTAATGGCTTTGCAACCCATTAACAATCTGATAATTACAGAAATACTGTATTTACATAAAATTCATACCATACTAAAATTGATATATAACTTGAAGTACGTGGGGTACTCAAGAGGATTGATATATATAACTTGAAGTACGTGGGGTACTCAAGAAAAGATTGAATTATACATGGGTACGTGGTGTACACATGAAACTGGATTTATATATGAAAACTTGATTTACTCACAAACTATGTTTTCATACAAAGTATACAACATGAAATACAAAACTGCATGAATTCACACCAACTTTATGTTGACGTTTTTCCAAAACTCACATGTATTTCAGGTAACTAGGATGGATGTGCGTGCGGTCTTGCTTATGCTCGTGGATGTCGCTTGTGTTTAACTTTAAATAAAGTTGTAAACTTTTAAGACAATGTTTTAAGCTGTCTAGCGATGTAAACGCTAAACTTATGTTTTCAAATCATGGTATTTGATGTTATTTTACGAGCATGTAGCATGTTTACTCTTCGTATGCAATGAGAACCTTTCATGATCACACCTCGTGCTTCCGCCGCAGAAAGGGGTGTGATAGATTGGTATCAGAGCTGCGATTGTAGTGAACCAGGATTCCTTCTCGAGTCTAGTCTACAATCTCTAGGATCCTTTCACGAAAACAATTTTCAAAGAGTTTTCATTGCATAAAACGTCCCGCGACATCCACTACCTGAAACTGTCTACATGAGTCTAGAAAAGACACTACGAGACTTAGGGTGCACATGAGTAGCACTTGTCTTTAGTTGAGAAATTACTTGCAATTATGTGTGATAATTAGCATGTACTAGAAGTAGAATGTCACAAGTATACGTGACTCTACCTAAAAGCAATGGCCCATCTGAAGGAAGAGATACGAGGATGAAACGAACTGTGCGGACTGTGCAAGGAGTTACGTAATTATGGATGCATACATAATTATGGAATTCAGTGCACATAAACCACAGCAAGTCTTGTCACGTATAGATTCCCTCAGTATGAGCCTACTAAGTACTCTGCTAGAGTAATGATTGTTTGATGTCACTTATGTGGTATATATACCTGCGAATATATATGATACTACTGTCTAGTGTGACGATATCAAACAAATGTGTAACCCTGTTGTGTTATGTTCTGTCAGAACATGGCACCCAGGAAAGCTGTGAATGCTCGCAATGACGATCAACCTCCTCCTCCCCCACTGCCAAGAACCGCTGATGAGCTGAACGCCCTACTGGAGGAAAGGATCTCTGCTGCTATCGCCCAGTACGAGGCGAACCGAACTCAAGACAGTGGTGGACCAAGGAACGCTAGGCGTAATGGGAATGGAGATTCGTCTGGAGGAAACGCAGCTCAAGGCTGCACTTTCAAGCAGTTCCTCGACTGCAAGCCGATGAACTATGATGGCACAGGAGGTGCAGTAGCATTTGTGCGCTGGACGGAGAAGACTGAAGCTACTATCCGCATGAGCAAGTGTACCGCGGATCAACAAGTCACCTTTGCTACTGGGTTGTTTCTCGATGAAGCTCTGACTTGGTGGAACCTGCAAGCCCAAACCTTGGGTGATGATGCCGCTTATGGCTTAACTTGGGAGGAACTGAAGGAAAGA
Organism: Helianthus tuberosus; assembly: GCA_030545235.1. Lineage (NCBI taxonomy): Eukaryota > Viridiplantae > Streptophyta > Magnoliopsida > Asterales > Asteraceae > Helianthus > Helianthus tuberosus. The sequence continues at coordinate 102,441,161 of CM060371.1, read as the reverse complement.
ATGAGAGAGAAATATTGCTCTCGCGCTGAACTCCAAAGGCTGGAGACGGAGTTCTGGCACTTGACCATGGAAGGTGCTGACATCAATGGTTACACTCGAAGGTTCCACGATCTGTCCAGAGTGCTTCCCTACATGGTGACTCCTGAATTTAAGCGTGTGGAACGCTACATTTGGGGACTGGCCTCAGAGTTTCGTGGCATGGTGACGTCGGCCAAACCACAAACAATCACCGAGGCTGTAACTCTGGCTGTCAGCCTTACTGAAGATTGTGTTCGTATGAAGAAGCTATCACTGAACCCAACAGAGAAGACCGAGACACATGCTGAGTCGTCCGGTGACAAAAAGAGAAAACATGCAAACCTGAACCAAGCAACTCGTAACAACAAAGGCTTCAGCAAGAAGCGTGACGCTAACCCGTCTCAGGAGGCGAAGACCCTTGCAACCAAATCATACCAAGGCTCCATACCTAGATGCCAAAAATGTAAGTATCATCATGATGGAGCTTGTCGCATTCCAAGGTGCGACAAATGTGGTAAATTGGGTCATCAAACAGAAGACTGTTGGGGAAAAGGGAAGAACCGAAATGGAAACGGTGCTGGTAACAAGAATGGTAACAGGAAAGGGCAAGGATGCTTCAAGTGTGGAAGCAATGATCATTTCATGAAGAACTGCCCAGAGAGAAACAACGCTCCGGCTCGAGCATTTGTGATTGGAGCAAGAGACGCACGCGAGGACCCTAATGTGGTCACCGGTACGTTTCTCATTAACAATCACTTTGCATCCATATTATTCGACACTGGCGCCGATTATAGCTTCATGTCTGTGGAATTTAAACGCATACTCGGAATAGAATCTAGTAGATTAGAAATTCCTTATTCCATAGAACTAGCCAATGGTAAACTTGTTGAATCGGGCGAAGTTGTCAGAGGCTGCACATTAGAACTTGGCGAACGAAATTTTAGCATCGACCTCTTACCTATTCAATTGGGTAGCTTCGATGTAGTAGTCGGAATGGACTGGTTGTCCAAGAACAAAGCTGAAGTTATTTGTCATGAGAAAATCATTCGCATCCCTTTAGCGAATGGTGAAACTCTCATCGTGCATGGAGAAAAACGAGACGCGCCTCTACGAATCATCAGTTGTATGAAGGCACAGAAGTGCTTAAGGAAAGGATGTGTTGCTTTCCTAGCACACGTTATAGACAAGAAGGCTGAGGAGCCGAAACTCGAAGACATTCCTGTGGTGAAGGAATTTCCTGATGTGTTCCCTGAAGATCTGCCAGGACTACCTCCGCAACGACAAGTCGAATTCCGTATAGACTTGGTTCCAGGAGCTGCTCCTGTAGCCAAGGCACCCTATCGACTTGCGCCATCCGAGATGCAAGAGTTATCTACACAACTCCAGGAGTTGTTGGATAAGGGATTTATAAGGCCAAGCTTCTCACCCTGGGGAGCTCCGGTATTATTCGTGAAGAAGAAGGATGGAACACTGCGGATGTGTATCGATTACAGGGAACTGAACAAGCTTACTATCAAGAATCGGTATCCACTACCGAGGATTGATGACTTATTTGATCAACTGCAAGGATCAAGCTACTATTCCAAGATCGACCTTCGATCTGGATACCATCAGCTGAGAATCCAAGAAGAAAGCGTGCCAAAGACTGCATTCCGAACGCGATATGGGCACTACGAATTTCTTGTCATGCCATTTGGATTGACGAACGCGCCAGCGGTCTTTATGGACCTGATGAACCGCGTATGTAAACCATATCTCGATAAATTCGTGATTGTATTTATCGATGATATCCTGATTTACTCGCGAACGAAAGAAGAGCACGAGCAACATCTCAGAACCATCTTGGAGCTACTGAAGAAAGAGAAACTTTATGCAAAGTTCTCGAAATGCGAATTCTGGATTCGCGAAGTACAATTTCTTGGGCACGTTGTGAATGAGAGGGGCATTCATGTAGACCCATCCAAGATTGAAGCGATAAAGAATTGGGAAGCTCCCAAAACCCCAACTGAAGTTCGACAATTTTTGGGCTTAGCGGGCTATTATCGGCGATTCATCGAGAATTTCTCCAAAATAGCTCAACCGCTAACGACCCTTACTCAGAAAGACAAGAAGTACGACTGGGGTCACAAACAAGAAGAAGCCTTCCAGTTACTGAAGAGCAAGCTATGCGATGCACCCATACGATCACTACCCGAAGGCACTGAAGACTTCGTGGTATACTGCGACGCCTCACGACAAGGCTTGGGTTGCGTGCTCATGCAACGCCAAAAAGTCATCGCTTATGCTTCAAGACAACTGAAGGTTCACGAGAGAAATTATACCACTCACGACCTGGAGCTGGGTGCAGTGGTATTCGCCTTGAAGATTTGGCGACATTATTTATATGGTACTCGATGTACAATCTTCACAGATCACAAAAGCTTGCAACACATATTTGATCAGAAGGAATTGAATATGCGCCAGCGACGTTGGGTCGAGCTGCTGAATGATTATGACTGTGAGATTAAGTACCATCCTGGAAAGGCGAACGTTGTAGCAGACGCGTTGAGCCGAAAGGAAAGGGTTAAGACCCTAAGGGTTCGAGCACTGGAAATGACGATTCGAACGAACCTCACAGCACGCATTCGAGATGCACAACAAGAAGCTCTTAAAGAAGAGAACCGTAAAGCTGAATACCTACGGGGTATGCTGAAATACATGGTGCCAAATGAAGAGGGAGCCTTATACTTTAAGAAGCGTATTTGGGTTCCACTCTATGGTGGCATACGAGAAGTCATCCTTGATGAAGCGCACAAGTCAAGATACTCGGTCCACCCAGGGTCGGACAAGATGTATCAAGACTTGAAAGAATACTATTGGTGGCCGAGACTCAAGAGCGACGTTGCCGTCTATGTAGGAAAGTGCCTGACCTGCGCTAAGGTTAAGGCTGAATACCAGAAACCGTCTGGCCTACTACAGCAACCAGAGATTCCCGTGTGGAAGTGGGAACAAATCTCGATGGACTTCATAACAAAATTACCCAGGACCCCGAGAGGGCACGATATGATATGGGTAATCGTTGATCGATTGACGAAGTCTGCGCATTTCCTACCAATCCGAGAAAAGGATAGCACTGGAAAGCTTGCAGAGATATACTTAAGAGAAATTGTGGCACGTCATGGAGTGCCAATCTCAATCATTTCAGACAGAGATGGACGCTTTGTCTCAAGAATCTGGCAATCATTTCAGGAAGCCTTTGGATCTCAGTTAGATCTGAGCACGGCATTCCATCCACAAACAGACGGCCAGAGCGAACGGACTATACAAACGTTAGAAGATATGCTTCGCGCAAGTGTCATGGATCTAGGCGGCAGCTGGGATACTCATTTACCTTTAGTTGAGTTTTCCTACAATAACAGTTATCATACGAGCATAAAAGCCGCGCCGTTCGAAGCTCTGTATGGCCGCAAATGCCGATCGCCCTTATGTTGGGCAGACGCTGGAGATAAGCGTATGGTTGGTCCTGAACTTGTACAAGAGACAACCGACAAGATTGCGCAGATCCAAGAGCGCATTAGGGCGGCTCGAGATCGACAAAAGAGCTACGCTGATCCGAATAGAAAATCGGTAGAATTCAAGGTGGGAGACAAAGTGTTGTTAAAAGTCTCACCATGGAAGGGCGTAGTCAGATTTGGAAAGCTGAATCCACGATACATCGGACCATTCAGAATATTGAAAAGAATTGGTACCGTGGCATACAAGTTGGAGTTGCCGGAAGAACTTAATGGAGTACATGATACGTTTCATGTATCCAACCTGAAGAAGAGTCCAACACAAGAAAACGTGATCATCCCGATGGATGAAGTGCATATTGATGAAGCCCTCCGATTTACAGAGCAACCTGTTGAGGTTACTGACTTGAAAGTCAAAAAGACCAGGAGGAGCAGTGTGAAGCTTGTCAAAGTACGTTGGAGCTCTAAGCACGGACTCGAGTACACATGGGAACGTGAAGACCAGTTCAAGAAAAAGTATCCCCACCTATTCAAGAAGACTCTAGCGAGAGTGAGTCCAGCCTGAATTTCGGGACGAAATTCTTTTAACGGGGGGAGACTGTGACAACTGGCCCAAACCGGTAATTTCCGTACACATTAATTATTGCTTAATGACTGCAATTATGTGCTTAATTGTCAGCCATATCTGACTTCATACTAAATGAGTGGATTCATGCACGTTGTATACTACAAAATATTGCTTTATGCATAAACGAGAGCGTTGCGTCAAAAATACTAGTAAACTCACCGGTAAGACACACTGTGTCAACAGAACTGTAGAAAGCAGTCAGACATTAGAATTGAGGCCTAGGTGTAGGTCCAACGACAAGAATACATTAAAACCCAAGAGTACATATAAGGGTTTAATTTATAGACATTGCGAAAGCAAAAATAAGCACTAAAAAGCACCTGAAACGCACTTTAAGTGCAGAATTTTATATAATTCAGCTATAATCAGCATTTTGGCACTAAAATATTGTGCAAAAATGTCGTTTTATTGTCCAGAATATTTCCCTAAGTGTTGGGAATTGAAAGGGTACAAGAAGGGTACTTAAAAGACACTAAAAAAGTGTAATTTAGCACTTTAACGGATTGATATCCAACCGAACAACCGGACTTTACCCGGAACATAAAAATATTGTCATTAACATTGTTTTTCCTTTTTCTGAGCCAGTTAGCGTCCCCGAATACCCTAACACCCGTTATAAATTACAACACACTAGTAATTTAATTTATTTTCCTAATAAACAACTAACACTAACTATGTAGTTGAAATTGAGCCAAAAGCCCCACCCTACATGAACCAATCGGTTCCCATGTAGGGGACACCATCACACATTGTTGAATATTTAATTTGAGTTGTATAATATCTAGAAGACATTATACCCTTTGGTTAATCTAGTAATTTGACCTACAAATAAGAACAATGTCCAACATTTCATTCATTAAGCACTTAACAAAATTTTTTTTTCCTTTCTTTCTCTCTTGGCTACTTACGGCCGAGACTACCATCCCACCTCCACCCATCACTCAAATTTGTTCTAGTAATTCCATATACACACAAGGGTGAAGGGTCACACACAAGGAGGCTCGGTGCTTACGGTATCGCAAGGACCTCTCTACGACGCTATTAACCACCCATTTTTCGTCTAGTTTCTTCCCTAGCCTCGAGCTAGTAGTAAGTGTTCTAAAACATCCTAATAATCTTGTCTGAAGTGGTTAATAAGAGATTTGTTGGATAAAAATTATGAACACTAGAGACCAAAACTAAAAGTCTACTAAAAATAATAAAAATGGTGGTTAATGGATGAATGTTAGTGTAAAACTTTTGAAACTAGTTTTGTTATGATTATTTATTGTTATGGATTGCTAGTGTTGGAAGGGATCGTCATCAAACCACGCTAGATCATGTTCTTGGAACATGAACTAGCCTTATGTTAAGTCGTAAAATTATTAGATGACGAACCCTTTCAAACATAAACATGAACTTGTGTAAAAACGATTTTTCTTATAAAATGGAGTTCTAAACTAGTAGATCTAAAGATCTACAAGTGGTTTTTCGGAAGAACCAAGCAAAAATATTAGTGTTGTTAAAACCCGGATCTTATCCGAACTAAAAGCGTTTTTAGTAAATAAACAAGTGTGTGGACACTTGTGTCACAAGAAAAATTTAACAAAGAAATATTTTTGCGAATCTCGACTAGAAGTTGTGAGACTTCATATTCTTTAAAAATAAAGTTTTTAAGAAACTAAAATTATTTTTAAAGATAACGAGACTTACTAAATGTGCTAGTAAGTTACTACACATTTTTGTAAATATTCAAGTTCATGAAATGGAGAAATTAGTGATTATTGTTGATGATTATTGTTGATAATTGTTGTTGATGATTGTTGACGATTTAAAAGAAAATAAACACATGTTTTGAAAACATGGGAAACCTCCATTTTTAGGGGAAACTCTGTCAAATTTTTTTTTATAAATTTTGACACTTAGAAAAATATAAGTTTTGAGAAACTTATTCCCTAAAAATGTATCTAAGGGTATTACCAAGGTTTCCCTAATTTTTGGTGATAAGAAATGAAGATTTCTTCAAGAATAAAAATGGATATAAGTATGTATATTTTTGAGAGAAAATATATATTATTTTATCACCAACTTTTGTGCTAAGTGTATATAATATGTGTTATACGTGCTAGTGTATTAAGACTTAAAAATACGCTAAATACTCGTGAGAAGTATAAACATAAAAATACACATACAACATACAAGATACATAATTCGGGTGCAAAGTGCAAAACACAAAAGACTTATATTTATTTTTGGAGAAAATAATATAAGTAAGATACATAGTTAAAAATATAGAATATTTTTAACACAAGAATATATACAAAAGAGGGTGACTGTACTTGTGCGACGCAAGTCTAGTGACTAACGTTAAGAAAACGCGTATAGGTTACGACGTTAATTAAGCAAATCCGGTGGAGTTTACGACGCTAGGAACGCAAAGTTGTGAGTTCATGCTCCCCCTTTTCTTTTAACTGTTTTCAGTTTTATAACTTCGGGGGTGAAATACATGTACAAAAGTACAATATTTATAAATGGTATGATATAAATACAAGAAGTACACTTGGTGAGAACGAGAACCAAGTGTGACAAAATATAAGATAATAAGAAACGCACTTGGTGAGGACGAGAACCAAGTTGGATGCGTTATGAGAAATGATAAAAAGAAACGCGCTTGGTGAGGACGAGAACCAAGTTGGATGCGTTATGAGAAATGATAAAAAGAAACGCGCTTGGTGAGGACGAGAACCAAGTAGGATGCGTTATGAGAAATAGTGTCACGAATAGGGTACAGAAGCACCATTAATCGTGTACATACTTAGACCGCAGAACAAAAGGTTAGATCTAACGGGTGCCTGGCAGCCACACTCTCGGTGAGGGCGAGAATCGAGTAGTGCTTTTGTGTCTCAGAATATACCAATTAAATGCCTTAGGTTTGGTGACTTCCTATGTCGTGCCACATGTTAATGGCTTTGCAACCCATTAACAATCTGATAATTACAGAAATACTGTATTTACATAAAATTCATACCATACTAAAATTGATATATAACTTGAAGTACGTGGGGTACTCAAGAGGATTGATATATATAACTTGAAGTACGTGGGGTACTCAAGAAAAGATTGAATTATACATGGGTACGTGGTGTACACATGAAACTGGATTTATATATGAAAACTTGATTTACTCACAAACTATGTTTTCATACAAAGTATACAACATGAAATACAAAACTGCATGAATTCACACCAACTTTATGTTGACGTTTTTCCAAAACTCACATGTATTTCAGGTAACTAGGATGGATGTGCGTGCGGTCTTGCTTATGCTCGTGGATGTCGCTTGTGTTTAACTTTAAATAAAGTTGTAAACTTTTAAGACAATGTTTTAAGCTGTCTAGCGATGTAAACGCTAAACTTATGTTTTCAAATCATGGTATTTGATGTTATTTTACGAGCATGTAGCATGTTTACTCTTCGTATGCAATGAGAACCTTTCATGATCACACCTCGTGCTTCCGCCGCAGAAAGGGGTGTGACAGTGCCCAGCCGACACGCCCCCGTGTCCACCTTCTATAAGTTCCCGTTACTGGCAATCTGACCACGGGGCCGTGTTCATCCAACACGGGGCCGTGTTCATCCAACACGGGGCCGTGTTCATCCAACACGGGGCCGTGTCCAGCTGCCCAGTAACATAAAATTTTGTTTTTAACACACTTTTACACATTCAATCAACCTAAAAACTTATTTTTGGGACACATAGAGGACAATGTGTAATTTAAGTGTGGGGGGGGGGGGGGGGATGCTAAAACCTTGAATATTGCAAGTCCTAATTACCAGCTTTACACAAAACTCTATTGGAACCGCTAAACACCCCAAATTTTTTAAAAATCTTTTTTTTTACTTGTCTTGGTTTAATTTGGGAATTACAAGTTCTAAAAATGTTATATTTTTACAAATTTACAACCGATAGCGTCGTGATAAAAAGAACCAACATAAGAAAATTATGAAACGGCATGACAAATCTAGTTAAAATTTGATTATATATACTTGAACACATAAAAACCCATTCCCACAAAAAGTGAGTTTTGAGCCTTTATTGAGCATACAAATACATATATTTAAACTAAATGCTCATTTTTCGTTTCTTGTGTGAATAGCCGCTTGGTTCTTACAACTCTAGAACTTGCCACAACAATACATTCCCGGTCCTTACCAACTTAAACCCAAGTAAGTAAATGATGGAGGCATTAGGACTAACCCTTTTTATTTCAACACCATTATTTTCTTTTTTTTACACCAACCCAAAATCCCCCTAGTTAACCCTTTTGAGCCTAAACCTTTTCATTTCTTAACCCAAACCAAACACCATTTTTACCCACCAAAACCCTTTTACATTTTAAACCCTTTATTTCAGTAACAAAGCTCGGTTTTCTTGTGACTTCCTTATCAAAAAAAAAAAAAAATTGATGAAGCTAAAAGAAATAAACGAGCAAGTTTATCAAAAAGAACTTTGTTTGAAGAAATGCTTCATTAGAGTAAAAAGTTGAAAAAAAATAATAAGTCTTACGAAAACCGACACTTTTTACGCCTTTCGCCCTTTTCTACTAACCACTAACCAAACCACCTATCTTTAACCCAAGCCTAACCCTTCCCCCAAAAGTCCTCTTGATATTTACAAAGATTTATAGTTAAAAAGGAGGAGGATTGTTTGCTTGGCAAGCTTATGGTAGGAGTAAGTTCCATGCCGCTCTCGAGAGATTCACAAAAATACATCTTCGGCCAAGTGTTGAGTGATCCCCCTTAGGTATGTGAACTTGTATATACATGGAATTTTAAAGAGGCATGTTATGCCCTAATAAGTAATTTATCTTATGTAATGTTCTAAATAAATCATTACGAATAGGATTGTAAATAAAATAAAAATAAAACCTAATAACCCTTTTCTCTCTCCCCTTAGGCGATTTGGTTTCTTCTTGAAACCCTAGTTTTTTCTTGTGATCATTTGTATAACAGTCTGTGATTAGAGATTTGATCTCTTGAATCTCTATAACGAACTAGTTAGCAGGTGTGACCGATTTGAATCTAGGGTTTTTGTTTCTTTTCTTGATATTAATCGCCGCCTTAGTCATTAATTTGAAACCTTGATTAATTAACTTGGTTGTTATTGATCGCGGTTAACTGAGATTAATTTAGCTAGATCGATACACTGTTTTAATTTATTAAGGGTTGAAGATTAATACTAGGGTTTAAGGACTAGGGTGATTGACGTGGCTGCATGTTCGTGTCATCTGGTTGATTTTGGTGTCGTATTTGGTGCATGGAGAGGAATAGGGATAGGAGTTTGGAGGATCTAGGGTTTCAATCCTTTTCTGAAAAGCTGCATGGGGATGTTTTTCTGAGTTCGAGCAATGCTAAACCGACGAGTTCACATGAGGCGTTAGGGAAAACGTTGATGTTTGGCAAGGGGTATGATGCTAGGTCAATTAATATTGATGGAAATCCGCTGTTACCGAGACGTGGTGTCACAATTAATGAACCCAGGATGATTAATATTATAGATAAGCTGGAAAAGGTGAGTGTGCCGGTTAGTTCGGATGCTGGGGATCGTAAATTGAAAGAGGATGCTGAAAAGAGCACTTCAGTGCCTTCGTATGCGGAAAAGGTCAAGAGTTTTAATTCGGTGAAACGTGAAGTTAATTTCAGACATTTGGATTTGAAAGAGACTATTCAGGATGCTGATGTTGTGATTCCTCGTGAGGTCATCCGAAAGGTTCAGGAAAAGTTTGAAAATGTTCTTTATGGATATTTTTTAGGTAATCGTTTGCCATACCCGGTTGTTGAATATTATGCAAAGAATGTTTGGTCTAAGTATGGTTTCGCTAAAATTATGATGAATTCGGATGGATTTTTCCTTTTTAAGTTTGACACTAAAGAGGGGGATGGCTAAAGTGTTGGAGGGGGGGGGGCATGGTTGATCCGGAAAGTGCCGTTGTTTTTGAATGTTTGGTCTCCGTTTGTGAGCCTTAAAAAAGAGGGTATTAAGTCAGTTCCGGTGTGGGTGAAGTTACATAATGTTCCAATTTCGGTCTACACTGATGATGGGCTAAGTTTATTGGCGTCCAAGATAGGGATCCCAAAAAGATTAGATGGTTATACAGCCGATATGTGTTCGGATAATTGGGGGAGGAGTAGCTTTGCTCGTGCTTTAATCGAAGTTAATGCTGACAATGAGCTGAAGGATCATATTATTGTTGCTATCCCGAAGTTGGATGAGGATGGATATATTACTGAAAAAGTTAAGGTAGAATATGAATGGAAGCCACAAAGGTGTTCGGTTTGTAGTGTTTTTGGCCATAATGATCACACGTGTGTTAAAAATGTGAATAATAATCCGAAACATGTGGTTGTTGATGAGGAGGGGTTTATAACGGAGATGAGGAAGACGGCTAGGGTAGGAGCTGTTCAAAAGAAACAAAAATCAAAGTTTATCTACAAGCCAAAAGTTAACAAACTTGGTCCGAGTACTTCCGGTACTAAAAATGATAAAGTGGATAGCAAGGTGGGTGGTAATGTGAGTACCAGCAACTCGTTTGAGGCTCTTGCTATGGATGATATACAAGTCACGGATGGTAATGCACGTAATGATAATGAGAGCCGGCCAATCTTGAAGAAGGATGGTGGAAAGTTTACGCGTTCTGATGAAGAGGTAGTGGAAACAGTTCCAACGGAAACGGCTGATTTTATGAGGCATGAACAACGTCAAGCTTCTGAGGGGGCAAGCACTCCCGGTACGGTCGGTTTGAATGGATAGCATAGCTTCGTGGAATATAAGGGGTTTGAACCAGTCCCTGAAACAAAAGGAGGTTCGTATGCTTGTGTCTGAAAATCGGTTAACTGTTTGTGCCATTCTGGAATCTCATGTGGATGTTAAAAACTTAGATAAGGTGTGTAAGTTTGTCTTTCGTAATTGGGCTTGGACGTCGAATGGTGATTTGTGTGAGCAAGGTATTAGAATCATTTTGGGATGGAATACGGATGTGGTGGATCTCATGGTCTTATCTCAGGAGGACCAGGTTATACATACACAAATCTGTCCTAAACATGATAATAATGTTGTTTTCTGTTCTTTTGTCTATGCTAAGAATTCGTATCAGGAGAGAAGACGCTTATGGGAGAATCTGTGTATTCATAAAAGCCTTTGTCATGATAAGCCTTGGCTAATTATGGGGGATTTCAACTCGGCCCTCCATGTGGAAGATTCATTATATGGTCCGTCTACGGGTTCTATTGGCATGAGAGAGTTTCATGATTATGTTCAATATTCGGAGCTTGTAGATATTAAGGGCCATGGGTTGCATTATACGTGGAACCAGAAACCTAAGCATGGTATTGGATTGTTAAAAAAGATTGACCGCGTCATGGGGAACTTGAAGTTTTTAGAGATGTTTCCTGAAGCTTTTGTGTGTTATCATCCTTTTAGAATTTCGGATCATACTCCATGCATTCTCAAGTGGCTGAACTCGGCTAAGGTGAAGCCGAAACCATTTAAATTTGCAAATTTTATTACTTCTAAGCCAGAATTCAGGGAGTCTGTGGAGCAGGAGTGGTCGAAAAACGTTCCAGGAGTCACAATGTTCTCGGTTGCAAAAAAGCTTCGAAACCTGAAACCGTTAATGCGTAAACTCTTGTTTAAACAAGGTAATCTGCATGATAGAGTGTCGGAGCTTCGGAAGCAGCTGGATGATATTTAGAAGCAAGTGGATGATAACCCGCTAGATGTCGCCCTGAGGGAAAAGGAAGCTAAGTGTCTTAATCTTTTTAAAACCGCGGCTTATGATGAAGAATGCTTCCTAAAGCAAAAGTCAAAAGTGGAGTGGTTGTGTGCTGGTGATTCAAATACGGCTTTCTTCCATAACACTCTTAAATGCAGGAATGCTAGAGGTAGAATCCAGTCGATTCAGGATATAGCTGGAAATCGGTTTGAAGGAGATAATGTGCCTAGTGCTCTTGTTCATCATTACGAAAATTTTCTGGGTCATATGGACCAATTTTCGACCATTAATATGGAGGAGCTGGATATAAATGTTTTGAGCTCTAGTGACGCCAATAGCATGGTTCGTCAGGTTACTCGGGAGGAAGTGAAGAACGCTATGCTTGGTATTGCGGAAAATAAAGCCCCGGGTCCTGATGGTTACACATCGGCTTTCTTCAAGAATGCATGGGATATTGTGGGTAATGATGTTTCTAATGCTGTGTTAGAATTCTTTGATAATGGTAAACTTCTGAAGCAACTAAATCACACGATTTTGGATCTTGTTCCTAAAGTGGAAACTCCTGATTCGGTTCTTGATTATCGACCTATCTCTTGTTGTAATGTTTTGTATAAATGTATTAGCAAGATCATTACGGATAGATTAAAAGGTATCTTGGGTGCTCTGGTTAGCATTAATCAATCGGCCTTTGTTCCGGGGAGGAAAATTTCAGATAACATTCTCTTGACTCAGGAATTAATGCATAACTATCATTTGAATCGTGGCCCGGCTAGATGTGCTTTCAAGATAGATATCCAAAAAGCTTATGATACGGTCAGTTGATCATTCTTGGAGAGTGTTCTGCATGGGTTCGGGTTACATAGGAAGATGGTTGCATGGATAATGGAGTGTGTTACCTCGGTCACCTACTCTATAAGCCTTAATGGTAATTTGCATGGGTATTTCCAAGGTAGAAGGGGGCTACGACAGGGTGACCCTATGTCGCCATACCTGTTCATGTTGGTTATGGAAATACTTTCATTACTACTTCAACGGGGTGCATGTCCAGCTACGGGTTTCAAGTTCCATGCTCATTGTGCTAAACAGAGGATTATTAATGTGTCGTTTGCGGATGATCTTTTTCATCTTTGTGCATGGGGATATTACTTCGGTTAAGAAAGTTAGGGATGCACTTGAGCGGTTCACCAATGCTTCGGGCCTGAAGCCAAGCCCGGCCAAGAGTACGGTGTATTTCTGTAATGTGCCGAATCCTGTGAAGCAGGAAATTCTTCATCTCATGTCGTTTAATCAAGGTATGTTGCCTGTTAAATATTTGGGGGTGCCGTTAATATCGACAAAGCTCATGTTTAAAGATTGTAAGCCTTTGATTGACCGAGTGGAGAAGAAAATTGATAGTTGGTTGAATAGGTCGCTATCGTTTGCTGGTAGGTTACAGCTTATCAATTCGGTTTTGTCTTCTATGCACATTTATTGGGCTTCAGTTTTTATCATTCCTACTTGAGTCACAAACGATCTAGAGAAACTCATGTGTCAGTTCTTGTGGAATGCTAATAATCAAGGTAGGGTAAAAGCGAAGGTGCCATGGGCTGAGGTTTGTTTGCCTAAGGAGGAAGGTGGGTTAGGCATTAGGAGCATATCGGATGTTAATAAAGCTCTAATGACTAACCATATTTGGAGTATTCTCACTAAACGAAAGTCACTTTGGGTTCAGTGGATCTACTCACATAAGTTAAATGGTAGAAGCTTATGGGATATCCAGCCTCGAGGTAATATCAGTTGGGGTTGGAGAAAAATTTTGGCCATTCGAAGTGCTATTCGTCCTTTTGTAAGGAATGCGGTTCGGAGTGGTAATCAAACTAATGTATGGAGTGATAACTGGTGCCAGCATAGCCCCCTTAACTCTTTCATTACTCCTAGAAGAATTGCTAATGCGGGCTTTAATCTTAATTCTTCTCTGGCGGATCTCGTTGATGATAATGGCTAGTGGAAGTGGCCCCGTGCATGGTATGATCTATATCTGGTTTTAATTGGCTTAAGTGTTCCTCAGTTGATACAGAATATGGAGGATAGCACAAGCTGGAAAGATTTGGATGGTAACATAAGGCCGTTCGGATCTATGGAAGTTTGGCAAAATACTCGACATCGTGAACAACCGGTTACATGGGTTAACGGGGTTTGGTTTGGTTTAGTCAATGCATTCCAAGACATTCTTTTCACCTATGGCTGGTAATCAAGAATAAGCTCAAGACACAAGATCAGTTAGCTGTTTGGGAGGCGGGGAGTGAAACTAATTTAAGACTTATGTGTTGTCCGTTATGTAGGAATGATCGTGATTCGCGAGACCATTTGTTCTTTCAGTGTTCGGTTGCGGCTCAAGTATGGCATAATGTTAAAACAATGGTGAACATGGGGAGTGTTGATGATTCGTGGCACTCTATTATGGGATGGTTTGATCTTAATGCTAGGTCGAAGAAGACGGAGGATATTGTCAGCAAACTGGTCGTTGCGGCTACTACGTATTTTGTTTGGCAAGAGCGAAACAACTGCTTGTTCTCGAATATGAAACCAAGTGTGGAGTCGGTCAGTGAGAGGATTTTGAAGACAGTTCGATTATGATTGATGGGTTTCAAGTTCAGAGGTGAAGCCAGTAATCAGAGGCTGTTGAAGAAGTGGAAGATTCTTCCTAGTGCTGAAGATCTCGACCCAGGCTAGATATAGTCTTTTGGTGTTAGTTTTGTTGGGATAGGGTTGTGTTTTCTAGATGGTTGTATGTTTGGCTTGAGTCTGGTTGTTTCTTTTTGGATTTCCTAGGCTTGGTTTGTCAAGTCCAGTTGGTATGTCCGTTAAGGCATGCCTTTGTTCTTTATTTGTTTACTTATAAAATTCACCTGGGGTACCCTTTACCCAAAAAAAAAAAAAACCTAATAAAGAATCTTGGAATCCCGACACTCTATGACAAGCCCAAAAACCTTCTCTTCTACCCATTCCATTTGGGAGTGTAAGCCACATTATAAAGAGTTTTGCTTGAGGACAAGCAAAGATTCAAGTGTGGGGGTATTTGATGTGTGCAAAATGCAACATATAAATTACATCAAATGTGGCATCAAACTAACTTTGTTTTAGTACTAATGTTGGAAAAAGTGTGTTTTTGTCTTCCTTTTGTATTTTCAGGATTAAATGAGCTCAAATGAACAAAAGAAGCAAAAAGGCAGCTAAATCTAACATAAATACAAGAAAAGGAATAAACGTGGCATGCCCGACCCCCCGACAGCATCTTCCCAAGCAAGAACAAGAGAACAGGAAGCTGAACACGCCCCATGCTCACTGGGCATGGGGGCGTGCCCAAGTGTCTGCAGAAAAGA
Organism: Helianthus tuberosus; assembly: GCA_030545235.1. Taxonomy (NCBI): domain Eukaryota; kingdom Viridiplantae; phylum Streptophyta; class Magnoliopsida; order Asterales; family Asteraceae; genus Helianthus; species Helianthus tuberosus. Next base: position 102,425,911 of record CM060371.1, on the reverse strand, counting down.
CAAAGTTGTAGAAGCTTCTATCACCCACCACAGGGGCGTGCCCAGTGGACACGGGGCCATGGTCAACGCAAAGATTCGCAGAATCTAGGCAAATCTTGATAGTACAGATACGCTTCTGCACACGGGGTCGTGCCCAGCGGACACGGGGGCGTGGTCAACTAATGCAAACAAACTGCATTTAATGAAAAAGAGAAGATGGGTGGACACGGGGCCGTGCCTGGGCTTCTGTGCAGGCTATAAATAGGGGTGCTTGGCTCACTTGCAAACCATCCCTTGGCAAACCACCTCTCTCACACTTCACCCACCCACCACCACCATCACAACCCACATCCACCACCATCATCCATCATCCTTCATAGAGTGTGTGAGTAGTCTCGGGATCCAAGATTGATCGTAAGAGTTATGAGAATCAAAGGCCATGTTTGCCTAAGTCTCTTACATCACTTGGTGAAGACAAGTGTTTAGTGTAATACTTTTTATTTTTAATCTTTTCGCACTTTTTATTTGGTTATGTATTAATGACTTTAATAACTAGTTTCTTATGTTGAAGGTGAATCTTCCTTATCATTTGTCCGTGGTGTCTTGGAATTATTTTACTGTCTATATAAAATAAAATATTTTCACCGTTTATATCTCCATGGTCTATATGGAGATATGTTGGCTACCTGGTCGGGGGTTAAGGGAATGGTTTGGTAAGAGTCTTGCCTTGTTCAGTGTATAGATCCTGCAAGGACCTGGGTCAAGTTTAGTAGGACCTCCTTCAATACCCACTGGTATTGGATGGCGGGGGTCCAAACTCCTTGACCCCCTCATATGTAAACTACTATTAAAACTTTAACACGGCTATTTAGGATTATATCCCTGCTGACTCAAACTACTTAGCCGAGGGTAACGTCACCTTCAAAAGAGGGGCCTACCACAATATGCATTAATAACTTAATTAATTATCTTTCAATAATCCAACCATTTAGGATTGTATCCTTGCTGACTCAAACTACTGGGTTAAGGGTAACGTCACCTTCAAAAGAGGGGCCTACTACTATAACTTAGATAATCTCTTAAAAAGTGCAAAAGTGCGAAAATAACCAAAGGTTACACTAAATACGAGTCGGATCCAAGTGATTCATCTTGTGTATCTGTTTTTTTTTATTTTCAGCATTTTTAGTTTTTATTTTATAGTTTAAAACCTTTTTCTAAATTTTTTATTTGATTAGACGTTGAGGATAAACCGGTACTAAAAGCTCTTGTGTCCTTGGGCGACCTCGGTATCTTACCAACACTATACTACGCTCACGATGGGTGCACTTGCCCATATGTGTGTTTGGTGTTAGTAAAATATCGTGTTTTATAAATTTAAAACTTGACTAATGTGTTAAAAAGGGCTAAAAATATACATTAAAAACTATACACACTTACGCACATCAGTTCCTCCTCTGGTCCTCTTCTCGTGTACGCACTAATTTATCAGTCAAGGTGTTTGCTAGTTCTACAGCTTCTTCTATGGTTTGGGGTCTAGCTGCCTTGACTACATGCCTAATCTCGCTGATTAATCCTCATATGTAACGGGAGATTAATACTGGTTCTGGTGATGCAAGGGTGGGCACTATTCTAGCATATTCGAAGAATAAGGTAGTGTAACCCTTACTATCTACTCCAGTCATTCTAAGGTTTAAAAACTTATTTACTTTCTACCATGTTCTTAAATTCCTCCCATTCCATATTGTAAACCCTGTCACTTCCCCTAGACTGGAGGATAGTGTTCCACCATTTTTAAAGCTGAGTTCTTAAACAGATTGGAGGCAAACATTATCTTATCCTCTTCCGCGCACTTGCTTATTTTTTAAGACTGCCTCAGTCTTTTCTATCCAGCGTAGAGCTGCAACGACCCCTTCATTGCCCGAGAATTCAATTGGTTTACAAGACCATAATTCTTTATAAGAACAACCATAAGACATGGTTCTTCTTCTTTTGGGAATAGGCACTTGAAGTATGGGTCCATTGTTTACGCTGTGATCTGGTTCAGTAGGTCGCTTACTGCCATTGTTACTTTTATTATCTGCTTCCTTAACCGTTTTAATAATATATGGCATTGTATCTATTATCCCTTGTGCCACTATGTATTGGATGGCACTATTATCCACTTGGTTTCCATTATTATTGTTGTTCGGGTTATCGTTATTCTGGTTATTGTTATTCGGGTTTTCCTGGTTTACTTCATTGTCCATCTGAATTTTAAACATTTGCCAATTATTAATATAACAAGATAATATTTAATGCAAACAATCATACAACACACATATTAATCAAAATCGTCGAACATTGCGACTTTTACTTTTTCTTATATATATTATGCATCTAATACAAACTGGAACTAGAATTTAAAATTACAATACTATTAGGCATCCGTAGCTATTGTCTAAATATTATTATATTTTTTTTTCTCAAACATACATAAATATTATATATTATTATTTTTACTGATATGGGTTCATCCAGAACTCCATATTACGCTCGTCATACTTCCAAACGAGTCGTTCTCCAATTTGTCTCATCCTCTCACTACCTTCTAAAATCTTCTCACCAAAGGTTCAGAGTTCTTGCACATTTTCTGCACTCATTGGGGGTGCAAGGGATGGTACTGGGTTTGGGAACAGGGGCATGGGTTCTTGGTAAGGATAAGGGTTTTATAGAATTTCCCTGATGTATTGGTCTTTATCATAATAGGGATCTAGAGGGTCCAAGTCTGGGTAGGCTGCTAGGTTTGTCATGGGTTCCTCTGGTATTAGGTAACGTTGTTGGTAATCCATATGGTCGTCAAACCATGGGTCGTAGTCTGGGTCTAAGGGATTGGGTGCTGGTACTCTAGGTATCTTAGTGGGGTCAAAACCAGGCATTGGGATTTGATTTTCTGAGTTGACTTCAATTTCCATTGGTTGTGTGGGAATTAATGGTAAGGGCTGGGGTGCTTTGAGTTGCTCTAAATTAGGGTCTACAGCTGTAGTTGCTAGAATATGAAAATTTGCTAGACTCCTATTGAGCATATCCTGGGTGTGAGCATCTGTTTCTCTCTTAACGGCTGCTAGAGCTCACTTTTGTTGTAACTTTTTCATCTGTTTCCTACGTTCATGCGCGCCTCTACTGAACCATCATCTTTTCTTATGAGGGAATGGTTCTTTAGATTGGGCCTTGAACACGAATATCCCATCTTCATTATCAGTTGAATACCCTGAGAGGGTAGGCTGTGAAGAGGTGCCTTCGTCCCTAGGTGAGCTGGACAAGTGACGGTAAGCGTCGGAAGGTCCTTGATCGCTCATACTATAAACTAACAAATAGTCAAATAACACACAACAATAATATACAAATATGCACGTATTTCTGTAATTAATTTCCTAACATTTTAAATAATATCTTGGTGTTAGCAGAACAGTTCTGTGGCTGAATCAGTGGCTTAGCTCTGATACCACCTTCTGTCGCAACCCTCGTCCCCTAATTAACCGGGAACGGGCGGCCGCGTCCAGTTTCAGTGGTATCGGTATTTATCATTTTGGCAGCGGAATTTACATCAGGACGGTAGTTAGGAAATATTTTATCAGAGTAAAATACCACGCTTTTATAATATTAAACACATGGGAAAATCCCAAGTTTCAAGTACACACATTTTTATATGGACAAACCCTATTTTATTTAAATAAAACATCTCTTTATTTTAGGTAACTTTATAGCCACTTTTCCAAGCCTTCAGAGCTGTCCAGCTGGCTTTTATTTGGCTTTCACATTTTGTTACCTGAAACACGTTTAAAAATATTTTGTCAGTGGGAAATACTGGTGAGTGAATCCCAGTTCAATCAACACAGGTAAAAACCGTTGTACAGTATTGAGGGCGGTCGCGCAATTACATTTGTTTCCATCTACTTTAATTACCACCCACGGTACTGTCAACCCGACTTGTGGTCATGTTACTACTCACAATGTAGTAACAAATTTTGTATACAAAACCCCAACATACCGACGATAATTGTAGAATACAAATACTCAATCATTGTTTAGTATAATGTTAATCATATGAGGTTTTGTAAAAACAGTTTGCAAAAAGGAGGATTACTCACTTTGCTGTCTTAGGGTTTTCTTTAAGGATCTCCTGATGATTATCTATTATTTATACAAATTCACACGCGTTAGTATAATAACCCAATATTTACATTAGTAATACCCTCCCCGAGACGGTATTCCAACGACTACGTCGGGCAGAACCACGACAGCCGTTACGAAATCCTAGATCAATCGAGCAGCGTATCTAATACATAACCGGGGGTTATGATACTTACAACGAGGCAGGGCTTCGCTAATTAGGGGGTATTATGCCCGGGTATAGTGCCTATTATAGAGAAATTGAGAGAGAATCGAAGGAATTGAACGACGAAAATGAAATGCCGTTCACTGCTATTTATAGGGCTGCTTCGGCAGTCCCTCGCGCCCCGTGTTGGAGCCAAGGACGGCCGTCGCGCCCCGCGACGTAGACCCCCTAGGCCGTAGCCTTGACCAATCATCGATCTAGCTTTGACACGCATACGACACGTGGCAGCTTCGGGTCACGCCGCTTGTCTACTCGCTCGCGCCCCGCGACGACTCAAGGTCAGTCTGTCGTGGCCCGCAACAGACCTATTTCAATTGTTTTTATTTTATTTTTTAATTATATATGCTATTTTGGGCTCGGTTTTCGCATACGGGGTGTATTTTAGGGCCTTTAGGGATATTCTAAATATTTTTAGGGTGTCGGAATTATTTTGGAGGGTTGTTATAGAAATAGACTTCTTCGAGTGTTCAAGTCAAGAAGTATGTTCCTAAAAACTTGTTCAACCTTGTGACCCACAACCAGCAACTCTACCCAAGACCGGGAACGCTTGGGTATCCCTTTTCAAGTAATTGCTTTTGATCATGTGTAGGGGGTCCCAAGGTCAATTTTGTCAAAGTGGATAATGGACAGTGGAGCTTCTTGGCCCATGACAGGGATGCTAGCCTTGCTCTATGATGTAAGATCTATCAAAGGAGGCTATGTAGGGTTTGTAGGAAATCCGGGTGGTCGTATTATTGGGGAGGGAACTTTATCAAATGGAAAAGTGTCGTTTGAAAAAGTAAATTACATCGCTGAATTAGAGAACAATCTGCTGAGTATTTCACAGATTTGTGATCGCAAGTTCACCACACATTTCAACGAAAAAGAATGTTTGATTCTCAAACCAGGATTTGTTATACCTGAAGAATGGATTTTAATGCGTGCACCACGCGAGAACAGCCTCTATGTCCTCGACATGAGTGTCGCAAACACAACGAACAATCAAGCGCAATGTTTCGTTTTCAAAGTGACCGAGAAAGAGTCTGTTCTATGGCACCGAAAGATGGCACATATACATCTAAGAAAAATGAATTATCTTGTTCACAACGATCTAGTGGAGGGAGTACACTTGAAGAATTTTCATCTGGGTGATGAATGTGTTAGTTGCAAGAAATGTATTCAAACGAGAAAATCTCACCTAGGGAAGATTCTAAATTCAATTAAGTTGCCATTAGAGAGGTTGCATATGGATCTATTCGGATAAGTAAATGTTAAAAGCATCTCCAGAGATTCATACTGTATAGTTGTGACGGATGATTTCTCAAGATTCTCATGGGTAATGTTTCTTGAATCGAAAGATGAAGCATTTGAGAGTTTGATGATTCTGTTCCCAAAGCTTGAGAACCTGTACAAGTTACCAATCAGAAGAATTCGTAGTGATAACAGTACAGAGTTCAAGAATAGAAGAATGGCAAAATTTAGTAATGATAAAGGGGTATTGCATGAATTTAGCGCTCCTTACACACCGCAGCAGAACGGGGTGGTAGAAAGGAAAAACATGACGCTAATTGAGGCAGCAAGAACAATGTTAGCAGATTCAAAGCTCCCTGTGAGTTTTTGGAGTGAAGCTGTTACCTCTGCATGCTACACCCTCAATAGAGTGTTAACTGTAAAAACACACAACAAAACGTGTTTTGAATTGCTCAACAATCGAAAGCCTAATTTGAAGTGGCTTGAACCTTTTGGTTCACCTTGCACAGTAATTGATCCTGATGGTAAATTTGGTGCAAGATCTTTAGAAGGCTTCTTTATTGGATAAGCGAGTCCCCTAAAACGCGTATATCTACTGAGTCTCAAAAGAGTGATTCAAGCACAACATGTTGATTGCCAGTGGTACACTATGCCTACTCAGAAACTTGGTGATGCGTGGCTCTTTGACTATGAGGGCTTATGGAAATTGTTTGAGCTTCCAGAGGAATCAACTGAAGAAGAACTGGTAATGCTATTTCAGCAACATCAGTCATCCTCTCATGAGCAAGTCCCAAGACCTATCGTGGTTACACAACAACAAGGTGGAACTCATGATGCGGAAGCAGGCCCAAGTAACACTCAAACAGGAGATCAAACTGAGACCACAGAAATAGTTGAACCAGCAGAGAATGCCATGGTGTTTGATGAATCAAATAATTCAGGCTCTGATGGTCCTTTGTTCGATAGAGGAGAATCTGATTCTGAGGGGGAGCAGATCCATATTGATGGTCATACAGACGAAGTCCAATAGGATGTGGAACAAAACATTTCAAATCTGGAAGAGGAGGTGATAGTTCCTAATGAAGTGATACCAAGGACACTATCTTATCACCCCGAGGAGTATATTATTGGAGAACTCTAATCAGGAGTCCGAACCCGATAATTGATCAGGGCTTATCATGTTTTTATACTAAAGTAGCTCCTTTACAAACTGATTTCTCAATTAAGTGCTTTATTTCACAGGTTGAGCCAAAAACGTATAAAGAGGCGCTTACCGAAGAATATGGGTAAATGCAATGCAAGAGGAGCTGAATCAATTTGAGAAGCTCGGAGTTTGGAAGCTGATTTGCCCGAGGGTCAAAGAATGATAAAAACAAAATGGGTATTAAAGTGCAAAAGAGTCGACCGATGAGTGATAGTCAGAAACAAAGCTCGCCTAGTAGTTCAAGGTTTTAGCCAGCAAGAGGGCATCGACTTTACTGAGGTTTATGCTCCTGTTGCTAGGCTCGAGGCATTCACATTTTCCTTGCTTTTGCTTCTTGGAAAGGGTTTAAGGTTTATCAGCTTGATGTCAAGTCAACATTTCTATACAGAAAAGTGAAAGAAGAGGTGTATGTCGGCCAGCCACCAGGCTTTACCAATCCAGTTCACAAACACAAGGTCTACTTGCTAGATAAAGCCTTATACAGGTTGCATCAGGCCCCAAGAGCCTGGTACGAGACTTTGTCTCAACACCTATTGAGGAATGGTTTTACTCACGGCAAAGTAGATGCAACACTCTTCACCAAAGAAGATGATGGGCACTTGCTGATCGTACAAATATACGTGGATGATATCATCTTTGGTTCGATGAACGACGCATTGTGCAAAGACTTTGAACGGGTCATGAAACTCAAGTTCGAGATGAGCTCAATGGGCGAGATGAAGTTCTTCTTAGGCTTACAAGTTGATCAGTTGCTTGGAGGAATCTTCATTAACCAAATGAAGTATGTTCACGATGTGTTGGAGAAATACAACATGACGGGAACTTTACATATGTCCACACCATTAGCGCTCAATCACGACATTCATCCGGATCCCAGGGGGGATAAAGTCGACGAGACTTTGTACCAGTCAATGATAGGGTCCCTCATGTACCTAATGGCATCTCAACCAGACATTATGTATCCCACATGCCTCGCAGCTCGCTATCAATCTAGTCCGAGAGCATCTCACAGGGTGATCGTCAAAAGAATCCTGTGAGACTCCAAGTCTTGGCTTGTGGTATCCAAAGAACGACAAATTCAACCTGGCGGGATACTCAGATTCTGATTATGGTTGCTGCAAACTAAACACAAAGTCTACCAAAGCCGGCTGCCAGTTCTTCGGAACTAGACTGGTAACATGGCAGTGTAAGAAACACACTACGGTCACTCTCTCTACCTGCGAAGCTGAGTACATCTTGGCTAGCAGCTGTTGTTCACATATGTTGTGGATTCAACAGCAGATGAGAGACTATGGTCTGCAATTTCTGAACACACCTATTTTCGTAGACAATGAGGCTGCAATTAATATAACTAAAAACCCTATCCATCACTCTAAGACAAAACATATTGTAATTCGACATCACTTTGTTCATGATTGCTATGAAAAGAAGTTGATTAGAATTGATAAGATCCACACCGATAAACAAAAAGCTGACTTTTACACAAAATCGTTTGATAGATCAAAATTTCAATATCTTTTGAAACTTAACGGTATGAGCCTTTTGTCATCAGGGGTGAAATTGTCGAAGGTGATTCCAAGGTGGAGGACGCTGAGACGTAATCTGCATCGGTTTGTCGTTTTTCTTTTTAAAATGTTTTTAATTTTAGGGGGAGAAAATGTAATACAAAATACAAAAACATTTAAAAATTCAAAAATGCTGGAATTTCAATATTTTCTATAAAATTTTTATTCCCCCTCATTTTTGCAAATTCTGACATCTTATCACTGAATTCCCTTCAAATTGAGCAATTCAGTCCTCTCTTATATCTGAAAAACTCGACTATGCCGAAAATGTGTCATTTTGGCCCCCAAAAGTCAGTTTTTCATCATTGCAGATTTTTCGTTATGGCCCATTAATAGTCAGCTAATCCAGATGATAATCATTCTGCATAGGTATCATGGCTACCCCACTAATTTCCACAATCTGTGATCGCATCATCAAATCTGTTCTCTGAAGCTCCGGATAGTGTCCTCGAACAACCCATCTTGGTCGTTAAAAATTTGAATTTTTTTTTCAATCACCGATCTTGTCATTGCGATCAAAAAATGCCTTTTTAGGCATTTGACCCATTCGTGCGAATGGGCTAATTTTGGAACGAATGGGGAATTTCCTTTCGTCCAAGAGGCCTTCTCGTGCGAATGGGAGAGCACTTTCACGCGAAAGCAATTGATCCAATCTCATGAACATTCCCAATCACATTTTTCGATCCAGAATCTTTATTTCTGCGAATTTTATGATGAAACTTCACAGATATGTGCGAAAATCAATTACGAACCTAATGTTGTCTTCAATTTTAAAATCCATCCATGAATTGACCTTCAATTTGATGTTTATTTGATGTTTTACGTCTAAACCCCCTAAAAATCTAAAATTCATGAGCGTAGGTGATTCAATCAACTGTTAGATCGATTGAATCAGTACCGTAACTCTGATACCAATTGATAGTCCAGGATCCGGCGGGTTTGATGGAGTTTTGGCCCCGATAGAACCGATTCGGTAGAATATTATTGATAAGAAAGGAGTAGAAGCTGAATATCATAGGTTGAATGCTTGTTTCATTCATACCGAAAGAGTTTACATATTTTACAAGCTGGCGAAATTCTAGAGAAATTTCGCCAGCGTTCCCCTTTGGGAACTCCAAAACTTATGAAATGAGGAGCCCAAGTCCTATATTTATAGGCAATGCCCATTTGTCCGAAACCACCTGGGACGAGAGGGCTCCTCTCGTGTGAGAGAGCTAATGGCTCCTTTCGCACGAAACGCTCGTTCGTGCGAAAGGGCTTTGATACATACAAATCCGGCCCGTTTTCATACTAAACTATACAATATTCAACACACGCTCTATCTAGCTTATTCGCACAGTGGCGGACACACAAAATATGCACCACCAACTATTAATTTGAAATGTTCTCTTGTGACGTTTATCTATGTGCAAGCATATTTGCTCTCCGTACAAATGACTAAGCATGGGTACCTTTAATAATTTTGCATATTTAAGTAAAGGTTAATGGATGTGAAAGAAAAGTTATAGGAGGGAACGGTTTCAGATTTTTCAGAAGAGAGTCACAATTAAAGTCGTAGAAATGTGCATGTCATTCTAAATTCTTAGCCATTCTCTCATATTAATTATTTTAGGACAAAATTACTATACACTCTTATTAAGGTTCATACTATTAATTTTATTCATATTAAAAAACTTAAATATATGGTATACATTATCTATATATCTATATAACTATATAAAGCATATGTGATGAACAAGAATGTATTTTTACAATGCGTACAAGCTTTGAAGCAACATATACAAAGGAATGCAACACATTTTAGAGGGGTAGAATGGGAAAGTGCTCAACATTTTAAGACACTTCAAGGATAAATTAGTAAATTAATCTATAAATGTTTACACCAATTCCTCCTTTACCCTTATCTCAGTAACCCCCGGACAATTGGTAATTGAATCGTTTACTTTCATCCATTCTGGCATTTATACGCATTACAAAGAAAGGGGCGGGAGAAAAGGATAAGGATATGAAAAGAGGGGAGCAGGCCAAGGGTTCTCATACAGTTTCCATGATTCAAGTTGTGTTGCCTAATTGTTTAATTTTGATCTCGAATTCATCCTCAGGTACGACCAATTTTCATCATAGTAAATAGTTTTTTTTTTCAATTTAGGATTTTATGATTCAACTAGTTGTGGACATTGTTTAATTCTTTTGAAAGAATTTGTATCTTGAAATTAGGGTTTTTACAGTTCAATAAATGATGGAGCTTGTTTAATTCAGTTGGCCGCCCATAATCCCCAGTCATCTTTGTCACACTACACCCACCAGTCACAATCCGTCGCGGGTACGTTCTGAACTTGTTTATCTCCGGTGATTTTTTGTTGTTTTCAGTTCTAAGGTAAAATTGTTTGCGATTTATTGTTTTCATTTGTTTAGTTTGATATTTAACTTCAAATACTACAATGATAGGCTGCACAGGACACAAGATACTTCTTGTTTAAGGAATATAATGTTTTGTTTCTTGATGCCTGAAGTTTCGTGCTATAATTTAATCAGCTTCTTTGCAGTTAAACCTTATGATGGTTTCATCTTTTCTTGATTGGAAACATGTTTTACATTTTGCATGTACTGAAGATTATACTTGTTCATTTTGCTCGCTAAAATGTGGAAGTTACAAGGTAAATATGGATTTTTTCCTGTATAATATATTAATATGTTTAAGTACTTATTTTCTATAGGGTATGATGGTGGTATGACGTACAAGCGTTTATGCAATAGATGAATCATGTTGTGCTATTGTGGATGCTAGTATTCCTTTAAAGCATCTTGCGGATACAATAACTTTTTAAGACATGTGATCGAGTTTTATAGCTTTATTTGGTATTTAAAATATTTAATAAATGGTCTAATCGGTTTTTGTAGTCGGAATATGTTGTTGTATACTTGTATGTCTGGAAGTGGAGATATTTTTCTTGACCCCAGCAAGTTAAAAGAACATGCTAGTGTAATCTTGAGATAAACCCTTATTAACTTTTATGATTTCATGGATAAGTCTCTGAATTTTACTTGTTTTATGAAAAAACCTTATAACTTTCTAATCTGTAACTAAAATGCCTTTTTTACGAACATAAATTGATTCTTGCAAACATATATTGAGAGGCTACGGGAATCCATAAATTCCCACAAATGCTTTGGGAATCAAATTTCATTAAGAGGTGTTGACGACCATAGTCTAGATTAACAGTGACAGTTTCTGATACAAACTTAACACAACACATGTAATTTAATAATGTATTGCACACTTAATTGGTAGACAAACGTTATATGTAGTATTGGTCAATGTTACTTTTGCTTTTAAGTTCCCTAGATAAGTAGTTTTTCAAGAAATCACCAAAACCTATCCTTGTAAACCTTGCCGGTGTCTCAGGAGTAACGAGGCTTAGCGAGGGTCCTATCTCCATGCCCAAATTCGGGCTTATAAATGTGGCAATGGATATCCTTTCTTTCTCTGCGTTCACGACTACCCGATGCTCAATGCTTTTGTATTCTCCATTGGATACAATCTGAAAGTTACCAAGATGTCAATGTCCAATCGAACATACATCACATCTGATAATATTAAACAATGTTAATTTCAACCTACTATGTTCAAGAGAAAAAAAAACATTAAGTTATCTGTATGACGTCCCCGATATTAACAACGAAAGCATTAGGATGTGGTATAACCGGGATCCAAGCACCATCTTTTTTTATTTGAAGACCTTCTACTTGATCCACTTGAAGAAGGAAAGTGACCCCGCTACCATCAGCATGAGGAGTAAAGCCTATGACTTGTTCGGGCTGTGGACATGGAGGATAGTAATTCATTCTAATCGTTTGGAGTCCATCGGAGAACAATACTTTCATTTCTTCATCCTCCATCTTCAAAGCTTTTCCCATGAAAATTAGTGTTTTTAAGGCTACCTTCTCAACTTCTTTTGAGTATTCTTCTATGGCTTGTCTGTGTTAGTTATAAGATTAATTAGGAGCTTTAATTTAAATCTCATATTTGGTTGTTGTTCAATGAAAATCATTAATATTGTTCAGTCGATGGACTGCAAAAGTTTTTTTTTATTTCATTGAATATTGAATATGTTTTCTATGTATTTCGAGAGAAGTATACCATATCCGGTGATATATAACTCATTTGCTTGTTACGCATAACTTTATTTTACAAGTGCAAACCGAGTCGAGTTAATTAATTCATATTCACGTCTTAGTTATTTTCACTTTCTTTTCCATTTTTTTAAAACGATAATAGATTAACTTTTTCCATGGTTGTAAAAGAAGGTTTCCAAGTCCGAGTACTCTCCGAGTAAGCGCTCCAAGGTAGGTTGCCGACGCGACTTTCTTCAACACCGCCTAATTATTTGGAATCGATCAAACGCGATCAACCTCGGCCATAATTGGATCTATTATGTCAACTCAGGCCGAGTTTGGCTTTAAACAAAATAAAACATAATTTCTATGTCTATCATATTAAAAGAATAAATATCATTTTCACGTATTTTGTTATAATTATTAGTAATTTTATGTTATTTGACATATATTTAATTTCCAAAAACTAATTTCCTTATAATTTAGTATGTTCAAGTACTCCCAGAGTACTCTCCGCCTAGGCCGTGTACTCTCAACTCCCCGCTCAACCGATTAGGGAGCGCCTAGCAACTTTTGCAACCATGACTTTTTCATATGCACACATTTTACAGTTCTATAGTTGTTAGTTATTATTTAATTATCATCTGTAAATGGATTTTATTTACTACATATTTGCACACCCAATTGCCTATTTGTACACCCATTGAGACCCATTTATATGCCTCGTACGGGTCTGTATACGGCGTATAGTCACGTTTTTTCAATTTCCAAAAGAATCTCTGATTCACATCATGTCTTACATACCGCTTACAGACCTGTACACCGTGTATATATTTATTATTGTTATTAATATTAATATTTATTATAAAACATAACTAATAAAAGGATTTAAAAAAAGAAATATACCCGACGTACAACACTGTACATGACGTATATTAATGCTATAATGACCAGAATACCCCTGGAAAGATCCACGTACAAACCCAAATGACGGCTAAAATGGGGATTTGCCACTTTATATACGCTGCGTATATAAGGGGTTTTTTTACAAACATTTTTATACAATATTTGTCCTTTTAGCAAACTTTTATAATAAGTATTTTTTTTTTTTTTTGAAAAAAACATTGTTAAGTATTCTAACGTATAGTGTAATATACATCTCGTATAGGCCTATGGAAGTAGTATCGTATCATATAGTGTAGTATAAGTTTCGTATAGGCCTATAGGTGTAGTATAATATGATATCCTATCGTATCGTATAGTGTAGTATAGGTCCTGTATAGGCATATATGTGTAGTATCGTGTCGTATGAGTCTCGTATAGGCCTATAGGTGTAGTATAATATTGTATCGTATCATATGGTGTAGCATAAGTCTTGTATAGGTCCCGTATACTCGTATAGGATTATAGGTCTCGTATAATGGATGTAGCATCGTATCGTATCAAATCGTATAGTAATATGATACCATATCGTATCATATAGTGTAATATAAGTCACGTATAGGTCCCTTATAGGTCTTGTATAGGCCTATATGGGACTTAAACTACACCTAAAGTCCTAATTAGACATATACTACACCTATAGGCCTATACGAGTGTTGTATCGTATCCTATAGTATCGTATCGTACCGTACCGTATCGTATCGTATAGCATAGCATAGTATAGTATCGTATCGTATCGTGTAGTATAAGTCTCGTATAGGGCTCTTATAGGTCTTGTATAGGCATATAGGCCTATATGGGACCTAAACTACACCTATAGTCCTATAGGGACCTATACTACACCTATAGGCCTATATACTGGACCTATACTACACCTATACAATACTATACGATACTACACTATACGATATGATAAGATAAGACATGATATGATACTATACTACACATATAGGTCTATACGAGACTTATACTACAATATATGATTCGATACTACATCCATAGGTCCATACGAGACCTATAGTATACTATATGATACGATACTTAACAATGTTTTTTATTTATTTTTTTAAAAAGTTCTTATTATAAAACTTTACTAAAACGATAAATATTGTATAAAATTGTTTGTAAAAAAAACCTTTATATACGCTGCATATGGCGTATACGAAGGACAAGACTGACCATTTTACCCTTGGTTTGGGATGCGTATAGCCCCCAAACAAGAGGTAAAATGGTCTTTTTTGCCCTTCGTATACGCCACATATAGGGCTATATGCGACATATATAAGGTTTTTTTTTACAAACACTTTTATACAATATATATCGTTTTAGCAAAGTTTTATAATAAGTACTTTAAAAACATTGTTAACTATTGTATCGTATAGTATTATATCGTATAGTGTAGTATAAGTCTCGTATAGGTCCTGTATTGGTCTTGTATAAGCCTATAGGCCTATACGGGACCAAAACAACACCTATAGTTCTATACTGGACCTATACTGCACCTATAAGCCTCTACAGGTGTTGTATCGTATCCTATAGTATCGTATCGTATTGTATCGTATAGTATCTTACTGTATAGTTTAGTATAAGTCTCGTATAGGTCTTGTGTAGGCCTATACAGGACCAAAAGTACACATATAGTCCTATACGGGACCTATACTGTACCTATAGGCCTATCGGGTGTTGTATCGTATCCTATAGTATCGTATCGTATTGTATCGTATAGTATCGTATCGTATCGTATAGTATAGTATAAGTCTCATATACGTCCTCTATAGGTCTTGTAGGCCTAAACGAGACCAAAACTACACCTATAGTCCTATACGAGACCTATACTGCACCTCTAGGCCTATACGGGTGTTGCATCATATTCTATAGTATCGTATCATATAGTATCATGTCGTATAGTGTAGTATAACTCTTGTATAGGTCCTGTACATGCTTATAAGTCTATACGGGACCAAAACTACACCTATAGTCCTATACGGGACCTATACTACACCTATAGGCCTATACGGGTGTTGTATCGTATCGTATAGTGTAGTATAAGTCTCGTATAGGTCCCCTATAGGTCTTGTATATGCCTATAGGACTATACGGGACCTAAACTACACCTATAATCCTATAGGGGATCTATACTACACTTATAGGCCTAAACGGGTGTTGTATCGTACCCTATAGTCCTATACGAGGCCTATCCAAGACTTATACTATACGATAGTACACCTATATGCATATATGAGCCTTATACAAGACCTATACTACACTATACGATACGATATGATATCACACTTATAGGCTTATATGAGGACAATACGGGACCTATACTACACCTATACGATAGGATGGGTGTACTAACGTATAAAAAATTAATTTTGTATAAAAATGGTCGTAAAAAATACTTATTTTTTATTCATTTAAAATAGAAAACTTACTTTTTTTATAAAACTTTGCTGAAACGATTAATATTTTATAAAATGTTTGTAAAAAAATCTTTTATATATGCCCCATATAGTCCTATACGCTGCGTATAGGAGCAGCCAGACCAGAACTGACACAAATCAGAAACTGATTTTGATGCAACCTTATATGTCGCGGACTTGTACACAACATTGTACTTAAACCCTAAAGTGTGCAAATAGGCAATTTGGGTTTACCAATAGTTTGAGCCTAAAACAAAAGGTTTGTCACCGACTAAAACACCCCTAAACTTTCAACATAGGACCATAACACCCCAAACTTTCACTAGTAGGACCAAAATACCCCCAAACTTTCACAACTACCACCTCTTCTCCAAGTCAGTTACACATTCACTTCTTACTTTTGATAATTGACAACTTTGGCCCTCCAAACTTTTCTACTTAATAACTTGACACTTCATTTTGTTTAAATTACTTTTATAACTTTACACCGCAACGTGCGACACATTATATTATACTTTTGTTTTATCTATGCCTAACCACGTTAATGACAAAATTACTTTTACGACTATACATCGCAACCACCGAGACATACTCTCTTTTTATCTATGTCTAAGACGTTAATATCACGAACGTAACGCGTGTAACAAGGTAAAAAACACGTAATGGCGTGTGCGGACAGCACACGTTAAAGTCATTATCGTACATTGTAACCACAATTCTTACATACGTTAAATTGAGTTAGATCAGATACGTCAAAGCACATGTTTTCATATAGTTAACGTATCACATAATGTGTGTCAGCTATAAACAACTAAGGTGTCGTCGCCGCACTATGAAAACAGTCTAGTTATTTGTAAATATATCTATATCATAGGCTTGGAAGGAGATGTGGCAAATATTAAACAAAAACTTAGGCAGGCGTGGGTGTGCACTCATTTAACAAAATATAATTTTTATGCTTCTAAGTTATTTTGTTGTTTTACTAAATAACTTTTGAAATGCTAAAATTTAGTGTTTCTTTAACGCTCATTTGTGTAACATTGTAATTAGTGACGGAATTAGAAAATTAATTTAGGGATATCCTAATTTTTTTTTTACCGTGCAATCATACAACATTAAAAAAAATAAAAACAAAATAAATAAAGTAAAAAATTCTTTTCGACCGTTCAAACCGTAGCATTGTTAAAAAATTCCGGGCCGATTCGGTTGCGTAAATCCGTCTTGACAAGCTTCAATTTTGAATTTTTTTTAGTTATTTGGGCTATTATTTGGTTATTTAGTGTGCTATTATTTAGTTATTTGCGCTTATTATTTGGGTTTGTATCATTATCACCAACTGGGCTTATTATTGGTTTGTAAAAATTTTTTTGAGGGGTGTCCTCGTAGTTGTTTAGAGTTGTCCTTAGTAAAGAAAATATTGGAGATATTCACACACAGAGATATGAGGGTGGGGGCATAACCTGAATGGGTGAGATAGCTTAGGTAACAAGTGTGGCTTTCGAAGATGAGAAGGAAGTATAACGATGCTGAACATGTCAGACCAGTCTAGCTTTTGCTCCTCTGAAACAACAAAAGCTTGTCCAAATCCTTCAAGATCTCCCGGCTTTTGCCCATACTTTTGTTTCTCCTCTAACGGCAAATTAAAGAATTCCTGTGTTTCTTCCTTTAGTTTCTTCAACAATGAACAACTCACCCCGTGATTTATCAACTGTTGTGTTCAATTACTAATTAAAATTTCTAGAAAATCATGTTTAAGTCAGTATATGTGAACCATACCATACAAGTACCTGAAAGAAGCCCCATTCTCTACAAGCGAGGTGTAGTTTTTCGACTTCCAAATGAACATAATCTTGAGATGATAAGCGCTCCATATCAATGACTGGTACTTGAGGCCTTGAAGACGGCAGGGATGATATGATCGGATAGTCTTGATCGGGGCGAATATACCGTGATGGAACCCTCGTAAGTGGTTCCTTAGCTAGTTCTTGTACATTTGGAACCGGGAGTGAAACTCCATGAAGTGCTCCCTTTGGCTCCATGATCCCTTCCTTATCTGTTACCTTTATTTTTCTTTCATTTTACATATGTGGTGTATTCATTTTATATCAACATTGTTGTTGGATGGCTTATAATAAGGGTTATTATATTTTGTACTTTCGAGATGGCCAGTGATCATATTTTGTTAATATCGAAAGAATTATGATCTTATTGAAACTCTGCCGTCCCAATAGAGTTCTAAACAAAATGTCACCCTCATGCGCCCTTGGACAGACTCCTGCAACATGGGATGCGTCCGTTTCTAAACTTGAAGAGTCCATGATTGAGGAGCTTACACGTGTCCGACAAAGCTGATGAGTCGACGGCCGACTCCTCCCATATACTTGGCAGACTCCTCCTATTGGCTTGGCAGACTCCTCCCATATACTTGGCAGACTCCTCCCATTGGCTCGGTTGACTCTTCCTAACGGCTTGGCGGACTCCTCATACTTTGGCTGACTTTTCCCATTACTCGGCTGACTCCACACATGTCTTTTTAATTCTATCAAATATTTATATTTATTTAATATAACATTATAACATAAAATATTACAACATAACTTAAAAATTAAAAATATAACATAAAACATTACAACATAACTTAATATTACAACCTAGAAACGTGACAACATGTTATTAAAAAAAAGACACTTAAATATAATTTTTTCAAAATTTCAAATAACGAAAGGTGTTCAAAGTCCTCCCCGTAAACCATAGCATAGTCGAGCAGGGCCTCTTGAACACCTTTCGGTGTTTGAAATTTTGAAAAATTATATTTAAGTGTCTTCTTTTTTTTAACAACATGCTATGTCACGTGTTTAGGTTGTTGATATTCTTAAAATACAACATATAAATTACATCAAATACGACATAAAATCAACAATTTTTCAGTACTAATGTTGGAAAAAGCTAGTTTCTTTGTTCCTTTTTAATAAATAGGGCTAAAAGAGCTTAAATGAACAAAAGAAGCAAACAGATAGCAAAAACCAACATAAAATGCAATGAAGAAGGATTGACGCAACTTGCCGAAACCCCATCCACATCCAAACCCCAGAAATAACAAAAATAGAAGCTCTGGAACGGGGCCATGCTCACCTAGCACGGGCCGTGCCCGGTGAGAATTCACTGCAGCAGAAAGAGACAACAACAAAAGACAAATTCCAAGCTCAACACGGGGCCGTGCTAAAGCAACACGGGGCGTGGTCAACTCCTGGATTTCCAGAATCTGAAGAAGTACAACAAGTACATTGGCCACAGGTCGTGCCATTGACATACGGGGCCGTGTTAGTACAAGTCTGGCACTGCAGTTAATGTAGAAGAGAGAGACTGATGGCCATAGGGCCGTGCCAGGCGGGCACGGGCCGTGGTGGACGT
The DNA here is from genome assembly GCA_030545235.1 of Helianthus tuberosus. NCBI lineage: Eukaryota > Viridiplantae > Streptophyta > Magnoliopsida > Asterales > Asteraceae > Helianthus > Helianthus tuberosus. The sequence goes on along the minus strand of CM060371.1, from coordinate 102,406,666 downwards.
TCTGTTTTCAGCTATAAATAGGGATGCTTGGTTTCACTTCAACTCATCCCATCATCCACCATCATCATCCATTTTCCATCTTTTAGAGTGTGTTTGTAGTTCTCGGGATCCAAGATTGATAGTAAGAGTCTTTGTCAAACAAAGGCCATGCTTGGCTAAACTCGTGCATCACTTGGTGAAGACATATCTTTTATGTATTTTCTTTTATGATTTCAATCTTTAGCAACTTTTTAATTGGGTATGTATTAATGACTTTAATAATTAGTTTTTTATATTGAAGACGAATCTACTTAACCATTCTTCATATGTCGTTTATTCACATATTCGTGTCTTTACGGTCTATATAAAGCACGTTAACTACTTGGAAGGGGGTTAGAAGGGTGGTTGGGTAATTCTATGTCTCGTTCAGTGTATAGATCCTGCGAGAACCTGATTCAAGTTTAGTATTACTCCATGGATTGGTCGTGAATGACTGGCCCGACTGAGAATAAGAAATCGCTTGAACCCATTATTCATAAACTACTATTAAAACTTTAAACCAACCCCGCGAGAACTGTATCCCTGCGACTGAGACCAACAGGTTGAGGGTGACCGCTGCCTAGAAGGGGGTCTATGATGTGGGGTAAAATACACATATTTGTCCCGTGTAAATTGTATAAATTTTGTATAATTTTTATTTGTTTTTATTTAGTTTTAGTATTATATTATATTATATTATATTATATTATTTTGTGTTTTGCCAGGTCCTGGTGCAAATGGAGTGAAAAAGAGTAATAAAGAAATATCCAACTAGTTGAGTAAAGTAGACCGCCAGAGACCGAATTAAAATTGTAGCTATTTTTTATGAGTAGGCCGAGCCCGCTATCTCTATCTTATCAAACAAAGGCTGCGATATTATTAGAGTCTCATTTTTTACGAAATATTAGACTAATGGGTATGGGGGTCGGCTAGCCCCGGCTAGCTCCGGCGCCGAGCCCCCCACACCGCCCCCCTATGCTTCGGCCCGGCCCAAACGACTCACACGGGACGACTTGGACGAGGCCCCACATCAAAGAAACTAGCCGTTGAACGGCACTTTTTAAAAAAAAAAAATCATTTTTCAATTTAAATACCCAATATCTCAACCATTTTTATACATTTCTATCCTTTCTACTCCCATTCTTCTCCAATTCTCTTCCTTTTTTATAAAAACACTCCATATTTTTATACCTTATTCTCTAAATCATGTATCCTTTCAACCCGAACAACCCCAACCCGAACGACCCCAACCCGAACGACCCCAACCCAAACAACCCCAACCCGAACCAACCTAACTTTTTTTCGACCCCCGCTTACACTCCGAGTATGGATCAATCGTGGGGGGCTCCGCCATTTCCTTTTTCGGGTTTCCAACAAACACCCAACGCATTCTCACAAGTGTCTCAACTCCAACAATACCAAGCGCTACAACAAATGATGCAACGCAACTCGTTTGAACAACTCCAGGTGGAGGGGGCGGCTCGAAGGCATCAGAGAAAATGGACGACTTGATAAACGAATTCCGTGGGTTTAAACAGTTCGCGGCCGAAAAATACACTCACAAGAAAACCGTGTCGGCCGACCAAGCTCGAGCGGAAGATTTTAGGATTATGAGGTTGGATCTCGACTCGGTTCCGGAGGCGGAACGAGTGGTTTATCAGAAGATGAAGGAAGAAGTGATGAAAAAATGGTCGTCGTAGGTTGTTTTTTTATTTTTAGGAAATCTATTTTTTTTTTTCGGTAAATTTTTTTTTAGGAAATGTAATTTTTTTTATGTTATGAAATGAAATTATTTATGTTGTTTTATGTTGTATTTTTTAATTTTTATAAAGTTTTTATTAAGTTAATAAATTAAAACTTATAAAATTATAAAATAAGGAGGTGGGGCCCCATCCCCCTCAAATATGATGGAGGCTCATCCCCCACGAGCCGCCTACGTGGCGCCTACGTGGCGGCTCAACCCATCCAAGCCTATCCTAACCATACCCATTAGTCTTAGTGGCTGCCATATTAATTTTGAAGTTGACTACTGATGCCACATGGGCCATATGATTATAGATAAAATTCAATGGACCAATGGAAGGCATGATGTCCAACAAATTTATATAATATTAAAGACAAAGACAAAGGTTATACATACGATTGAGTCAAAGGAATTAGAGTTTGAGTCAAAATAGGTAGGCTTGATTTGCAAGAAAGGAGATAGATCGTGATTTACGTTTGTAATTACTAATTTATTATTTATATTTCTTTTTTAACCCTCAAGTTTTTGACTTTTTTATTTTTTTTTCTTCAAAGTTTTGAACCAACAAAAAAGGCCCTTACACTTTCAAGTTTTTCCACTTTACACCCTTAATTTTTTGACATGAAACACTATTAACCCTTATCTTTAAGTAAGTTGCGCATTCACTTCTAACTTTCAGTAATTGACAACTTTGACCTTCTTACATTTTCTACTTAATAACTTGACACCCCCTTTGGTTTAAATGACTTTTACGACTTTACACCGCAACGTGGACAAATTATTATACTTTTTTTTTATCCATGTTCTACTTATTTTGTGTACGTTCGTAAACTGTATTTGAAAGCAAGTCGAGTCAAATATACAACGTTTACATTCGATGGCGATGTAATTTTTTAAGTAAAGAGTTGGGTCAAATATATAGTATAAATACGAGTTACTTTAACTTTCGACGCCACCGCAACGCGCGGCAGATAAAAATCCTAGTTTACGTGAAGTGTGGATATTGGGTTTTTTTTAAACCTAATGGAATCTTGGATATTTTTAATCATAGTTGTAAAACAAGAGCCTTGTTTGGTTGAAGAAGCTTGAAGCTTTTAGGTTAGGAGCTTGAAGCTTTTGGTTGAACGCTCCTACTAGTAGCGTTTAAAACGAGCTACAAGTTTTTAGGGGAAAAATGACTATTTTAACCTCTAAATATAATGAACTTTTTAATGCACAAACTTTTAATTTTTTTTAGTTATGTCCATTTTAGTTATTTTATATATTTTATTAAAAGCTCCAGCTACTCTGCCAAACACCAAATATATCTAAAAAGCTACAGCTACTAGCTACCAGCTTCTAGCCACCAGCTACCAGCTTCCAGCCACCAGCTACCAGCTACTTTTGCCAAACATACCCAAGGTCTCCAAGACCGAGTACCCTCCGAGTAGTCGCTACAAGGTTGGGTGCCGAGGCGATTTTCCTTAACTCCATCTAATTACTCGGAATCGATCAAACACGGTTAACCTCGACCAGAATCGGATCTGGTAGGTCAATTCAGGTCGAGTTTAACTAAAAAAAATAAAGTATAAGTTTTATGCCTATCATATAAAAGAATAAATATCATTTTCACGTATTTTGTTATAAATAGTAGTAAACTTATGTTATTTGACATATATTTAACTTCCGAAAACCAACTTCTTTATAATTTAACATGTCCGAGTACTCCTCGAGTACTCTCCGCCTATGCCGAGTACTCTCAACTCCCCGGTCTACCGACTAGGGAGCGCCAGGCGACTTTTGCAACCATGTTTTTAATCGACCAAGAAAGAAACAAGAGGCCTTTATTATTAAAGAAAATCGGTCTGTAATAATTCCACCTAGACCTTATTGGCCACTAATAATCCCACCTTAGAATATTGCCCCCACCTTTCACCTATTTTTCCTACAATGGTCCCCCGTTAAAAAAACTTAACGGAGTTAAGCTTTTTTTCCAAATTACAAACAGATTTTTAGGGCTTTTGATCAGAACGACGATACGAGTCCATTGATGTAAAACTTGTCTCGAAACGGTGCTCCAAACGATGAAAACGACGCTTCAATTCGGGTGTTTAAATTTCCAATTAACCAAAATCAAGTCACTTAGAGCACCATTTCGTAGTAAGTTTTACATCAATAGACTCGTATCATCGTTCTGATCAAAAGGCCTAAAACAGCTGTTTGTAATTTGGAAAAAAACTTAACTTCGTTAAGTTTTTTTAACGAGGGATCATTGTAGGAAAAATAGGTGAAAGGTGGAACTGGTGGGGGAATATTCTGAGGTGGGATTATTAATGGCCAATAAGGTTTAGGTGAGATTATTACAGGCCAATTCCCCAATTATTAACCCTGGGACGCACGTACAATATATACATACACTAGGTTATAACCCCGTGTATTACACGGGTTAAGTAGATAAAATATCAAATGGTTAATAACGAATATTTAACAATTATAAAACGATATTTTAAGACACTTTTCTGATATCCGAACAAAATTTTGTTTTATGTATGATCAAAACTTGTGATGTTTGTCAAGTTTATAAATATTAAAGCATTTGAACCATCGATTAGAAGATAAACTGTATCATCGACTTTCTCACAACGTGAACCCAAGTTTTATTTAAATAACAGTGGTCTTAATTTATTAGTTCTAAAATTATTGTTAAAATGTTTAGATTAGGCATATAGCAATTAGCCAATTAGATAAACTTATAGCTACATAATAATATTTAAAATAATTAGATAAGTATAAATTATTAGTAATTATTAAGTTATATAAATTAAAAATTTAAATATATGGACTTGAGTTCCATGTTAAGGGATGGTTGTTTTTGGATAAATTTATTCTTATGATAAATGTTGTTATTATTCTTCTTGTATTTTAAATATATTAAATAAATAAATTATTTATTAAGCAAGAAAATCATTCCCTCCACCCTCGTTATAAAAATGCTCGATATTTGTTTCAATTATTAAGATATAATTTCTAACCCAGTAGTTAATATAAATAAATAATAAGATAATTTATGGAACTTTATCCGTAATTTATTAAATATTTGAAACATATATTAAATTTGACAATTTAAATTAAATAATAATTATCTACAATTAAGTAAGATTAGATGATCTAGAATAATAACCTAGTAATTAATATAGATAAATAATAAGATAATTTATGAAACTTTATCCGTAATTTCTTAAATGTTTGAAACATATATTAAATTTAATAATTTAAATTAAATAGTAATTATCTACAATTAAGTAATAGTAGATGGTCTAGAATAATGATAAGTGTCATTTGATTAGTTTGTTTTATTATAAAGTATTATTATATAGTATAGATAGATATATATGCGACAAAAGAAGGCACGAAGAGATATATTATATATATCATTATTGAGACACACGAAGAGGATTATTCTAGGCACAACATTGGATGAATTAGGAGACAACATCAGACGTGGGATACATTGACTGGAAGGTAGCTTTAGACGTGATCGGTGAGGAAAGAAATTAAGAATTCTTTGGCAAGGAATAAGGGTCAAGAATCATTGGAGTGGAACAAGAAGCTTGGAGAGCAAGAAATTACCGGGTTTTGTTACCGATTCTTCTTATTTTCAATTTTTCTTTGTTCCATGTCTATGAATTCAGATTTTAAACCTTGTTTTATGATTTTTAAGATTATGTTTCTTGACTAATTTATTTAAACTACCTAGATTGGATGAATGGTTTTGCAAAAGTTTCGATTTTTATAATGGATAATTAGTATTTATGGTTTGTTTATGAATTGTAGTCGACTTTATTATTGATTAGATGTATATTCATGCTTAAAGTTGTTTATTGCTTCGCATGAATCTTGGTGACGGTCTTTATCACATAATAGAGTTGTGCTAGGTTTTAGATTTTGGTAAGTGTCTATATCACGTAATAAATTTTTAATCTTTAGGGTTAAAATGCGCAATATACCTTAGAAGTAATATTCGATAATCAAATAAATTAAGTGTTCTACTAATTCTCAATAGCTGTGAGGTGCGAGATTATTGTTAGGTCTAAGTCATTAAATCGCAAGGTAGGAGCTTCGTGAGTAACCCTTTTGACTGTTGTCTAACAAGTCTAATCAAGAAACCAAGTCTATCCTAGGTTTATGTCCTGAGAGGGAGTGAATCTTTTAGGGTACTTTCGCAAACCCCTTAGATGTCTTGAGAGAGCGTCTAACCAACCGGTGTTCGTAACGGCCTCTAGGGTGCCATAAGTGTCTCTTGAGAAGGGTTGAGGGTCTTGCTCAGTATCTCGAAAGGTTTTGAATTCTAAGATCCCAGTTCCATAATAATTAATATCCTAATAAAAATCATTACAAAAAGCAAACTAGGATTCCAATCTAGGTACTGTCTTCACCATTTGAGTAAAAGTCCAAAGCTAGTTCGTGTTAGTTAATTTATATAATTTAAATTGCAATTTTTAGGATTTTTAGAAACCCCCTGTAACATCCCGAAAACACAAATTATTATAATACAATTATGTAGTAAATAAATAAGAGGCAAATTGGCCTGTAATAATCCCACCTACACCTTTTTGGCCAATAATAATCCCACCTCAGAATATTCCCCACACCAGTCCCAATTTTCAGATATTTTGCCCACACTGGTCCTCCGTTAAAAATCCCTAACTCAGTTAGCAAAATGGCTGATGTGGCAGCTGACTTATGGATGATGTGTCAAAAAAGGTTATGTGGCAGCTGATGTGTATTCCCCTGGTCCTTTTTAAATACCTATGCTCTCTTTATCAACTGAAACCCAAAAAAAAAAAAACCCTAGTTCATAGGAATTCTCCCTCGCGATTCAATTAGGGGATATTGATGAGTTCTTCTTCGTCTTCTTCATGCTCTCGAAACAATAAACCAAGAATCTATAGGATTGGGACCGATGGGAATGTTTATTGTAATCATGAGATGGTAGCAGTGAAGCGAGTTGCTGGTTCTCGAAGTTCTAGACAAGGGAAGGAGTTTTATGGATGCCCTTTATGGCCTGTAAGTAAAATAAGTTTGTATGTTGATAATTTTCCTTGAAAGCTTCCTCATTTTGTGATTTAATTTGTTAGAATTCAGATTGCAAGTTCTTTGTTTGGAAAGAAGATGTTGATGGGACCAATAATCTGGTTGAAATAAACAAGGCACTACAAATGAAGATTGCAAACTTAGAAATTGACAAGATGGTTCTTATGGAAGAGAACAAAAAATTGAGGAAAAAGGCTGGTCAGAATGTTAAAAGCAGAAGATGTTTGATTGCAGCACTAGTTTTAGGTTTTGTTTTTTGGTTTTTGGTTTGACTGCAGCATTAGTTTTTAGGTTGTATGTAAACTGTTTTGTATGGCAATATGGAATGAAATAGATTGTGTAGTGTTTTGTATGTTATGACTTGGAACGGCAGTTTGGAATGAAATCCGATTAGCTACATATGCACTTTATGCACTTTCGCTTTTACATATTGACCATTACAAGTTATGCACTTTCGCTTTTACATATTGACCATTAGCTACACATGCACTTTATGCTACTAACCATTAGCTTTACATAATGACCATTACATACTAACCATTAGATAATAACCATAATCAAGTTAACCATTACATAAAGTTTGAACCCAACAAAAGACGATTACAAAAGTCAACATAAAGCCCTACAAAAGAACCAGTTTAAGCTTAACAAAAGACGGCATAAAGCCTAACAAAAGACAAGCAGTTTAAAGCATAAGAGTTTCATAATCCTAACAAAAGACACATCAGCAGGTTTAAGCTTCTGGGGTTATCTTTGCTGCCTTCCTTGGTCTTCCCCTGGTCTTCCCCTGAGACTGTTGTTGACTGCCAGTTTCAACTGTTGTGACCGACGATGAAGCAAGTTGATTCTTTTTGGGCCTCCCCCTTTTCTTTGTTTGCTGACTTGATCCTGCTGAGGCTTCAGTACAAGCTTTCCTAGTATGCCCATGTTGCTTACAGTTGCCACATCTCATAAACATGCCATGCCTACTAAGTTTACCTTTTTTGGGGACTTCATGAGGATCTTTCTTCCTGTTTTTCTTAGGTCTGCCAGGACCAACTTTGACTGGTGGAGGTTCTAGGGGTGATTCAACAGATGGCCAGTACTTATCTGAAGGTACTGGTGGGATTGTAAACTGATAGGACTTGAGATAGATGTCCTTGGTGTAGGAAGGATGAACAAACTCCTCAGCATTTCTATGAAGAAAACCTGCAACTGCACATACATGTTGACATGGTATACCAGTTAAGTCCCATTTTCTGCAGCTACATCTTTTGTGCTTGATATCAACAGAAACATCATCAATGTACTTGACTTGAAATAGTGTATTGCTTGAAGGGTATACAGTGCATTTGTAAGCCCAATCCTTCTCTTTGTTAAGTTTCTTCTGTATCCTAGGGCAAACAACGACACTTTTTGCAGACATTTCATTGTGCTTTGTAACTAACCTGCTCATCATTGCAACCCTTATATCCTCTAACATATTGATGATGTGCTTTGATCTAGTCTGCAGAATATAACCATTGAAGGTCTCTGCCATGTTGTTCACAATAACATCTGACTTGACTTCAGTACTAAGATAACATCTGCAAAAACATTTAGGGTTTTGACTCATGAATGCTTCTGTTGCTTTTGCATCCATTTCCTTCATAGCAGCAATTGCCATCTTGAAATCAGGTATGTTGTAGGATCTAGCAGCTCTCCAAAACAATTCCTTTAAGTCATCACCCTTGAATTTCTTATGCCAATTTGCATAGATGTGCCTAGCACAGTTCCTATGCTCAGCATTGGCCCAAATCAAAGCAACAACATTTAGTAAACCCTGTTATAAGACACCATCTATCAGATTCAAAATAACATATACATGACAAAATATAACAGATATTAGAACAGAACATACCTTTTGTTGGTCAGAAACAAGTGTCCACCCCTTCCCTTCTTCAAGTACTTCTAAACGCTTCTTCAACTCAGTCATGAACCATGTCCAACTGTCATTGTTCTCACCCTCTACCACAGCCCATGCTACTGAATACATTTGATTATTTGCATCCCTACCCACTGCAACCAGTAGCATACCTCCTAGAAATGTTTTTAGAAAACAACCATCAAGACATAAAAGTCTCCTACACCCTGCTAAAAAACCTTTCTTCAAAGCATCAAAACAAATAAAGAGCCTAAAGAAGACTTCTGCATCACTTTGCATATCATAGTATTCTGGTGGGACAGTTACAAGTTCAAAACTTGACTCAGGATTTGCTTCCCTAAGGGCTTCCAAATATGACCCCAGTTTACTGTAATGTTCTTTCATTGACCCATGCAGTTTCCCAGAAGCTTTGCATTTCGCCTTATAGGCCAACCATTTTGTAATGATAACCTTGTACTTCTCTTTCACTGCATCTTGGATATCTTTTGCGCTCCAATTTGGGTTTGCTTTAAATAATGTCAAGAACTGGTCAGATAGGAAGTCAGCAGTGAGTTGCCTATTCTTTGACATATTTCTTTGACAAGTGTGTTCCTTCTTTACAGATTTAACCATATAACATCCCTTCCTAGGGTGATAGGAACAATACACATTAAATGGACACCCTGTTACACAGCTAACACCTATTCTGCCATGTCTGTTCTTGTTACTAATTGATATCAACAAATCCCTCCCATTAGTAACTGCATAATTTGTAACTGCTTTTTTGAAAGCTTCCCTTGTAGGGAACCTAGTACCAACCACCCAATTCCACTTACTCCAATCTGTATATGAAGTAGAAACTGGGACAGTAACCTTGTTCTTTTTCCCCCTTATGTCATCTTCCTCACTCTCTCCTGGTGAAGGAACATCCCCCTCAGAATCTTCATAGCTACTTGCACCACTATGTTCTTCCTCCTCTTCAGTATTATGTTAACCAACTGGTTTCACTTCAAGTTCCTTCAATAACTTTAAAAGCAAGTCTTTCTTTGACAACTGACTGTTATGCTTAATAGCTTTCCTTGATGCTACCCATTCATCATCATCCCTGTCTGACTCAGAAGCATTTAAATCATCTGCTATCTAGTCTTCATCAGATTCATCCTCAGCTTCATTCCCAGCATCAGATCCATCTTCACCATCAGATCCTGTTTGGGGTTCAGGAATAATAGCTAAGTCTTCAACAGGTTCAGGACCGTTATCAATTGGTGTACTAGTTGGTGGTTCAGATATTGTAACTGTTTTGGTAGGTGTGGGAATTCTTGCAGCAGTTGATTTCGTAAAACCAGAACGTTTGTTTGGTGTTGTAAGAAGTGTACTTGAAGATGGTTTACCAAAACATGGAGGCTTAATAAAACTAGCAACTGTTATCAGGTCTTGTGAGGGTGTAGGGTTTTGCTGAGCTTCAGTGTTAGTGGGTTGGGCTTCTGTGTTGGTGGGCTGGGCATCTGTGTTGGTGGGCTGGGCTTTTGTGTTAGTGGGCTGGGCATCTGTGTTGGTGGGCTGGGCTTTTGTGTTAGTGGGCTTTTGGCAGTAAAGATGCAGAATATGCCTGACATCATCCCCCAATTTCACCATCATCTCGTTAACATCCTTGTCATTATTCAACTTCACAAGACCATCTTCAAACTTCATTCCGGGAACTAAGTAGTACATTTCAAAATCCTTAATTTTGTATTAACCATGCTCCATTACAAAATCCAAAAGCTCAAAATATGACATTTTATCAACTTCAACTTGGAACATATCAGATTCACCCCCTTCATAGTGCAATTTTGGTTGTTTGTTAAGCTTGCCACCATGCCAAGCTTTCACAAGCACCGATTCAGCCATCCCACTACATTTTTATTTTATGAATCTTTAACTACAAATTTAGGGTTTTAAAGCTTCAAATTCGATAATCATAAAATCAGTCACATACCTGTTTTTCCTCTTGAACGGTGGTTGATTATCGCCTATGGATTTGCTGATGTTGGTATTGAACGGTGGTTGATGATCGCCTGTAGTTGATGATGATCGCCTGTAGTTGATGATGATCGCCTGTGCTTGTAAAAGGGATAAATTAGGGGTTGGTAAAGAGTAAATGTGGGTTATAATTATAAAAGTAAAATTTATGTTGTAAAGGACCAGGGGAATACACATCAGCTGCCACATAACCTTTTTTGACACATCATCCATAAGTCAGCTGCCACATCAGCCATTTTGCTAACTGAGTTAGGGATTTTTAACGGAGGACCAGTGTGGGCAAAATATCTGAAAATTGGGACTGGTGTGGGGAATATTCTTAGGTGGGATTATTATTGGCCAAAAAGGTGTAGGTGGGATTATTATAGGTCAATTTGCCTAAATAAGAAACATAAACTAACTAGGAAGGATATTAACCTAGTTAGATGATGACTTATGAGTAATTAGAGAGCTAAAACAGAATAAAAACTAAAGTTGAGGGACCAAAGGTGTTTAAATGTAAACTAATAATAATAAAACAAGAAAATTAAACTCACAACACAATTGTTTTGTGTTGCTGAGATCGACCAGGAGACAGGGGCGAACCCAAGCTCCCCTTCAAACCCTAGACTCTCTTAAATCTCATAAATTGAAGGCCAAAATCTGTTCTAAATCGAAATTAGAGCATGGATTAGTGATCCCCATTGCAAGGGGATCATAAGGTATGTAAAATTTGATGAGAATTCTCTACATGAAATTCTCATGAAATTGGGAAATCTGAAATTTGATGATGCATGTTTGTTATTTGGGTAGAATAGGAATGATATAGTGTCTAGGAGTAAAACCTAGACAACTATATGTGAAATCATGCCTAAATTCTGAAAATTTCATGAACACATTGAAGGTGATTCATGGGTTTTGTGAGAAAATGATAAACACTAGGATTATAGTGGTTGTTCTAGTAATATTTGACATATGTGAAGTGATTTCAGAATTTTAGAGGTTAAAGTTCATGTAAGGTAGTTGATTTATGAAAATTTAGGGCTATATGACAAGTTATGAACTTGATAATATATAGTGTAAATTTCTGCCCTTAAAGTGTTCGCATAAATGCCTCAAAGAAGGCTTAAATCTGAAATTTGAGTTAAACCGCATGATTGTGATGTTTCGGCAAAATATGTGAACTATGAATTGAAAAGAGTTCTAAACATGTCTTGGTTGAACTCTATAGGAAAGGATACCGGAGCTCCAAGCGGACAAGCCGGTGGCGACTTGCATTTGAAGGGCGTGCACTAAAGGTATGTAACTTGATTCGTAACATTGGGTAAACTTTGATAATTGCATAAGTATAGTGAATTGTGGAATAAAGGTTGTCTTAATTTAAAGTGATAATGTTCGCTATATTGATTAATAAGACCAGGATTGGTTACAACTTGTTGGTAGTCATCATAATGGAGGATTCCGTAGATGAGCCAAACGGGTCGAATAATCGATTAATGCGTGGCGAATGCTTCGTGATAGTAAATTGGTCTTTTGTTATTGTTGATAAACGACATATTAGAATACGAGAATTTAACATGTTGGTTTGTAAGAATGAGAAAATCCGAGAGTTTGGTTTGGGCTTTATAATCAAATCAGTCAAAACATAAACTTACAGTGACTACCGTAAGTTACGGTATCCACCGTAACTTACGGTAGAGATCAACAAGCTTTACGGTAGACCTCTACTGATTTACGGTAGACCAGAATCATCAAGTGACTACCGTAACTTACGGTAGATACCGTAAGTTACGGTAGAGCCCGAAAATTTTTGTAACTTTTTGCATATTATAGCAAATCGAATCCGTTTTGATCGTAGTTTCGATTATGTAATATTTCTAAGAACTCTAATACTAGTTTTTAATGTAAACATTTCAGTTTCTAGGTATTGCAAGAATACGGATGGCAGTCAAGCAAGTTTTTGAAGAACCGAACACAACTTTTGAAGCTTCCGCGATTTCATAACCTTGTTAAACAATGTTTCTATTTCTTTTAAATGTAAACAATTTGCTAATCAGGTCATGAATGTTTTAACTAGTCGTTTGTTGACTAGTTTTGATTACTTGGAACTTTGTTTTGGTAACTATGTTTTAATTTAGACACCTTTTATATAAATCGTATGAAATATTATTAAATTCAAGTAATAATAAGACGGGTGTTACACCCCCTCAAACATAAAAACAGTTAGAGTCCGTGTCAGTGTCAGTCTAGATAGAGTCGTTAACGTAATTAAATAGAGTCTCTTGGGTTCGATACTCGGACTTACTTAGGCTATACTACATTGACCGGTACACTTGCCGGTTGTGTGGTATAGATTAGAGAGTCTTAGTTTTATAAATTTAAAATTTAGGTGTTTAATTTGAGGTTAATTTAGTTTATATTTATTTGACCACTTTTAGCACATCAGCCCACCACATTTTGTATTAATAACTTACTTAATTATATTTCAATAATACGGCCTAGTGGGATTGTATCCTTGCTGACTCAAACCACTAGGTTGAGGGTAACGTCGCCTTCACAAGAGGGGCCTACTATTATAACTAAGATAATCTCTTAAAACGCTCAAAGTGCGGAAATCATCAAAAGGGTACATGAAAGATAAGTCGGATCCAAGTGATTCTTTCTTGTCTATCTGTTTTTATTTTATTTTCTGTTTTTATCTTTTTATTAGTTTAAAAATCTTTTCTCAAAGTTTGGTTCGATTAGACGTTGATGTTAAGCCGGTACTAAAAGCTCATGTGTCCTTGGACGACTTCGGTATCTTGCCATCACTATACTACGTCCGCGATGGGTGCACTTGCCCTAGCGTGTGTGTAGAGTAATAGTAGAATATCGTTTTTATAAATTTAAAACTTGAAATCGGCGAGTAAAAAGAGCTAAAAAATATACTAAAAAATATATACACCCGCACGCACGTCAGTTGTAATATTTAAGTTATATTGTAATGTTTAAGTTATGTTGTAATGTTTTATATTATATTTATAATTTTTAAGTTATGTTGTAATGTTTTATGTTATAATGTTATATTAAATAGATATAAATATTTGATAGAATTAAAAAGAAATGTGAGGAGTCAGCCAAGATATCATGAGTCCGCCAAGCCGTTGGGAAGAGTCAACCGAGCTAATGTGAGGAGTCTGCCAAGTATATGGGAAGAGTCTGCCAAGTATATGGGAGGAGTCTGCCTAGCCAATGGGAGGAGTTTGCCAAGTATATGGGAAGAGTCTGCCAAGTATCTAGGAGGAGTCTGCCGAGCCAATGGGAGGAGTCTGCCAAGTATATGGGAGGAGTCTGTCAAGTATATGGGAAGCTAGCCTATTTGATACACACATATACCTTTTAGAAGGGATGTCGCATCTTTAAACTTGGGCAAGGGTACTTAGGATTTTGGGGGTAAATTAAGGTAACATTTTTACCTTTAAAAAAGATGCATAATAGAAAAAGATAACCCTGTCCATGGGTAGGGACTAAATTTGTTAGCCACCTCACGCGGGTTTCCCTCTATATAAACTAGTACTTTACCCGTCCGGTGGACGGGTTTTTTAAAGTTATAATGGTGAAAGTTTCTATCTATAGTTATATTATATAGATATGCTACACATTATTAGATAACCATCTTTTAACATAGTCCTTGTAGGCAATTCCCGTATACATGTATTATATCCCCATAACAAATACATGTAGCTATCATGACCCCATGAAATCATGATGTTAATTGCAATCTTAGTTTGATAAGCAAGATTGTTCATGTTTGGGTTTTCTTTGAAACAGAGCAACATAAAAGATCAACAGCCACTTATTATAAAAAGTAAATAAATAAAACAAAAGAAGCTAGCACATAGGTTTCATCTAGTTTGGCATGTAATTTTATATGTATATCAAAACCACAACCAACCAAGTATTACAATATAATACACCCATAACTAACTTTGAAAAGCAATTATAACAGAGTTGGATGTGGCCAATGATCTCTAGATCAAGTGGTGGAGGGTTTGCATTTCTCTTGAGAGATGCAGGTTCGACTCCCACTTGGTGCAGAGTGAGGCATTGGTGGGCAATGATAGGAGACCCAGGGAAACCTGGGTTGGATCCTTGAGCCAAACAGGTTTTACCGGTAATTTCACCGTCGTGCCTACGGGCGGGTGGTTACCGGGTTTTCCCCGGAATTGGTGGTGGACTCGGGTTACTCTCGGAGTACTCCGTTTGTCCAGTGGGTGCCCCGAGAGTACTCGGGATTGAGTTTGTTGGCCGTTCAAAAAAAAAAAACAGAGTTGGATGTGCTTCTATGCTTCAGAGAAATCTTGATTGGCAGAAGTTTTGGTTCTTCGCTATTAGTCTTTGTCAATTGTGAAAAGTCACGTGCGTGGCTCATGCTCACTTGCCAAAGCCATCCTGTACAAATAAAAGCTGGGCACATAACCTGCAAACATGTTAAAAGTCCAACATCATGTTTCTAGTTGCATGTTAGAAAAATAACAAAAATTACGCTTAAGATTTAGAGAAGCCTATCAACTTTATACTCGTCGAGTGTACGGGTCTTAAAATCAGCAGCACAGTAATCAAAATAAAACTCCTATGTGCGAATAAAAACCAAGGGTTTTGCTATAATCGGAAAAGAAAAAGGTCATGTCATGTCATACGTTGTATTGAAACAACTAATAATTGTTGACCAGTGAATGTTTACCTTTGCTTTTCCATGAATTTTGTTCTCCAATATCTTGAGTTTTTGAGAATAATGGTTACTACTCAAACAAACAAATAAAAACCAACAAAATTAAGTAAGAGAAATACCGGAGTATAAAGATATTGGAGATATTGGACCGGTATTTGATCAATATATCGCCGATTTTCCCAATATCAGTACCTTTCTACAATGACATTAAAATGACATACAAACATACCTGTTGTGTTTCTGCAATGACATTAAAACCTTGTAACATCAAGAGATTTATACAAGTATTGTGCATGTGAAATCCTTCCACAAATTGAAAGCTCGACAAATGAGTACATTTTATTTCCTTTACTTTTTAAGTGGATGACCAATTTAAACCTCCAGTCCTGCAAAATCAGAACTTGAGTGAAGATGTAAACATGACAAGTCTCTTGCATAGCTAGTGGCACAAGTCATATGCACACGCCTCCGAAGTATGAGTTCTGTTTTGTTTATGTGGATTCCGAAACTTGCCAGAAAATCTATAAACAACAAAATGTGCTTAAAATTCTGAAGTTTCTGTCAGATCTAGAGTTGCAAATATGACAAATATGCCCCTGAATGTACTCGAAAGAATCATTTCTATATGGATTGTCGAAACATATTTAAGTAGATTATGGGGTTCTTTTTTCATTTAATGACTCCAGAGTGTCAAAAGCTTCCGGTTTAGGGGCATCTTGTCATTTTTCAATTTACTTTTTTGCCAGATATGGCATAAACGAAACCAAATTGATAATTGGGTGGTCACCAGAATTGCTTTAACGATTAAGTGGATTTGATAACAGACTTTTGAACTTGGTTGGTCTATGTATAAATCATCCCATTACAAAATAAATATTGTTTCTAAAATTTATGAGTGGAAGATACAAACCTTTTTCGTTAACGATAATTCCTATCTCTTTGGAATCAGTATCATCCCATTTAGTGATAGCCATGTGAAACCCATAATCCATGCAAGATGACTTTGCTTTTTCAACATATGCTTCATAATCTTTAGATACGCTACCACCATGCAGTTCAAAAAAAAAAAAAGATAATCTACCAGCATAAGCATATACAGGAAGAACAAAATCAATATGCATTGTTGTCTCACCAGCTAATGCAGTTGCTTGACCATTGAAAAAACTGTCAACGTGTGTGAGGATCACTCCTCCTGTAGTAACACAACCCAAAATGAGAATGTCATGATGTCAGTATGCAATAATTGGCCATAAGCAAATTCCAACTATAAAATAAAGTAATCATCCAACAATGACATTCAGTGAAAATAATAACGTAAATCGAAATAGAGTTTTCAATCATCAACAAAGTACAAACTTTACCTAGCATAACAAACTTTCATATGGCATCAACCGTCTTTTGAGCAATATCTTTACTTATGAATGCTACAAATGAAAAACCCTTACTCTCATTGCTGTCCCTATTTCTCACCAACCGTACCTGACAAATCCTATAAATAACCGATAAATCCCAATTCTAAAAAAAAATTCAATTTACACAAATCCTGAAATAGCAAAAGTCAGTACTGAGCAAAAATAGCAAAATCTCATACCTTAAAAAATCTACAAAATTCAACCCTGAAACCAATACAATCATACTTCAGAAAAATCAGGGTAAATGATGAAGTCTAACAAAGATGTCGAAGAACAAACCTGTAAATGATGGTCGATGTTAAACGATTGAAGAACATCGTGCGTCAATTGATGATGGCTACAAAACTTACCAGATGTTGTGATTATGTATAATATAAGGTCAAACAAATTGATGATGAAATTGAAGATTTCTTCCCCAATCTTCTTGATTTCAAAGGTTCCTGGTCTTGATTTGTATCATCATCATCATCATCGTCATAGCGAGGCCTGGTCTTGATTTGTATCATCATCGTCGTAGCGAGGTTTGATGATGGTGAGCATTGAAACGATTTGGAAAAGATCGTAGGAGATAGTTGATACAAGAGGAGAAGTTGATTAGGTTTTATGTGAGGGGAACGACTATTTAGGGTAGTGGTTCACAACTGACGTTGGGAACACGGAACAGGAGAGAGAACATAAAACCTCCGCTAACCGCTGGTTTTTCAGTTATTTTCTTGAGTTTATACGGTCCAGATTTAATCTTAGAGATATCTGACGGACATTATTCATTTTAGGAGTGGTTAGAAACCACGCTCTTATATAATATATAATTAAAATCACCAATCTAAATTGTATCACGTGGGTTCCCCTCTAAATAAATTAAAATCACCAACTTAATTGGTGGGTTCTCCACGTCATGCACGTTCCCCTCTATTAAATAAGATAAGTTTGATTCCTCTAATGCACTTTTGGACACCCATATATATACACACACAAACGATAACTTCATTAAGAGATGTTGACGACCATGGTCGATGATTAAATAGTATATAGAAATATTTCTATATACTCCTGTTTCCGGTACGATCTTACAACACATTTTCATTATAGTACAAATAGCTGGATAATATATTACACGATTTATTTTTACATTGACATCATATATAGTATTGGTCAATGTTACTTTTGCTTTTAAGTTCCCGAGATAAGTACTTTTTCAAGAAATCCCCAAAACATATCCTTGTAAATCTTGCTGGTGTCTCAGGAGTAATGAGGCTTGGCGCAGGTCCTATCTCCACACCCAAATTCGGGTTTATGAATGTGGCTATGGATATCCTTTCTTTCTCTGCGTTCACGACTGCTCGATGCTCAATGCTTTTATATTCTCCATTGGATACAATCTGAAAGTGAACGAGATGCCATTTTCAAATCAAACATACAATCACATCTAATGATATTAACAATGCTAGGCTCAAACATAGATTAGTAAAAGAAATAAAACTAACTTGTATGACGTCACCGATATTAACAATGAAAGCGTTGGGTTGTGGTATAACCGGGATCCAAACACCATCTTTTTTTATTTGGAGGCCTTCTACTTGATCAACTTGAAGAAGGAAAGTGACCGCACTACCGTCTGCGTGAGGAGTAAAGCCGATGACTTGTTCGGGTTGTGGACATGGCGGATAGTAATTCATCCTAATCGCTTGGAGTCCATCGGGAAACAATTCTTTCATCTCTTCATCCGCCATCTTCAAAGCTTTCGCCATGAACATCAGAGTTTTTAAGGCTACCTTCTCTACTTCTTTTGAGTATTCTTCTATGGCTTCTCTGTGTTAGTTATATAAGATTATGAGCATTAATTCAAATCTCATATTTGTTTGTTCTTCAATGAAAATCAGACTATTATTTCAATTGGTGTATAATAAATATTTAGTTGCATTCTATAAGATTTCTAAGTATTTCTGAAAAACTAAATACTTGAAAATTGAAAACACATGTTACACCAACTTTTTTGCATGTACACATTTTCCATTTCTATAAAAAAATTGCTTTTAGTTGTAACTTTACCATAAACGTATGTAACTAGGGTGTAATTAGAAAAATAAATACCAACCTTAGATTTAGTCCACATATATTTTTGTTTCACGAATCATAATAATTCAAGCCGTGATACATATAGCCGCGCTACACATTAGTTGCTCTTTCACACACACATATATATATATATATATATATATATATATATATATATTATATATACATATATATCTATAATTTATCTCTCTCTCAGACACACATATATATACATGTTATACAACCCTCATTTCTACTACACTCAAGTTATATAACCTCATTTTCTTACGCATTTTACCACTTGTCTCATAACATCCCTTATAGGACTTGACCACTACACATGGACTAATGGTAACATTAAATAGCGTGTCATGTTCACGCGTTGTGGCAGTTGTCTGTATAGGTACAATTTGCTTTGTTACCGGCAATAAGTGTAGCTTATGACACAAAATAAAATAATAAGTTAATCTTAATACAACCCGGTTCTTTACGGAATGTACTCGTATATTATAGTTTACGATTCAAAATTAATTATTTATAATGGTTCATTACAGAAAAGTTGTCTGATATAACCCAAAAAATAAAGTTGTGCTTTACATCGATCGAAAACTATAAAAACAAGTACCGGTACTGTTTCCCATAAGAATTACGTTTTTTCAAGAAAATTTATTTTATGCCAGAATTTCGAGAAAACAAACATAAGCACAACTATTGATTATAATTTAGTTTGTACTTATTGTCGAAATACCCTCAGCTTAGGCCATGGGGTATGGGGCTTGGGTTGGGGGAAAACGCCCAAGCCACCATCCCGGGTGGGCTTGGGTTGGTGCGTGACCCTTGGGGCTTGGCTTTCAAACCGGGCGTAGGGCGGGGGAGCAAGCTGACATGGCGGGTTGTGAATGACCCTTTCAAACTAGCCGTTGGGGTCTATATTTAAAAAAAAAATCCTTTATAAATACTTACCACATGTAACATCTTTCTCCAAAATATCAAACACATAAAACACAATATTGCCATGAGTTCTTCAAGTTATAGTGAATCGTCATCATCATCTGACGATGGTGTGGAAATATTTCTACAAACGATCGCGGCGGTGGTGAAAGATATCGTGGAAGACGAAGACGGTGAGGAAGAGACTCAACAACCTAAACGGAGGAGAAGGTACATCGCTCGTGAACGACACACCGCTAACGATTTGTTGGTAAGCGATTATTTCTCAGCGGAACCTAAGTATGATGAAAAAATGTTTAGGCGTCGTTTTCGTATGAGTAGAAACTTATTTTTAAGGATATCTAGAGATCTTGAGGAGAAATATGTTTATTTCCAAGAAAAACCCGATGTAACCGGGCAATTAGGATTTAGTACGTGGCAAAAGGTCACGACCGCACTTAGGCAGTTAGCGTACGGCAATAGTTCGGACATTATGGATGACTATTTAAAAATGTCTGCACGTGTAGCTAGAGAAACTCTTCACAACTTTTGTTCGTGTATTCTAGAACTTTATAGGAAAAGATATTTGAGAAAGCCATCCTTCAATGACATGCAACAAATATTGGAATATCACACAGATTATCATGGGCTACCCGGGATGCTAGGTAGTTTAGATTGTATGAAATGGCCTTGAGAACTTTGTCCTTCCCAATGGCAAGGCACTCACATTAGTGAATTTCACGGGGTGCCAGCCATCATGCTTGAAGCGGTTGCGTCCCAAGATCTTTGGATATGGCATGCGTTCTTCGGTATGCCAGGTTCACATAATGATATTACCATCATAAACCACTCGCCTCTTTTCAATGATCGGGTAAATGGTATAGGACCCAAAGGAACTTTCTTTATAAACGGGGTTGAGTACGTGTACGGGTACTACCTAGTTGATGGGATTTACCCAGAGTGGGGGGTTTTCGTAAAATCGTTCACAAGACACGGTACCTCAGATCCAAAGAGATTAAAGTTTAACACGGTCCAGATGGCTGCACGTAAAGACGTCGAGTGAGCATTCGGTGTTTTGAAGAAAAGGTGGCGAATATTGGCAATGCCTTGTCGACTATGGGACAAGGATCAAATTGGAAACGTGATGTACACATGTATCATTCTTCACAACATGATTTTGGAGGATGAAGGTAGAGCGGTCGTAACCTACTATGATGATGATGACCCCCAACCAGGTAACATAACAGACGAAGATAAAGCGGCAAATGAATTTTTAATAAAGTCAAGGGATATACATCACAACCGTCGAGCTGATTTGGTGGAACATGTTTCAACGATTCCTGGGTTCGAAACCGACGAAGACGACGAAGAATGATAGGTTTTTATTTTGATAAATATTTTGTATGTTTATTTTAATAATTATGTTGTATGTTTAGTAGTTTTTGGTTATATATATATATATATATATATATAGGGTAGGGTTCTAGAGTGAACACTAGTGTATTTGCGAACTGAGTGAACAAATCCTGGCCATTAATCTACACACGTGTATGGTCAGGATCTCATCATCAAATCATAAAATACACTAGTGTATTTCAACATCAAATCCTAAGCATTGATCTACACATGTGTATGGCCATGATTAGTTCACTCAGTTCGCAAGCTACACTAGTGTTTACTCTTGAACCTAATCATATATATATATATATATATATATATATATATATATATAGAGAAAGTATAATGTACTTCAGGGCTTAACCTACATTAACATACATGACAAAATATATAACGTGCGTTATTATCATAGAACGTGCGTGATTATAGTCCCATGCGTGATTATGTGGTCCCATGCGTGATTATGTGGTCCCATGCGTGATTATACCCCTGATCCAACGGTTACCATTGTCTCCTACGTGATGTATGATAGAGAAAGTATAATGTACTTCAGAGCTTAACCTACATTAACATACATGACAAAATATATAACGTGCGTTATTATCATAGAACGTGCGTGATTATAGTCCCATGCGTGATTATGTGGTCCCATGCGTGATTATGTGGTCCCATGTGGTCCCATGCGTGATTATACCCCTGATCCAACGGTTACCATTGTCTCCTACGTGATGTATGATAAGACTTTTTGTATGTTAACCTTTCTCTATATATATATATATATATATATAAAACCTATGTGGCTTGGCCACGCCAGCCAAGCCACGCCCACCATACCCCATTCAAAAGTGGGTTGAAGCCTTGAGTTTGAAAAGTCCACGTGTCAACCAATGCCCAACCCAAGCTCCACCATACCCCATAGTCTTATGATATACTAACTATATTATATGTGACAAGACACATATAATGAGCAGAGATGACATATGAGTAAGGATCAAATACAAATGGTAAAATAAATATAAATGGTAAGAAAAATTATAATTTAATGATTTTAGATTTGGAAGATTGAGATTAATTTATTTTATGGACAAAAATATAATAGAAGGGCACGAAGGGAATCATACATTTATGGATTTCTCCCTCCACATGCAAGGCACATGCCAATTCTCCCCATCAATTTAAAACGTCCATAACTTTTTCATACGACATTTAAAAAAAATTCACAAAAATAACGAGCGTTTTTTATCTTTAATATGATTATGATATTGTCATATAAAAATAAAAAAAATCATTTTATTGGGTTTTTTTTGCATTGTGTTAAATGTTTTGCTCATTGTGTTTTTCGGTTGGGTTTTAGTCATTACGTTTTTACTAGGGTTTCTATACATTGTGTTATTATCAAAACTTATAACACACTGTTAATTTGGGTCATATCCATTGTGTTTTTATCAGAACTTATAACCCAATGTCTGACTCAATGAAGATGGTATTATATCTGGGTTTCTATACATTGTGTTATTTACATTGTGTTTAATCTGCTATCCATTGTTTTTTAATCTGTTTACTCTGTTATTAATTGTGTTTTTAGCCTCTTGTCCATTGTATCTTTTATATGTTATCATTAATTGTGTTTTTCATCTGCTATCTTCAATTGTGTTTTTAGTGTACTTTTCATTGCAATTTTTAGTTTGATAGTCATTGTGTTATATGTTATATCCATTGTGTTATACCCATTATCTCTATTGTGTTTTAGTATGGTGTACATTGCGTCTTCTATTTGTTGTCATCGATTGTTTTTTAGTCTATTTTCTATTGTGTTTTACGTCATCTCCATTGTTTAATACGCAATTGGGTTTTCGAACTTTTTTTTGAATAGTATAAAAATATGATATTATTATACATATTAAAGGAAACTCCCGATGAACAGTAAATCAAACAGGGAAATAAAAGGGCAAACCCCTGTTTATCTTTTCATTTGGCAAAAGACCAACAGAGGAACGCCGGAGGACTCCACCGCCTTAGAGCGAGAGAAAGATGCAAATGTATAGAGAGAGAAGAGAGTGAGAGAGAGATTCGTGAGGGAGTGGTGGCTGACCACCGCCTTCGGTGGCGGAGCCACGCCGGCACCACCTGATTCCGGCGCCTCTACAACCCCAACCGACGAACAACGACTGAGGGTTTAAGAGAGAGACGCTGTGTAGACGATGGTCATGGTAATCCAAAATACCCACCGCTTCTTCTCCTTTCTTCAAAACCTAACCCTAACCCACATGAAAGATTTTGAGCTTGCCGTAACGGTGGAACCTGCGGTGGTGTAAATTTTTACCCACCGGTTTTCAATACGGACCCGCGGAGAACCCTAACCTTCGTGTTGTTGTTTACGGTATGCTCTTCCCAGTTCTAATAATGTATCTCGCGATGTAATTTTGTTCAAATAATCATGGATTGTCTGTTGTTGTTCATTTGTTATTGTCATATTGATCGTCTATCTAACTATCTAAGCAAGTAAGCGTGCAATTTTGTTAAGAAAATCTTCAAATTGGCCTTGGTTTGAGAGTGAACATATATTTGATTTGAAAGTGTAGGGTTTTAATATGTGAAAGAGATGGGATGGTTAAAAATGCTTTCTTCATGTTCATCAATCACCGGTGGATGCCGAAGAGGAGTTCATGACAACTAATACCACCTCAACACCGAGGGTTTTTGTCAAAGAAATGGTCATGAAGAACTTCTGATCATACGCTGTTGAACAATGCGTTGGCCAATTTCAGAAGGTTAGGGTTTTGTTTTTTTTATTAAACCTGTTTTCCCCCAAATGGGTTGTTCAAAGTCCGAAGCTTTTTATTAGGGTTTATCAATCTGATTTGAAATTCAACTATCGAACAGAGTTTTCCAGCTTTTGTTTATTATACTTTAGAAGTGTTGAATTGCATTTTGCTAAATTTTTGTAGGGCGAGGCTGACCAAATTTCGCTTATGAAGCCGAAAGATAAAGCTACCCATGATGAAGGCTTTGTTGAATATCTGGCGGATATCATTGGAACTAACAAATTTTTGGAGAAAATTGAGGAAAACATTGGAATCACAACCTACATCTGATGCGCTTTCAAAAAAGGTACCTGGTGGTTAGGCTGTGTGAGACGATTAGGTGGTCCATGGTGTGTAGCTGTGAAGTTGAAGATGGAGTGCTCAGGGTTGTGGTTGAAAATGGCTAGACCTAGAAAATTCGCCAGTGTTCATGTCATCATGTGTTGAGACCTCTGTGTCATTACGTGTTCTTTAAACACATTGCAGGTATATAACATTTCAGTTTTTCTTTCCTCTGGTTGATAATATTTGTGCAATAAGTGTTAGTGTTTTCGTGATTATAGTAGATGTTAGGGATTTGTTTTGAAACCTTTTTTTTTGTCAATGTGTTTCATCTTTTATGCGATTAGCTTTAATTTTATAGGAATTTATATATTTTTTCTTTTAATCACCAGGTGTTATATTCGAGATTAAACGAGGCAAAGGAAAAATATTCTGATGGATGGCTTTGTTTTTGGTATATGATAATGATTTGAAAATTTATAGTTATAGTGTAGTTATTGATCTTTATAAGACCTATTCAAATTATCATAGATTTTATAATTACATATTTGAGCATTATCATCGTTACAAATCACTTGAGCAAACCCAAATATCCATTTCACTTTGCTAATTTTTTGAAAACAGGACTAGCCCATCAGAATTTGTAATTCCATTAGCCAAGTACTATAAAGCAGTCTACAACAACCAGATATCTCTTGGCATGTGGTTCCAAATGATGTTCGAGACTAAAGAACCGGTAACAAGAATGTAAAGAGGTCTAACTTTTAAATATTAAATATACTTACTTTGTTTTTTTTGTATATTGTGGTTTAAATATATTAGTGGAAAAATTATTACAGGTATTAGTGATCTGAATGGTGTTCGATGGAAGAACTCGCAATGGCATAACCTACAGGTATACTTATTGCTCATGTTGGCATATTTCAGAACTAAAGTGTTGGCCAACATAATCATTTTTTGGTCTTGAGTTGGTTTGCTGGCATGAGGCAACTGCTGGTGAAAGGCATGACCATGTATCGATTTGGGAGATTGAGCCCATCACAACCCTTTTTCATATATCCCACCCTTTTAGCAAACAAAACGACCCAACCAAGAAGGATTGTCAGGTGACGAGTTAGCGGATATTGATAATATGTTAAAGAAAACAAAGTTGTGTCTTTAGTCTAATGGATGAACACGCAGCAAAACCCGTCTCTGGCTAATCAAATCCAACCGGGTTATTTGAACCTGTTGATGTGAAAGTCGAAAATTCAAATTCTCATTTTTTTCCCTTCTTTCTTTCAACTATTTAAATTCATAAGTTATAAAGTTATCTTCTTTATAATCGCAGATTGATAAACATGGGAGCTGGTCATGTAAGCGTGAAGTATGGCTTCAAAGTATGTAATCACTAACAAGTGAACACCATGTTTTTTTTTCTTTTTAGTAAATATGTTTAAATTTGTGAACATTGCATGGAGACGATTTTCAAGATTATATCCATTACTATTTTCATTTAATTAGATCATATTGCTATGTTGTTTTGAATTCAGAAACTGAACCGTTGTCGATGATGCATCAAGAATGATCCAGTTTGGCGATCTAGCATTGATGTTTTATCTATAGCAGGGTTTTGCATTAAAAGGACTCATGTGATACAATTTATCAAAATGCAGGTCAAGGGCAGTATCTACATAGTACAATTCCAACTCTCAAGAAGCTTCAGGACCTTTTGATTGTGAAGACATGGATTTGTTTATGTTAGTAGAGATATTTTTGGCATAATACAAGTCATATGTAATATTCAACATGTTTTTGATGCAGCCTAAGAGAAGGTTTTGGCGTTCTTGTCTTTGAAACTTGGTAATCTTTTTTAGTTTATATATCAAGTTTTAAGTTAATATTTAGTATCTCACGTATGACCTCATGCGCGAAGAGACCTTTGTTGGCCAGGGCGAGCACTCTCTTTTCTTTGTCAAATTCCGTCTTACCAAACAAGACTGACTTCTTACAAACCCACGAAGAGTTGTGAGGCTGGACCAGGTACGAAGAATGAATCTATATATGTGCACGGAAGGGCCGGTGGCCACTCAACTGTTCGAGCGCAATGCAATGCAATACTGAATGGAACCAACTCAAAAATCAATCGTTGCACTTGCGCAACGCGCAACGATGAAAACACCTAGTTCATATTAAAGATAAAAAACACTTGATTTTATAGTATAATTTTTTTTAAAACTAATAACGTATAAAAAAGTTACAAACATTTAAAAGTGGAGAGGAAATAGTATGTGACTTGCATATAAATTTTTTTTATAAAATCACCCTTCTTACTTGATTTTTCCTTAGATACTTGTTACTCTATACTGACCTTTTCAACTTCTTATTTCTAAACTTGTTTGTGCTGTAACTCAACCCATGAGATAGTATGTTTTCTTTTATTTATCCTCACGTTAATGTGATTCATAAAATGCAAAGTCGTGGAGTCAATCACAATTAAGGCAAAGTCGTGGAGTCGATCACAATTTTCCTTTTCTTTGTTAATAATCTTCATCATGGTCAAAGATTCGAAGAGCAGGCACATGTTTACTAGAATCTTACAGCACATATATTGGATCGTGGATAGTTGGTGTTAAAAAAGTATTTTCCCTTCGACAAAGGACCCCTTAATTGTTGCTAACTCGTATTACGTATCAACATTATTAATTATTTTGTATTCATTTATTATTAACTAGTTTAGAACCCCGTGTATTATACGGGTTGAATAAAATGTAAGTTTATATATTAAATAATAAAAAGTTATATCTTTATAAACCCCGTATATTGTATGGGTTAAATAAATGTAATTTTATATATCAAATAATAAAAAATAGTTATATCTTTAAAAACAATGTGTATTACACAGATTAAATAAATGGAATTTTGTATACTAAATACTAAAAACGTCGTATCCTTAAAAAAGCCGTGTATAATCGGGTTGAATAAATCTACCAAATAATAAAAATAATACATCCTTAAAAAACCTCGTATGTTACACGTGTTGAATAGATCTAACAAAGAGTTATATCTTTAAAAACCATATGTATTACACATATTAAATAAATGTCATTTTGTATATTAAATACTAAAAACGTCGTATCTTTAAAAAACCCGTGTATAGTTGGGTTGAAAAATCTACCAAATAATAAAAAAAATTGTATCCTTAAAAACCCTGTGTATTACACGTGTTGAATAAATCTAATTTTACATAGCAAATGATAAAAAAATTATATTTTTAAAAACCTCGTATATTACACGTGTTATATAAATGTAACTTTGTATAGTAAATAATAAAAAAAAACTTATAAATATAATTTTGTATACCAATTAATAAAATATTATCCTAAAATCTAAATTGTTAATTTAATATATTTTTAAAACAAGTACCTCTCTTTCCTACTTATCTTATATTAAATATATAAATAATAAATTAATATTAAAAGTTATCCTAATATTAATTTATTTATAAATTAGGATAACTTTTAATATTAATTTATTATTTATATATTTAATATAAGATAAGTAGGAAAGAGAGGTACTTGTTTTAAAAATATATTAAATTAACAATTTAGATTTTAGGATAATATTTTATTAAAGTATGACAAGATTTAATATTAATTTATTATTTATTTATTTAATTAATATAAGATAAGTATAGATTTGAGGATATCTTCTATGAATGACACGTGTCCAAAACTTGGTTTTCTTTTATTATAGTAGGCAGATAGATGTTATCATTTATTTTATTTGATAAGCGAATCCTTCGGGTTAACAATATAATTATGTCTACTACATGTTTGTAACCAAAAATTATTTACTTATTATTAAGCTTGATTATAAATCTGTGTATTAAAGACGTTGAATAAATAAAATATTAGATAGTCAGTAATAATGATTTAAAAATTATAAAACGATTTTTAGATAAGATATGATTAATACTCAGTTATATTACAAACTCGATAGAACCAAACACTGATTAATAATGGATAGTGTTTTATATATTATAATATATATATATATATATATATATATATATATATATATATAGTTTTTTAATACTTTTATTATTTTAATGTTATAATAATAATTATTTCCTTTACTTTTTACGTTGGATCTGGTTCGTTATCGATACATGAAGGTAAAAACTGGTACTAGTATTGAAAATCTTATAGTTCGGGAAATACGGTACTGCTACTCGATACCATTTGCTCATACCTGATCATGAGTACTGTACGAACAACAACGGTATCTTACAACTTTTTTTTGTTGATTTTCTTTAACTTTTAATGATTTCTTTTTTTAGTTTCAGGGGTGGAATGAGCTCGGTGCAAACCGATACTGAATCGGTACTGGTATCGAAAATACCGGTTACGGTACCGGTATATGCAGGTAAAACCGGTAGCGAACCAGTACCATGAACGCCAAAAGTCGATATCAAATTGGTACTTAAGATTTTTCGGTTCGGGAAATTCGGTAACGGTACCCAGTACCATTTGCTCATCTTTGACCACAGGTTTCATACAAACAACATGATTACTATACAACTTTTTTGGTTGATTTTCTTTCGATTATCTTTTAGTGTTTTTTTATATATTTTCTTTTTATTCTTTTCAGTGGTTCTGTGCGCAACGCGCTTGTAGTGATTTCAAACACATGTAAACATAGACTAAATAACAAAATAAGTTTGCCGCAACGCGGCGACGATGATAAAGCTAGTTTTAATTTCATTCTTAAGCGTAATCTAGTTGACTTTAAAAACACTTTGAAGATAAATTTATTTAATTGTTCATTCATAACATTGAAACTAATTAGTTTAATACTTTTTTAAAGGCGAAACTTCCTGAACATTAAACTCTACCTATCTGGCGGCCCAATCAATATTACAAAAGTTGGATCTATTTTTTTTTTGAAAGGTGTGAATCGATTGGAAACCCACTACTGACTGTGCTTCAGCCCTTTTTATCGGAAGCACAGCCACCCGGGTTCGAATGAGGGGGAGTGCAGTGCAGAGCCCTTCCTCGCACCTCGTAGAAACTTAATCCCGACTGCCAGGCTCGAACCCATGACCCCGGTCAGAACCCCACCAAGGTGGGTAAACCCTACCACCTCACTTACAGTTAATTGGGATTGAACCTGAGCCTCATTTGAGAACTCTAGCACTTTCCACCACTTAGACCACAAGATCATTGGCACAAAAGATAAAAAATAAAAAGGGGGGGGGGGGGGGGTCGAGAGAGAGAGAGAAAGATGACCTGAATGGGTGAGATAACTTAGGTATCAAGTGTGGCTTTTGAAGATGAGAAGGAAGTGTAACGATGCTAAACATGTCAGACCAGTCTAGCTTTTGCTCCTCTGAAACAACAAAAGCTTGTCCAAATCCTTCAAGATCTTCGGCCGTTTGCCCATACTTCTGTTTCTCCTCTAATGGCAAGTTAAAGAATTCTTGTGTCTCTTTCTTAAGTTTCTCAAGTAATGAAAAACTCACTTCATGATTTATCAACTGTAACATTCAATTACGAAATTTATTTTCTTGAGATTTATGCCATATATAGCATATGTAAATGTACCTGAAAAAAACCCCAGTCTCTACAAGCGAGGTGTAGTTTTTCGACTTCTGCCAAATCTTGAGACGATAAGCGCTCCATATCAATAATGGGTACTTGAGACCGTGAAGACGGTAGGGATGATATGATCGGAGAGTCTTGATCGGGTCGAATATAGCGAGGCGGAACCCTCGTGAGTGGTTTCTTCACGAGTTCTTGTACATTTGGAACAGGAAGTGAAGCTCCAAGATATGAACCCTTTGGTTCCATGATGCCTTCCTTCTCTATCATGTTTTTTTTTTCTTTCATTTTACTTGTGAGGTGTAGTCCCATTATATAAATATTGTTGATGGGCGGCTTCTAATATTCGTAAGCATGTTCTTAGTGTAATTTAGCTCCTAGCGTTTTGCTAATGGGGCCGATCTAATAAAAAAATTGTCGTCCGAAAAAAGTTAACTAGTATGTTTCAAATGCGTGATGCAACAAGAAAATAATGATAAAACCCGAAAAATTATACAAAAAATATAGATATTGACACGTGTTTTACGAAGTTTTGTCGATCGACATGTGCTTTATATTGATCAAAACCATATAAATAAATAATGAAGCCGGTTCTGATAATATCGATGTCGGCGCCGCTATTGTTTGGACAGTTTGTTACCGTCATGTTAAGAATATCGACACGTGTTTTACATCGATCAAATCCTTAAAAATGTATTTTGTGACTGGTTCCCATATTATCGATTGATATCAATGTTCTCGGGTTAGTATCGGTTCATTTTGTTACAGTTTGATACTTGGTCTATGTAGTGAACTCAGTTTGACACTACAGAACGATAATCGAAATAAAGCAATCAAATGAGTGTATTCCTATTTCATGAATCAAATTACACAAAAGAATCATATAGAATGGGGATGGGAATCAGATAAGAACAAGATGGGAAAGAGAACAATCACTGCTGATTAACAATCTTCATTACCCTATACTTACGATCTCTCTGCTTATATCCCAACGAAGGTTTCTGCTCAGCTCTCACACACTCATTAACTTGCTGGGCTTCCTGAACTGGGCTGCGAGATACCCATTATCTTGTTGGGCTTCCTGAATTAGGTTGTGAGGGTTGGGCCAGTTAGTATGATTCATAACAGTCTAGTTTACAACTCCAAAAAAAAATCTTATTTTGAATATAACTCAGTTTTTTAAAAACCTTTATATCGGAATATCGGAATGTTGAGAAAGACAAGGTAATGTATTTAGTTTTTTTTTAATTAAAAAATGCAAATTATTAAAGAAAAATAAAATCATCAAAAATTAAAGGTTAAAAGGTATATATCATTTATACCATGTATAAGAGGTGAAATTTAAATTAAAGAAAACTAAAAGTAATGTTCATCGAATCAATTTAGTACTGATTAGTAATATATTCTTTTTTTCTTTTTTCCTTTTTCTTTATAAAACAAATTTGCACATGATATATATACATATATAAGGTTATTGTAAAAAAGGTGTTTTTTTTTGTGAAGGGTAAGAAAGAATCTACATCATTAGATCAAAGATCTAATGATTGAGATCAATAGGGATCAAATTGTAAAATGTGTTTTATTATTTTGGGCTGATTTGAAAATTCTAGGGGGAATAGAGTCTTTATATCCATTTTAAAAAAGGAAACCATATCTTAAAATGCACACCAGTTATCAGAAACCCCTACAAATTCACGATTTCACTCCTCAAAAATCGGATTTCATGGAAGAAGATCATCATCGAAAAACATCGTTGTGTTATAAACGTAATCCACAATCCTTGTTCACCGTGTATCGTCCTTTAATTTCGAGGGTTCCATAACTTTCATCGGCGTTCTTTTTTTTAGGGAAAAGATCAAAATCGAGGGGTAAAGTGTGTTATATATAATGTTGTAGTGTTATAGTTATAAAAAGGTTATATGGTGTTATATACTATTCGTGGTGTTTTATAGTGATTTGGAATGTTATATCTTGTTTTGTAGTGTTATATACTTATTACAGTGCTGAATGGTGGTTGCCGTGTTATATATAATGTTGTAGTGTTATACAAAGTTATAAAAATGTTTATATGGTGTTATATACTATTAGTAGTGTTTTATAATGATTTGTAGTGTTATATCTTGTTTTGTAGTATTATATACTTATTACAATGTTATGAACTATTGAATGCTGTTTTGTAGTGTTATATACTTATTACAGTGCTGAATGATGGTTGCAGTGTTATATATAATGTTGTAGTGTCATAAAGAGTTATAAAAGGTTTATATGGTGTTATATACTATTCGTAGTGATTTATAGAGATATACTGTTCGTAGTGATTTATAGAGATTTGTAGTGTTATATTGTCACACCCTCAATTTCCACATGTGGAGTACTACTGCGAGGCGTGTGACTGACCAGGATCTAGCCACCAATCATATTGAACTATCATAATAATAAAACAGCTTTAACGAAACCAATACAATTAGTGACTATTAAGGTCTAAGTCCAAAGTCTTAAGTTTTAAAAACAACGTTTAGAGATATCAGCGAAAGCATAAATTAAACAATTCAAATAAAAGTTTTGAAGTCCATAGTTATTATAGAAAAACCCAACACGGGTTAATGCATCCACTACACTCCCAAGCTGCAAGCTCCTGCTAACACTGAGTACCTACAAAGCATGCAGTAGGGTGTCAACATAAAGTTGGCGAGTTCACGAGTTGTCCAATTTTAATTCCAAAAAACTTATGTTTGTGTTAAGTTACTCATTTATATGATGCCATGGGGAGCTACCCCATATGTAAGCTACTAAACTGCGTAATACCGAATACTTAGCGACCTCTTTTTCGTTGTTGCCTCGTTTGCCAATGTCTATCATCATTGACGGTTTGTCAAGGTCTATTGGTTCACGACCGATCCTCTCCAGGCACGGTGTGAGGTTGGTGAAACCTAAATAGCGCTATCAACTAATAATCCGTTCGCCAGGCCCCGACGACTAATCGGTATAGAAAGTAGGGACTTCGTGATAGAGTTTCGTTTAGTACACTTGTTGCATCTAATATAAATAGTAATTAACCGTATTCCAAAACCAGGAATAGTAAGCAATCCCAAACCAGGGAAAGGGTTTTTCGTTCAGTTTCCCAACCACCGGGAACGCATGCTTTTTAATAAAGTGTGTGAACTCACCTGGTTTGCTCGACAGGTTATTTACTTGTTTAAACCGTTGGTCAACCACGTCCTATTATGGTTACCGATACTAGTCAGGTTTTTGTTATACAAGTAGTTCACGTATTGTACACATAATATGTGAATTCATTCCCTGGATCGAATCTCTAACCGATGAATGCGTACCGACACGTGATATGTGCGGAATCCAATCACGTACGTGGATGAGAACAGAGGATGTAATTAATTCTGATTTCTATTAAGACTTTAACAATACAGAATCACGAAATCAGTTGGACAGAGCTTCGCCACAAAGTTATCCAAAGGTTAGAAATGACAAAGAAAAAACCCATATATATAAATTTCCAGGTTCAAACCAAGTAGAGTATGGCTTCGTACGAATCCAACAACCTTCGTACGAAGGCACATCTAATAAACCTTCATGGCTTCGTTCGAACAACTCCTTCGAACCAAGACCTTCATTCTCAATAGTCTTTATGCTTTTCTCTGATTTGCACAAGTCTTGTCTCATTTGTTTTAGCAACGTTATGTGATTGACACAAGCGATAGACATATGCATTCACAGACTCCCCCTTGGATATTGTTGCAGTCAATCTCGTAGCTTTTGTCTATCTCTGAGTCTTTACATTGTGTTGACATAATCAACACCACTGACTCTCCCTTGATCTAACTCTGCTCCTCCTTTCGTTTTACTTCTCCTTTAGGCTCCCCTTTGCTTTAAGCTTCGGTGCTTTCAGCTACTAGGATCATTACCTGGCTCTACAAGCTTCCCCTTACTTTGAGCTAGTCTTCAGACTCCCCCTTAAGTTCTACTCACGGGATCGTAGTCTGGAACTTTCATCTGCAAAATTCTCAAACCATTTATAAGTTTTTGACAATTAAAGATTCAATCATTGAAAACCTAGCTCTAATCATATAACAATGAATAAGCTGGAGCATTTCAAATATGTGACTGCACAGGACATCGTTTGTTCACATAAATCTGGAATTTTAACAAAAACATTTTAGGATTTCTAGAATCAATGACCTGTCTCATAAATCCACAACCTCAAAATTATCATCCAAGTCCAACTTAATGACCTTGGAGATTTTTACAAACTGTTTTTAATTTAAAAAAAAAAAAAACTTCAAGTTTCAAATTAATGAACTTGTTTAGTTTTAGAGACATGTTCAACATACGTAGACTTTGAAACTCAGCTTTCAAACATCGGTTGTCGAAAATAAAGTAGAAACAAAATCTTTTTGTATTTTGCAAAGGTTATGCTAAAACATACTGAAAGTCCTTTTGTACTTTTTCTTTAACATAAAGCAGTAAAGAAATATTTACAGACAATATTTTTGCTTGAGTTCGTGTCAGAGGATCATATCAGTTTATGATAAATCACTAGCACCGTTGAGCTATAAACACTTTAAGTTCTAAACGATTCACTTAGATTGTCAGCATACCGATCCATTTAAATTTTCACACAAAGTTCAACTGATCCGAGATTAGTGTCTTAAGAACTTAAACTTATTCGCGTGTTCCACCTCAGAATATACTCTTGTATCAAGATTCCATAGATTCAGTCTTAAAGGTGAATATACCAGAATGATATCTGTACTCTGGGTTAGTGCGAGACCTTGAGAGCTCAGGTATGAACTACCATTCAGTCAAAGAGATGAAGACTCGACTAGAGGTGTGTCCCACTTAGGGATCTTATTTACAACTGCACTTGATTCATATCTTTCGATATTTTTTTCAATTTTTATGCAGAGGGTAAGCTTTTAAAGTGCGTAAAGTATTATACGAGGTCTAGGCCATTGCTTCCGCAATATCAGAAGACCAGGTATAATACCCCAGATATCAAACAGTATAAAGACCTAATATCTCAGAATCTAGCAATCTTTCAAAAATGATTTCGGGGGTTACCCATATATCCGAGATATGTTCCCCACGAGATAAGTAAGTATTGATATTTAGGTTTATATCTCGAAAAAAATCTACTAAGCGTGTAAAAACCTACTGGCATATCATTAGTGAGACCGTTTATCACATATAACTTTCCATTTCTTTAGCTTATTGTGATTATCTACTGATATACTATCATTTCCTCTTTTTACACAAAACTCTTTTGAATTTTCTATTGTTTTTGGCTTTTTCAAATTTTCAAATGTTTTTGTATTTTCTGAAATTTTTACTCCCCCTAAAATCCAAAACATTTAAAGAAAATTTGACAAACCAATGTAGATAGCTCTATTGCGCCATCCATTTTCTTATTAACATGTTCTATTTTGTAGAAAATACCCCCATGATTTACAACACACTGATTTTTAACAATTGTAAAACCATTTTCAATTGTGAAATAATCATGTTTATTCAGCCGTGAGGGTTTCGGCATATTCAAATAACATCTTTTTGAAATTTTTTATTTTTGACAAATTTAAAAACAAACATATTTTTGGTTTTTAAATTTTCTATTTTTAGGGTTTTGAAATATTGTTTATTTATATACAAAAATAGAAACTCCTTGTTTTCAGTCGCAGGGACCACCACCCTCCTTTGATGCCAGGCTGCTCCTCTCCTTGATTTGACAAACAACTTCTGTCTGGAGCACCTGCACATTCACTTGATTCAATCACTTGAACAAATCAACCCAAGCCTGTTTTGACTCAGGTAGCTGAATGTTTATCTTTCCAGGTAGAACTGGATAGTTCCTATCATTCTTTTTAAAAACATTCTCATTTTTATTATCACTCACAGAAGTCTGTTACTTTTCCACCCAAATTTGACCTTTTGAAACCTTCTTTGATAAAATCTTGGATCAATTTTTGGTTTCCAGATTTGTTTTGATTGAAACTTTGAAGTTTTTGATTCCGAAGTTTGTTTTTGCTTTTGAAAATCAACTTTTTGTTTCCAAATCTGTTTAGACTCAACTGTGGATGTCTTTGACTTTGGTTTCCAAGTTTGTTGTGATTCAAACTTGGTTGACTTCTGTTTAACAGCTTCAGTTTGCTGTTCCTTTTGTTCAACACCAACAGGTTTCAGATTAGTACATTTTCGACCAACATGTCCTATTTGATCACATTTGAAACATGTTTTCTTTGAAACATCTTTGACCTGTTGTTGTTGTTGTTGTTTCTTCTTTTGGAGTTCTTTCTCTTCCTCTGAACTTGTTCCATGAACAAAGTTCATCTTTTTTTGATAATTTGGTTTTTCAAACCGTTTCTTTTTGTTTTGTTGCGTTTTATAACCCAGCCCAGTCTTCATATTCTTCTTTTTGTAACCAGGTTTGTTATAAAAAGTTTTCTTGCTCTTTCCAGCACATTTTTCAATTTCAGACTTTTCAATCTCTATCAATTTGAAAACCTTGTCAACCTTTTCCAAGATCACATTCTGAATTGGGACTTCACTATTTCAAGAGCCCCATCTTGAAATAGTCCGGCTATGTACGTGACCTGATGTTCTGGGGCACATTTACTTGATCGCAAAACATAATCCGTTTTCTCAACCCAACGCACAAAAGCTAAGGCACCCCCAGTGCCGTCGAATTCTCGAGGTTTGTGGTTCAAGAACTGCTTGTAGGTGCAGCCGTTGGGTGGGTTGTTTCCTGAGGTACCTCTGCTACGTTTGGAGTGAAGGGCCTCGTGCTGTGCAATGGCCTGTGAGATGCGCTCTTGTAATTCTGCCGATGTCGCTGGCAGAGGGCTGTTGGTATCGATGTTCCCTTGTATCGACATCTTCTAAGAAGACGATCGGTTAGGTCAGGTCTTATTTGTTTAGGGAGTGCATATAGTTGTTTAGAGGTCATATGTACATACACATAATAGATTATCAGATCAATCAATCAAGCAATCAAGCAATAGCATAATCATAGTATAACCAAGTAGTTTGGGAATTACGTTTAATGAGAGCATAGCAAGCAAGCACGTAGCATTATAATTATAGCACACACATATAGATCGACAACGTGCTTAACGAAGACATAGCGACTGAGCTTTCATTGGTTATTGGCCACAAAGTATTGTCGCATGTTTAATGATGATTGGGCTCTCATTATTCTCCGACCACAATTGCATTGTCTTACAAAATGTATCACATCAAAAGGGACACAGGGTCACCCTACCCTTGTCCAACAAGTATATCAGTGTATCAAGATTACGTAGTCAGAAGTTGTCTACAAAAGTCTCCACAATCCCGACTTATCATTAGTGTCTTTACCCAAATGTAATGCAATCCGCATAATCCAGAAACCTACTATACTGGTGACTGAGGTGGAGGAGGAAAGAAAAGTAGACTGCTAAGATGCGTGAACTCCCCCTCGAGCTTGTATATACGTCGAAGGAGTTAACTGATCTGCTGCTCGACAGTAAAGAAACGAGCATCCAAAAACCTGGGAAAGGTGTAATAGCAGTAGGTGAGAGCGCAAAAGGAATCTTTGATAAATGTGGAGGACCAAAGTATACTGGCAATAGACAGGGTGGAGGACGTGGTGTCAGCTCAAGCTCCAAAACTCTGCGACTCGTATCCTCAAACTGTAGCTGATGTTACATGAGTAACTTTTCCCATGGGTAGCCTCCATAATGTGAGGGATGGTAATGGTCTAATATCAGTATAGTGTATAATAGGAACTATAGAAATGGCTCGTCCAGCAGTGTAGAGGTGAAAGTAGCAGACGGTAAGGCCTGTGAGGTCGAGGGAAAATGCTGCTGTAGCAAAAGGATCGTCATGCGGGTGCTGACTTAGAGTACCTTTCCAGAGTGCGGGTAGGTCCTGAAAGAAAGCGATAGGCATGTCAGTGCAATGGACGTCGGTCTCCATAGGAGCAACATCAGCGGGTGAAGGTGCAGGAACAAACGTCTCAATCAATAAGGAGATCATCAGGTGCAGGTGCTGGGTCAGGTATAAGGGGTGCAATGTCTGGTAGACCAAAAGAAACAGGGTCATGATCAAGCAGGGGTGTAGGATCAGCAGGTGTAACATCAAGCTGACCCAAAAGGAACAGGAGCTGGCTCAGGAGCAGGGTCTGGGTCGTGTAAAGGTGTGGCATCTCGAGCAGGTGGTAGTGCAGCACTCATAGCGACGTCGTCGTCCGAGTCAGTAGTAGAAAGCTGTAATCCGGCCGTCTGTAAGGCTGCAGATGTCACAGACTTAAAGGAGTCTGAATTCGAGTGTATACTAGGTTCAGAGGATAGCTTGATAACAGGGGTCTCAAGAAGTGAAATTAGTAACAACGTTCTTGTCTAACTTTCCATCATCATGGGTGTCAGCAGGAGGACCATTGATAAACATGTCAACGTCATTATCAACTGTTCATCGAGTAGCCAACCTTCGGAAGGAATGTCCACAGGAGGCGCATCATCGAGGATCGGAGCCATAGTGTGCTTACCATCGGGATGACCAGTGATGGAGTGGTCATGGACTGAAACAAGGATGACAGAAGGATTCTTGTCAGAGAAACCATCAGCAAGGGTAAGGCATCACCAAAGTCTGGTAGCGCGGATTGTTGGAAGTCGTCCTCGTCCTTGGTCAGCATGTCAGGATCACTCTCAGTGTCTGACGTAAATATCTCCGGCGCTGATGCAATCTCATTATCTGTGGCGGTGGCCGTAGGGTTATCGATGTCTGATAACTCGCTTTCTAAAATAAATGACATGTGTGCCGGTACGTAATAGTCATAGCATGTATATCCATAGTAATCACTAACAATTAGTGTATGCAAACAAATGTAATTTATCATGTAGTCATGTATTCACATTATTCTTCATGCAACTTTCTATCCTTCCTAGTCTCTCAGACTAAGCCACCTAGCCTCTCAGACTAAGCTTCCCAGTCTCTTAGACTGAACTCCCTAGTCTCTCAGACTAAACTTCCCAGTTTCCCATACTGAATTTCCCAGTCTCTCAGACTAAAACTCCCAGTTTCCCAAACTGCCCCAACTAGTCTCTCAGACTAACTACCTAGTCTCTCAGACTGAACTACCCAGTCTCTCAGACTGAATCTCTCAGATTAAACTCCCAGTCTCTCAGACTGCCCCAGCTAGTCTCTCAGACTAACCCCCTAGTCTCTCAAACTGACCTCCCAATCTCTCAGACTGAACTATAAACGAATTCTTTGAAATGTGATTTGTGTCTTTTATTTGTAAAAATGTTTGTTCCCTGGATCTGGATGCCTTGTGTATGTAATGAAAACATGTTGTGAAAACATTTTCGTGAGAGCCCTAATGATCGTAGTCTAGACTCGAGAAAGAATCCTAGTTCGCTTCGATCGAAGCTCTGATACCAAGCTGTCACACACTGACTTTTGCGGAAGCGTGATTATGGCGTGACTTTCTTAATATCATTGCATTCAATCATAACATCAACTATATGATAAAACCATAGGTTTGTCATCCATTAAATAAGTTTAAAACATAACAACATGGTTTTGAAACGTAGACTTCAAATTCAAATTTTACAAACCGTACAAATTGTTTATGAGTTCATTACGGACTCTTCAAAAGATATTGAATAACACCAAGGTTTGGGAGACGTGTCTCGTCCAGGAATAAGACACACTAACCAAACTCAAAGACCATGGATGACATCTTTATTCTTAACGCAGCATAAAAACTTCCAACGCTCGCCAGATCCACTTATAAATTCCCTGAAAATACATGTAGTTTGAAAACATCAACAAAAGTTGAGCGAGTTCATGTGTTTGTGTATGAATAAACCTTTAAAGTATGTCTGAATGTATTTATGTCCCTGGTATGTAGCAATAAGGAAAAAAAGATCACCACTGGGTTGCAAAGCCAATGGTACGTGTGAAGTGATGCAGGAAGACTTCAAACCTAGCAGATTTCGTCGGTAAGACATAGTCACCTCATGGTCCACTCAACGGACTCAGGGGTGGGGCTCGCTACACCCAAATAGATCTATCACTCATGTCCCTCGGTCCTACGACGAGGATTAATGGCCTTAAGTGTTGTACCCACCACTCACATGATCTAGCAGTAACACTCCTTAGCAAACCATACCATGTATAAAATGTTTGTAAACAATTGTAACATGTATTTCACCCCCGAAGTATAAAACTGAAAACAGTAAAAGAAAAGGGGGACATGAACTCACTGTATTGCGTCTTCGGTACTCGTAACTCAAATCTCCTCAGCAAACACGACTACCTACAATGTATTAATGTCTATTAGACGAACGGGCCATGCCTTGCCTTAGTATTTACATTTTTGAGTTACGTTTCTGATATTATTCCAAGTTATAATTATTTGTTAAAATAATAATTATTTTAACTTTCAATTATATTTAAATTTGGAATAATTGTTTAAACAGTATTTTGTAACAATACTTCTCAAGTATTTGTATTTGTATTTCCTTCCCAAGGATGGGTATATTCGTATTCGTATTTGTATATTTTGCCACATATTGGTGTCGTATTCAGGTGTGTACGTATTTTCTTAATAAATATCCAATATATTCCCAAAACAATATATTTTCAAGTCTTACTTAGAAAATATATATAAACTTATTTTGTCCAAAAATACTGTATTTCCAAAAAATATATATTTTTCCC
Source organism: Helianthus tuberosus (assembly GCA_030545235.1). NCBI lineage: Eukaryota > Viridiplantae > Streptophyta > Magnoliopsida > Asterales > Asteraceae > Helianthus > Helianthus tuberosus. The sequence goes on along the minus strand of CM060371.1, from coordinate 102,366,061 downwards.
AAAAATCATATATCTTATAAATACTCTAGGAAAATATATTTTTACTTCCAAAAATAATATATTTTCTCTTTGTCAAAAATATGACATACTTTGTAATAAGAACAAAATCATATTCTCATTTCTTTCGTTTCCAAAATATTATTTACCAAAAATATATTCATAACGTATTTTCTGGAATTTTGGAAGTTAGGTTCTATCATTCGGTTCCACAATACTATGTGTGTAACTTATATATTTATTCCTTTGTGATTTTTGGTATTATCTTGGATTGTAAATTCTTGGTATTTTGTTAAGTTATATTACTTCAAACCCTACAATAATATAACTACTACGCAAGGTATACAAATAATCACACACCATGTGTCTTCTAAATATATATCTTTCAAGTACATATTTAGTTATTTTTATTTACAAAAACCAACCTCCAATACTTGTATTTTTGTAACAAAATCTATGGCAAAGTTTATATTGAAAACCATAGTTAAAAATCCATTTGTGAATATTTGTTTAGAAAATATTTTTCTAAGTGTATGTATTTTTAGAAAATTTCGCCATAGTTTCCCCTAAAAATGGAGGTGCCCATGCTATTTAAGCATATTATTTTCTTTTAAAAAAATCATCACAAACAATCAATAATCAATCTATACTTACCGAATGCCAAAACTATGCTATCTACATAATAATCATGAACTTGAACTTTCATAAAAACTTGTAGTAACTTGGTAGGGTGTTTAGTAGGTTTAGTTACCCTTTAAAGTGTGTTCATTTCTTTAAAAATCTCATTCTTAAAGGATTTAGGTGTTTACAACTTACTAGATGGTTTTTCCAAAAATCATTCTCTTGAATTTTTCTTGTAAACAATGTATTCTTATACTTATTTCACCACTAGAAACATGGTTAGTTTTCTTTAAAAACAATGTTCTTGTAAATCTTGTGATTTAACTTGGTTTCTTTGGAAAACTATTTTTTTTTGTAATCATCCACCTTTATGTCTAGTAAACATGTTATATGCTTCATTATTCATAAAATCATTTTCATTTTTCAAGTTCATGAAAACATAAAGCATGATGATCTTGGTCTTCCACAAGATCACCACCTTAACTTACTAGATCATGTGTTAAATCATAATCTAGTAGGTTTCATATGATGTCTAACATCATAAACACAAATAATCAATCATCAAGAAGCAAAACAACACTAAACAACATGATTTCTTTAAGATTTCTTATAGCTTTATGCTTATGTTCATGTTTCATCTTCAAGTTTCTTAGTGTTCTTCATGATAATCAACATGAATCTTCTTTTAACCACTAATATAAGGTGAACAATGGAGTGTATGAAGTTCTTACCACTAGCTCAAGGCTAGGGATGATCAAGAGGATAAATGTAGTGTATAAAAGCAATCGGTGAAGGTCCTTCAACTTCCGAAAGCTCCAAGCTTCCTAATATACCTTCTTACACCTTTGTTCATATGTGGAATGGATGGAAAATGGTTGATGATGAAGATAGTGTTGTTGTTGTTCTTGGCCGTGAGCACAAGAGGGAGAGAATAATAAAGTAATGCTTCTAGCATAATTTTGGTGTTTCGGGTAGTGTCCGGTTGTTCGATTAGATACCGGTTCGTTAAAGTGTCAAACTGTTCTGTTTAATGATCTTTAAGTACCCTTTTGTGACACTTTTAATTCCCGACACTTAGAAAAGCATTCAGGACCATTTAGTCATATTTTTGCATGTTACTAGCATGTTAAAATGCTGATTTTTGCTGATTTATGCAGAATTCTACACTTTATGTGTGTTTTAGGCACTTTCCGGCACTTAAACTATCACCTAGTGAAGCAGTTTTGTGGTCCTTACTTCCCTACACACTATACTAGTGTAGAACTTGGTTTCCGGCTCATACTGGGTCTCAAAAAACTGTCTGTCTATGTACTGAACATCGTCAACATTTTTCTAAGTTATTCGCAAATTGTGCTAGCTGTGCTTTGTGCATCGTTTATGTCACTAAAGTTTGTATGTATAAATGATGCGACAGTATGAAATGTGATGCACATGTAAGTATGATGTAGTAATCAGAAAGCAGTTCAAGTCATAAATTGTAAATCAGCACAGTCATTAAGCACTAATCATCATTTAATAATTGTATGGATACATGCAAATTTGACAGTTGTCACAATGCGGCGGAGGCGACACTTTGGATTGCGGCATTCATTTCTGGTAGTTTTCTTATTCATATAATATTTATGATAACATTATTGTGGTGGATATATGTCATGTCACACCCCAACCGATGTCGGAAACATCGGAGTGAGACGAAATAGATTGCTCAAGACATCATAACACTAATATTTGTGACAAGTATTTAAATAATGGATTAATTTCATTACTAAAGAGTCAATTACAAAGATTGAAATCAAATACAACAACTTGAAATACAAGAATTACAATACCATAAGAATACAAAATTTTAAATGTGTATCTAGGCATCCTACTATGTTCCATGCATCATTAACATCATCTCAAAACCTACAACATGTTTTAAAAAGTATAGTTCAATACAACGTATTGGCGAGTACACTAGTTTTAGACTCGTGACATATGTATAAAAAGTATTTTCAATCCAACATAGCAACTTGGTATACAAGGTCAAACTATCATGCCTAACTAAAAGTCGAACCCAAGTGTCCACAAGAATTTAGCATCCCTCTATATAGCAATATCGAGACCGTAAAGAATAAATAATAGCATCCCTCGATATAGCAATATCAAGACCATAATGAATATAACTTAACAAAAACCCTGTCGGGTGGTGTGCTACTCCTATAGCGCTATAATTGTTAAGGCGGTTTAACAAGTAGTATGAATTCTAGCAGGAACCTAAGCATAACAAAGCATGTATAACGGATTGAATGAATAAAGCATATTTGTGTGAATCATGCATTTTAACAAGTAAAACATGTTGCATCCAAAGTGTGTTTAAAGCAAAAGGGGTGAAGTGTACTCACAGTTTTGCAAAGTTTCCTTTGGTGACTCCGTGAATAGTTGGAGGTTGGAGCTTCAAAGCTTCCTTTAAAACATTTAGTGTTTTATTTTAGAACTCTTAGAGTTCTCTTCCTTGCTTGGAAGATTTGAGAGAAGTAGAGAGGTTGAGAGAAGAATGGTTGGAACACTTAGTGTCCTTTTAGAATTCTTGATTTTAGAGAGATTGAGAGAATTAGAGAGATGGAGAGAAGAATGGTGTGAAGAAAATGGTAGAAGGAGGTTGGTATTTATAGGTAGAGAACGTGGAAAATGGTGAAATATGATTGGTTAAAGAAGGTGGAAGAGGATTGAAAATATGATTGGTGGAGAAAGAAGGTTGAAAAGGGTTAAATATGATTGGTTAAAGAAGGTGGAAGAGGATTGATGAGGTGGAAAGATGATTGGTATATTTCTTGGCATTTCTTGAGTATATATTATGTAATTGAGTACATGAAACGTAAAAAGTATAATTCAAGTATTGAGGATGTGCGTATAAGTATTTATAAGTATAATTGTGTCGGTTTGCCTATAAATACTTATTTAAATGATCGGTTGTGTGAATATAAAATATGTTTAAAATATGAATATTATTATGATTAACGCCTCGAATTGTGAGATTGAAATTAAAATACGAAGGTAAGGTTTCTAAAATTAGAATACGAATATGAGCATTTTTAAAATAGAAATACGAAGATACGAGGCGTTACAGTCTCCCATACTTTAGGAAATTTCATCCCGGAATTTATTCAAGAGGAAGACCTTGGAGAAAAAGCATTTTGGCTAGAAGAATGATTGTCTAAAATCGAGACTTGGAAGTTTTGAAATGTGTTGAAAAGTATGAAGTTTCGTGCAACGAAAAGATAGGTTTGTAAAAAGGGTTCGTTTGTCTAAAATGATTCGAGGCATTAAGCATTAGTAAAACGTGTATGTGTGTGTATAGACAAGCGAGTTTAAACAAGTTTGAATAACTCAATGATGAGGTATTTTAAAATGTGTTACCTAAGAAGGAAGCTTTCGTGTAAAACGGTATGTATTTTGATGAAAAGTGTGGCCGCACTGTTGGTTGTAAGAAAAAGTTTCGTTGGTTTGAAAGAGCATTGACAAACCTCAGTTTTGTAGAGAATTCTTTATCGGTGGAAAATGAGGAAGTTAGATATTTTAAATAAAAAAAGGTTTTGGAAGTAACGGCCAACTAGGTATGTTTGCGCATAAATAAAGAATGGAAAATAGTTTTAAAAGTAAGAAAGCATTTTAGGGTTGAAATGTTTAAACCGATTGATTGCAAACAAGGTTTTACAAAAGGCAGAGAATAGCGGGGAATAATGGAGGTATAAGAGTGAACGATTGACCTAATAAATGAATGCGAGTATAAGAATGGTATGTGTATTGAAAACGATGTCTTAAGAATGGGGTATCGTCGTGGATAATCGGATATCGCGCGTTTAGCAATGCGTTTGTGAGTTGTTAAAGTTTGTATCGGGTCTAAATAGGTCTTCAAAACACCGAATTTCTCATGGCACATTTTACGAAAGTTTGGTAACATGGTGAAAACACTAATATATAGGAAGTACCAGTGGTGTATCCACCATGTTTTGACCATGCTACGTCCATTTCGTTATTCGGTGTCATGTTACGTTCCGTGTCTTACCATACATAGCAGTACACCCTATCATTCTCATGCGCCTATCACTATAATCCCGTGTGCACCCGCGATTATATGATCGTCGGATGATCCGCATAGTTTGTACTAGTTGTGTATGAATCAGGGTATACCAAAATTTGAAAATTAGAATGTGTGCGTATAAGAATGTAGTATATAAGCATGTTTACGTTCAAATAAGTATGAGACAAACGTGAGCAAACCCCTCGGATTATGCTCACGTATAGGTACGAATGTATATATTTGAATATAAGTATGAGCATGAATGTGAGTATAAATATAAGTATGTATATGAGTATAAGTATAAGTATGAATACAAGTATGAGTATGCATATGAGTATAAGTACGAAAATAAAACGTATGAGTATGAATATGAATATGTGCATAAGTATGAATATAAGTAGGTATAAATGACGACGATTGTGTGTATGGTATGAATTGAATACAACGAATTTAAGCATATAAAATGATCAAGAAGTTTTGGGTATGTAAAACGAATGATATAAGTGAAGTTGTCGTGAGATATTGACTAAAACATGTACGATGATATGCATGTATAGTTGTTTGAGCAAAACGTTGAGTTTATCGAATCAAAATAGATTGAGTTTGACTTGGAATGTAGAATCTAGTTTTTGAATGTCAAAAGTATGTAAAACATCTATTGGTTATGTGAGATGTACTTTGTAAAAGAACGGAAACATTACTCTTGTTTTAAAAGAATTTAGGTAAGTTGAAAATTGTCGGTTCCTATGAAGTTTTCTTGCCCACGTGTTTTGAATTTAAATGACATATTGAGCGGTGTATGAAAAGGTCTTTGAAAATAGTAAGTTTGCATCATTTTAAAGGATCTTGCATTAAAATAAGAAATTTGAAATTTGGAGGTTCTCGTGAAAACGTTGATTCTTAAAAAGAAATTTAGCATAATGAACTTAGTGATGGTTGAAAAGTGTTTTTAGTAAAATGATTTATTTGTTTTGAAAATAGTTTTAGTAAAATGATCTTATAATATCTATAAGATCTTATAGGCATGTGAGAAAGGTTGGTTTGATTTTCGACTGTGAATAAAAGTCCTTAGTACAATGATATAATGTGAGCGTGTTTTAGTGATTACGTTAAGCATGAAATTTGTGGGCAAGATATTCATTAGACCGGTTAAGTTGATGGGTAGCATTTCGTCAAAGTTTGAAAATTGGGAAACAAAACGTTTAGGGTATGCTTAAGAATTTCGTGTATGTGATTTATGTGAAATAGATTGTAGGGTAAGAAATACGTTTGATAAAACAATAAACTTTGAAATTTACATAAGTAGGGATTTTGATAAATGATAAACGACTTAGGTATAAAACTTGACCGTGTTTGCATAATAAAGTCTATTTGAAGGAAAATTTTGGTAACGATCACCTAGGTAAGGGAATCACCCCTAGCCCGTTGGTGAGGTCGTTTTAAGAAAAGAAAGGAGCAGAGTTAATCGTCAAGGTAAGGAAATCACTCATATCTCGATGATATGTCTCTATTTTGGGGTTAGAAGAAATGTAAATCTAGTTGGTGACATTTTTGAAATTATGCATATGAATGATGTGTAGATGTATGAAAAGATTTAGTATGATGTGTGTATAAAACAAAATAATCTCGAAAACAAATTGAATTTGAAAAGAGAGGATTGCATAGTATAAGATTGATAATAGTAAAACGTAGGTTTAATTAAAACTTGGATTGTTCCAAAACGGAACTTTGACTAAACCGAAGTGGTCGAAAATTCTTTTGAAATTGGAGAAACAGGCTTGGCCTAATAGTTGGAATACTCTCGCCGAAATTTCGGTTAACGGTATTCACCCTTCCAGTTACTACATGTTCCAAATCAATCGAAAGTTCGAGACGTGGCGGGATTTTTGAAAATCAGGGAGTGGGACTAGTCGACAAGATGCGGGTTTCACCCCTAACTTGACGATTTCATACCCTAAGTGTGGTTGGTACTCGTCGGGTCAAAATTTAATTTCGACACTTTGACGAGGGTCCACTAGAATTTGAAATGGAAACTCTCCATCAAGGTGAGGATTTCACTCCTAACTTGATGGCGAATTTCGTGTAAAAAGAATAGGTGGATTGAGAGTCGTTCACCAAATTGTGGGTTTCACGCCTATTTTGGTGAAGTCGTCTCGTTTGTGTATTACAAGTGTTTTCGAGTTTAGTATAATCGAGTAAAATGCCTTAGGAAAGGCGTATGTTTGAAATAATAAAACAAGTATGAACACGTAAAAAGGCATTTCAAGAATAACACATAAGAATTTAACATACGAATCAAGTAGGGTCAAGGATGGTGCTTAACTATAGACTAGGTCAAAAGCATGGAAATTTTTCTAATTCCCTATAGTTATGGCTCTGATACCATTCTGTCACACCCTAACCGATGGCGGAAACATCGGAGTGAGACGAAATAGATTGCTCAAGACATCATAACACTAATATTTGCGACAAGTATTTAAATAATGGATTTATTTCATTACTAAAGAGTCAATTACAAAGATTAAAATCAAATACAACAACTTGAAATACAAGAATTATAATACAATAAGAATATAAAATTTTAAATGTGTATCTAGGCATCCTACTATGTTCCATGCATCATCAACATCATCTCAAAACCTGCAACATGTTTTAAAAACCATAGTTCAATACAAAGTATTGGCGAGTACACTAGTTTTAGACTCATGACATATGTATAAAAAGTATTTTCAATCCAACATAGCAATTTGGTATACAAGGTCAAACTATCATGCATAACTAAAAGTCAAACCCAAATGTCCACAAGAATTTAGCATCCCTCGATATAGCAATATCGAGACCGTAAAGAATAAATAATAGCATCCCTCGATATAGCAATATCGAGACCATAATGAATATAACTTAACAAAAACCCTGTCGGGTGGTGTGCTACTCCTATAGCGCTTTAACTGTTAAGGCGGTTTAACAAGTAGTATGAATTCTAGCATGAACCTAAGCATAACAAAGCATGTATAACGGATTGAATGAATAAAGCATATTTGTGTGAATCGTGCATTTTAACAAGTAAAACATGTTGCACCCAAAGTGTGTTTAAAGCAAAAGGGGTCAAGTGTACTCACAGTTTTGCAAAGTTTCCTTTGGTGATTCCGTGAAGAGTTAGAGGTTGGAGCTTCAAAGCTTCCTTTAAAACACTTAGTGTTTTCTTTTAGAACTCTTAGAGTTCTCTTCCTTGCTTGGAAGATCTGAGAGAAGTAGAGAGGTTGAGAGAAGAATGGTTGGAACACTTAGTGTCCTTTTTGAATTCTTAGAATTCTTGATTTTAGAGAGATTGAGAGAATTAGAGAGATAAAGAGAAGAATGGTGTGAAGAAAATGGTAGAAGGAGGTTGGTATTTATAGGTAGAGAAGGTGAAAAATGGTGAAATATGAATGGTTAAAAAAGGTGGAAGAGGATTGAAAAGATGATTGGTGGAAAAAGGAGGTGGAAAAGGGTGAAATATGATTGGTTAAAGAAGGTGGAAGAGGATTGATGAGGTGGAAAGATGATTGGTATATTTCTTGGTATTTCTTGAGTATATATTATGTAATTGAGTATATAAAAAGTATAAAAGTATAATTCAAGTATTGAGGATGTGCGTATAATTATATATACGTATAATTGTGTCGGGTTTGCGTATAAATACGTATTTAATTGATCGGTTGTGTGAATGAAAAATATGTATAAAATATGAATTTTATTTTGATTAACGTCTTGAATTGTGAGATTGAAATTAAAATACGAATGTAAGGTTTATAAAATTAGAATACGAATACGAACATTTTTTAAATAGAAATACGAAGATACGAGGCGTTACATGGCATTAGTGTTACACACATGTAAAGTTTTGTTTTTTTTATAAAAATTAATAATCAAAATACAAAAAAATACTCTTTTTTATAAAAATTAGTAATCAAAAGACAAAAAATAAAAGATAAGTTGTTATAATTGTAAAGTATGTTTATTTTTTTTGGTTAAATTATAAAATATAATTTTACTCTTTAAAGTTCATAACTTTTTTGAACTTTAAAGAATAAAATTATAAAATATAACTTTTTTAGCCAATGACCTCTAGCTCAAGTGATGAGGAGGACTTGTGTTCTTCTTTGAAGACTCAAGTTCAATTACCATTTGGAGCAAAAAAGGAGTGAGGTACTGGTGGGTAGTGATATGAGACCTAGGAAAACCTGGGTTCGATCCTTGAGCCAAACGGGTTTTACCGGTAATTTACCATTGTGCTTACGGGCGGGTGGATTGGGTTTTCCCCGGAATTGGTGGTGGACGACCCGGGTTCTCTCGGAGTACTCCGTTTGTTAAGTGGGTGCCCCGAGAGTGCTCGGGATTGATTTGTTGGCCGTTCAAAAAAAAAAACTTTTTTTTAAATATCCACATAGCACTCATCTAATAAACTTTCAGTTTAAAATTTTCGTTTTTATAAAAATAAAAAATAGTATTTTACTCATAAGTACGTTTTAGAGCTTTAACTTCAATTGTTAAATTTTGGTGTTTTTTCAGATATAAAAAATTTATATATTTTTATAAAATTTCAAAAGACTGTTTTTATAAAAAAATAGGATGTTATGAGTTCATATCTTTATATCATACTAAGTTTAGATTTTTAGTTCCTAAGGCTGGAGGGTATGGAGGGCGCCACCGTGCCACCTCACCGCCGATAGCGCTCCCCCTCCCCCCCCCCCCCCCCGCCACCACCCATACCGAGCAACTTAACAGGGGGCGCCATGGGACTCTTGCCAGCATGTTAACGAAGATTTGTTGAGTTGATCGAGGAAGGTGGTCAAAGAATTGAGGGGATGGAGGGGCGCTATAGCTTAAAGGGGGCTTTATCCCACACCCTGCAAGTTAAGAGAAGGGGCCTTAAAGCCCCCTGTCTGATGTGGACGTGACGTGACACTAACGTGGCGCGATAAACCTCCTAGGGGCTTTATCCCACACCATGCAGCCTAACTAATCTTATCTATATGAGTCTACTTTTAACTTATAATCCCTAAAAATATGCAACACAATCTACTATGTATCTAGTCAAGTTGGTAAAGAATTCTTTTGAAACTGACTAATATTATCTATAACAATACTAGGTTAGAACCCCGTGTATTACACGGGTTGAATATATGTAATTTTATATATTAAATAATAAAAAGTTATATCATTACGAACCCCGTATATTGTACGGGTTAAATAAATGTAATTTTATATATCAAATAATAAAAAAAGTTATATCTTTAAAAACCATGTGTATTACACAGATTAAATAAATGTAATTTTGTATATTAAATACTAAAAACATCGTATCTTTAAAAAACTCGTGTATAATCGGGTTGAATAAATCTACCAAATAATAAAAAATTACATCCTTAAAAACCTGGTATATTACACGTGTTGAATAGATCTAAAAAAGAGTTATATCATTAAAAATCATGTGTATTACACAGATTAAATAAATGTAATTAATTTTGTATACTAAATACTAAAAACATCGTATCTTTCAAAAACCCGTGTATAGTCGGGTTGAAAAATCTACCAAATAATAAAAAAAATTATATCCTTAAAAGACCCTGTGTATTACACGTGTTGAATAAATCTAATTTTACATAGTAAATAATAAAAAAGTTATATCTTTAAAAACTTCGTGTATTACACGGGTTATATAAATGTAACTTTGTATAGTAAATAAAAAAATATTTTTAAAAACCTCGCGTTTTACACGAGTTGAATAAATATAATTTTGTATACCAAATAATAAAAAAAGTTATATTTTTAATAAATATGGATAACATAACATTTAATATTAATTTGTTATTTATGTATTTAATATAAGATAAGTAGAAAAGAGAGGTATTTGTTTTAAAAATATATTAAATTAACAATTTAGATTTGAGGATAATATTTCATTAAAGTATGATAAGATTTAATATTAATTTATTATTTATTTAGTTAATATAAAATAAGTATAAATTTGAGGATACCTTCGATGAATGACACGTGTCCAAAAGTTGTTTTCTTTTATTATAATAGACTAGCGGTAAGATCCGTGTGCAAACACGGGTCGTTTATTAGAAAACCATGCATAACACATATTGATAGAACATATAGATATGTGTATAGATATTGTACCAAAACGTGTTATCTATTATAGCTAAAAGACAACTATAAGTACATATAAAAGATGTCTAACAAACTTAATAAAATTCATCAGTTACATATGATTATTTCCATTCTCTTATTCAAAAAGAGAGTATCCACCCATTGACAATGAAAATAAGTACATATAAAAGATGTCTAACAAACTTAATAAAATTCGAATACAACTTAAGTTTTAACAAACATTAACTAAGAACATACGGTCACCTGCCTAAACAACACAAATCAAACCTCAGTCAAGAATTTGTTACGCATCAACATCTCCTTCGCTACATGTTGGGATCTAGTTAAATATGCTACTGGAGACAATGTATCTGCTGCTGATCCAACAATCTCCCTATACAACACATGATACGAAAAGCCTTCTTTATTACTGATTTTTATTTCTCATCAACATCTCCCTGATTTGTCCTTTGAATTGTAGTTCAAAATCCAGGGAGAACATGTCTTCTTCATCATCCCTTTCAAGTTGAAGGTCCAACAAATCTTGGAGATCGTATGCATTCAGATTATATGCACTATCCATTTTAATCTCTTCAACACTACCATCTGATCTGATCAAAAGTCAATACTTGGGTTTTTGAGCATGACTTCCACTTTAATATTTTTGGATCAGTTGGTTTTCTTGGACAAAGAATTATTGAAGATGAGCGTGGTGATTGTGGTCTGCTAACTAAATTTGCAATTTGTTCAGACAAATCCGATGATGAGAGAAGGTTTTTTCGAAGAATCAATTTTTAGAGACAGAGCAGCAGTTGTAGGATAGACTGTGTTTTGAAGAACATTTGAATCTTCAGCTCTAAGTTCTTCAAGCTTTTTGTAGGTCTCAACTATCTTCAGTTTAGACCATCTGGCAATGGATCTAGCTGGACCATAACCAGCAGCCATAAGCTCTGCTCTCATTCTTTTAAACTTCAATGCCTCATCTGATTCCACTGTTTTGACTTTCTTCCAATTAGGTGGAGTTGGCTTTACCAGACGATCATTGTGCAGTTTTGTGATTCTATCGATCTCTTCTCTAAGAGCATATGCTGACCAATTTTTGAATTGATCTTCAGTTGCGTTATATGGTTTGTACTTCATAATGTGTGCAACATAAGAATCCCTTAGTTTCATCTGAAGTTCAGGAATTACTGGCCTATCAGACATGGATTTACTCACGTCCCTAGCATAGTCTTCAAGTTTTACGACTTTGCTAAGCTGAAATGATAAAAACCTCTGGTATTCCCTGTCATCCATCCCTATGCTTTTCTCTCTTGCTATAACCTCAGCCTGTGATATTTTTAATTTTAGATACTCATCTAAGTTTTGAGGCTTCTTATAGCCATAAAGAGATGGGAAGGATCTTTTAGATAGATCCTCTATTGTGAAGAATGATTCAATTTTACCTTTAACAATGACTAATTCCAGTGGATATTGAGCTTCCAGAGGAATGACTGATGGTAGTGTAGCAATTGTAAGAGATGAAGTAGGTTCTATGGGTGGAAATGACGAGCATGGACTGTTTTGAATGGAGGCCGATGATACAGGGATTGCTGATTTAATCTCCTCATCATCTTCTAACATAATATGAGTGTTTCTCTTACGTGTGGAGACGATTTCTGGTGAAGGAGAATGTTTTGGTAGTGAAGATGAACGTATGGGAGATCTTTGTGACGTTGGAGGTGGTTGGATTGTGGTTGGTGTAGTGAAAATGATCATGGCAGATGTTTGACAAACTTCTGCTGAAAAAACTGGTGTCTCAGCGGCTGTTTGGTAAGCATCTGCTGATACTTTTGTTATATCAGCATCTATTGACAGAATGGGTGATACAATTTCTGTAGGATTAGCTTTTGAATCTGGTGGTCACTTTCTCAGTGAATCTTTCTCCCCCTTTTTGGCATCATTATCATCATCATCATCTTTCTCAAAGATTGATGTAGGGGTGGTGCCAGAAAGTTTCAACAGATGTTCCTTAATGTTCATAATATCTGCTTGTGTGTCTTTATACCTGGCATCAACCAATTTTTTGATAAATTCCAAACTGAAATTGCGGTTACTTTCAGCCAAATTTCTCTGAGCTTGAAGGATAGGTTGCATAGAATTCCAAAGCTCATTGGCAATCCTGTGTGGTAGGTTGACTTTTAGAAAGCTCTATCAACTGCTTAATCAATTCTTTCATTTCAGCAACATCTGTTTCAATGGTAGACACTCTAACTGTCAAATCCTTATAATTTAATTCATCACCTACTTTAATAGGATCATCTGAATTCCCACATGTAGTGGTTTTATTTGTTTTGATAATAGGAGAAGTCTCCATATTATCAGAAACAGATGCCCCTTTTTCTTGGTTGTGGTGACTTCCCACTGAAGCAGAGATTACAGTTGTAACCTCATCAGTGGTTGGCTTCAAAGGAGTCTTAATGATGTAACCACTGTCCAACTGATTGGTGATGGGTTCAATAGTTGTAGTGGCTGCTCCACTTGAACTACCACGAAGAGTTTCGTAATACTCAACGGGGATAACCTCCTCAACTGTTGGTAGGATAGTAGATTGAATTGGTTCAGGCACAGCCATTTGTTGCGCTCTACTCTCAGTAATGTGTGCATCAGAAGTTATGTTTTCTTTCTGAACTTCAATTGCTTCAAACAGAGGTAATATTGTTGATGGAACTTGAGAAGAGGGTTGTGGTGTAGAAAGAGTGATTGCCCTGGGAGAGGGACTTTTAAACATACTTTCATATGAAAGGTCTGCTTCATGTTGTGGTGTCCCTATGCTTACAACATGATCCTTTTGTAAGGATACGTGAGGAGTTTGGATGGGTTGAGATCTTTCCAACAAATGTAAGGAAGTAGTAGCAGTCGTTTCAAGTGACATTTGTATTGTCACTGCATTAACCTCTGGGATCTCATCTAGCAGAGTAACCTTTTTATTTTGTTTGCTTTTGGTGGGATTTTTGGATGTGACAGATTTCTTTTTGCATTTTCCTGGTGTGTGTTTCACAACACCGGTTGTGGTGTCATGATCACCAGGAGCAGTTGGCTCAACAACAGATGTTTGAGCAACTGATGCGGACACATCTAAAACAGGCTCATCCCCCTTTGTTTCCGTTGTTGAAACTTTTGACTCTTTATCCATAAGTTTAGTAAAAGTTTTACTTGTAAGACTATTTATTTGAAAAGCTACACCTTGTTCAAAATCTGTTTGTGACACTTGTTTTCATAGGTAGTAGCTTAGAAGTCTTGGATACAACAGAAAAGCATTGCTACGAAGACCTTTTTAAAATTTTTTCACATTTTTCACATTATTCAACAAATCAGAAAAATAGTGCTTGTGATAAATTGTAATCAGATTTTGTTAAAATAGCATAACCCAAATACTGAATGTTCAAAGGTATCTCATTAAATGAGGTGATCTTGGATGAGCGACAAGTTAAAAGAGTATGAAACAAAAATTTCATTGGCGGAGGGAAGTTTGGTTTGTAGATAGTAACTTCCTTTAATTATGCATCATATCCTCTTTCAATGAACTCTGTATGAAGTTCAGGTTTTTCAAAGTTGGTCTTACCTCCCAAGTCGTCCAATGCAAATGTAGTGGAAATTGTAAAGGGAGAAATTCGTACCACACTTTCCCCGACCTTAGATGTGATGGCAACTCGATTATTATCTTCAGACTCTATTTCAGCATTAATCCAAAATTGTCGAAGTGTTTCTGTATGAACCGGAGCATCAGCAGTAAGGATTGATTTGTATTTTGATGACGTTAAAAGGTCAATTATTGAGTGAAAGCTGGTATTTTTGCTTGTTTTCTCGAAGATGGGGAGGTAGTTGTGAGGGTTTTTGATGTTCAGAGACATCATTGGAGAAGAAGGTGATTTGGGGATGAAACATGGTTTAAGTTGGAGAGTTTCTAATATGTTGGAAACTGTTTTTCAGAATTTTGAATTCGAGACGGCAGTGGTAGAACCTCAATTTAGGGATGAAACAACTTTTATATAGAGAGAATAAGTTGTGACAACTCGAAATTTAGAACCTTTCGTTGTACGTTTGAACACTAAGTGACTAACTAATTTGATGATTTAATGAATGACAAGTGAACCTTTATATGATTATGTGTTATGTTACATGTATGCTTGTGTGTATGTATGCGAGTATGTATATGAACCGAGACAACACGAACCCGACTCGAGACCATGTGGTCTCGAGTGAACAATGACATATGGGCCGGTTGGGCCGTTCACACACACTTAGCTTATTTGGTAAACCCATTAGGGTGCACTTGAAGCTAGTATATAATCCGGTTGTTAGCCATCTTTTCCATTTTCTTGGACAACACACACACTCCTCTACTCTCTCTCTAGAAACCATTAAACCCTAAGCTACAACATTGCTCCTCTTCATCTCGGATCACACCGGTGGCCACAAGGAGACTCGGTTGAGCTCATCAACATCACTCGAACACCCCATTTCACTCATCCTCCTTAGCAACTCGGTGTCCTTTCACAAACCGGTTAGTGTTTATGATGCTTGTTGGTTAGTGTTTATGATACTTGTTGGTTAGTGATTCTTGTTATGTATTTCGGATGTTGATGATGATAATGCGTGACATTTCGGTTGATAATGTGTGATGAAGAAACTTGATAATGTGTTTGCTTGCTAAAGACTCATGTATGATTAAGTGTTTGTTTGATTGATGAGTTCTTGTTTGATTAAATGATACATGCTTAGGAGAACATGACTGTCATTTGAATATGACAAAGGTGTTGGTGGATTTAATGAATTCTTGGTGATGATACATGTTTAGTTACAACATTTGTTATGAACATGACCTCTTTAATAAAGGTATAGATTTTTGTATGATAAAAGAATAATGATGACCATCCGATTCATGAGGACTATAGAATAGATGTTTTGTTGCAATATGAGCTTGATATCTAGTTTAGATAATATAACTCTTGTCCGAAAAATGCAAAATATGTTGAATAAGGGCTGTTTGTGTTTGATGAACATGATGAATGTATGAAGAACTTGTTGAATGTGATATGAACATGCTTGAATATTTGAAATCTGATATGTTTGATCCAATTTGGTAAATTGTTAGACAAATAAACATGTTTATGAGAGGAGTACATAATGTTGCATGAAATGGAATTTCTATTGGATAGTACACTGTACCGAATCAGCAGTTGTCCAACCGAAACCTCCAGTTGCGACTCGAAACCACCGCGTGATGAGTCGAAATCCCAGGTTGCGACATCGGTTGCGAGTCGCAAACACCTGGTTGCAACTCGAAACCACACTGGATCAAGCACAAAATCTTATGACTCGAAATCTCGGTTGCGAGTCCAGTTGCGACTCGTAACCAAAACAGCACGAACCGAAACCGTGTTTGCGAGTCCGGTTGCGACTCGAGACCAGAACCTGCATCAGTTACGACTCGAGACCAGGTGCATGTGCACACTGTTTGGACTTGCACTCCATTACGGGCTTAATTGATTGGGCCGGACTCTTGGGCCTAATGCATAGACCTTATATGTTACTTGAACGTGAATATTGTTGATCTGCCATGATTAAACGTGTATGCCATGAACGATACTTGAATGCACTGTGCTAGAAACATCCGTGTGCTACTTGGTTACGAACCTGACTTGTATGATACAACTATGATAGGACGTGAGTAGCCACAGCGTTGCTTGTTTGACTTTTCTGTGTACCTACCGAGCAAACCAAGGTGAGTTCACACCCTCTACAAAGCATGGGATTCCCAGGGGTCGGGAATTGGGGTTAAGGAACATGGGTTCCTCGTCCTCCTTGGGTAGGACAGCAATGGTTCAGGAATGTAATTCCTCGTCCTCACGGACAGATAACTCGTACTAGACCAAAACTCTATCACGAAGTCCCTCCTTTTTATATCGACTTAATCGCCGGGCCAATGGCGAGCGGGTCATTAGTTAGATAGCGCTATTTAGGTCTGACAAACCTCACACCGTGCCGCAGAGGACGGGCGTGAACTAATGGATCTGGGGCACGTCAATGATGATAGACATTGACAGTTTCAGGGCACATAAACATGACTACAGTCAGCAGTCGATATGGTAACGAGTCTAGTGTATACATGGGGTAGCCCCCACGGCCGAAATGCCAGATAACTAACACGGGGTAGCCACCACGGCTGGATTGCCAGAGAAACCGGGAATAAACATGTCACACTTTTTAACTATGGGGTAACCCCCACGGCAGGACGCCAGCTAAAGGAAACCGTTTTCGAAACAACTTAAAACGAACACCCAACCGTGAACTCACTCAACTTGTTGTTGACTCGTTACTACATGCTTTGCAGGTCCTTAGGTTCTTAGCTGGAGCTTGCATGGAGGAGGATCGTTGTGGGACATGGACGGCTGTGTGCCATGTTAAACTTGGAAACAATTAAACTATGTTTTGTTTTAAGACTTATGCTTCCGCTTGCAACTTAACTATGTTTTGTTTGGACACCAATTGTATTGGTTAAACTTTTATATCTTTTAACTCGCATGTTCAATATGATTGGTGGCTGGATCCTGGTCAGTCACGCCTCCAAGCGGTGGTACTCCGCAGGTGGATTTTGGGGGTGTGACAGATTGGTATCAGAGCCATTGGTTATAGAGAACTTGGTTTTAATAAAGGGAAAAACGTTTTTGTTAAAACCAGACTATAACCTGTACAGTGCTCAACGGTCCACAACGACGCTTCACTCCACATGCAAGGCTCGACATTCTAGGTGATATGGTCTGTGTATATTGCCTACTTGTTAGTTACATGGTACATTGCTCATGGCATGCTTGGTTAGAATAACTACTGTTGCTTGAACACGTGTGTACTCACTCACTTCTGACATCGCACTTTCGCGAACCCCTCTCACTCACGTTCTTCTTGATATGAAGATCATGTCTGGACGCGTTAACCTAACACAAGCCCAGTTGACGGCTCTGATCAACGAACGAGTTGCCGCAGCACTTGCAGCTGCACACGCAGGAGGTATATCCTGCAGTCCGAACTCATTCTAGGATCTTTAGGATCCTACTCTCGTGAACCAACCTTTGTGTTAAACTCTGTCTTTTCTTTCACCTACGATAGGTCAGCATGTTCAGCCACCCGTGTGCACTTTTAAGACTTTCATGGACTGCCGACCAACTACTTTTAGCGGCACTGAAGGAGCAGTAGGTCTCCTACATTGGTTTGAGAAGCTAGAATCTGTGTTCGAAATGTGTGAATGCCCTGAGACGCGCAGGGTGAAGTATGCTACTGGTACTCTCGAGGGTTTAGCCCTCACATGGTGGAACGCTCAAGTTCAGATGCTAGGGTTGGTTGCTGCCAACGCCACCCCATGGGAAACTTTCAAGGAGATGATCAAAGAAGAATACTGCAGTCGTGATGAGATTCACAAGCTGGAAGTGGAGTTCTTCAACCTCAAGATGACGGGGTCCGAAATTGAAGCTTATGTGAAAAGGTCGAACGAACTGGCAATTCTGTGCCCTACTATGGTGGATCCTCCCATCAAACGCATCGAGCTATTTCTTCAGGGCTTAGTGCCAGAAATCCAAAGTCATGTGACTTCAGCGAACCTCGCTACCTACCAGCAAACTGTTCAGTTGGCTCACCGTCTCACGGATCAGGCGGTGGAGCAGAACAAGTTACCAAAACGCATAGGTGCTGCAACTACTTCTGGTACCTCAAGTGACAACAAACGGAAATGGGATGGAACTTCAAGTAAGGGTTCGACTTCTGTTCAATCCCAGTCTCAGCAGAGAAGGACTGATGACTACAAGAGCCCTAATCAGCAATCGTCTGGTGGTCAAAGCCATGGTGGGTACAAAGGAAATCACCCCAAATGCAATCGCTGCAGCCTGCACCACAGCGGGCCATGCACCAGGGGCAACTGTCATCGGTGCAACAAGCCTGGTCACGCTGCAAAGGATTGCAGGAGCTTATACCCCGCCAATCAGAATCGTCAGCAAGCTCAACAGAACCAGCGCCAGCAGCAGCAGCAAGGTGATAACAAAGGGTGCTTTCAGTGTGGAGCTGAGGGCCACTTCAAGAGAGATTGTCCCCAACTGAACAGGAACCAGAACAACAACAACAACAATAACAACAATCAGGGGAATGGTAACAATGGGAACAACAACAACAATTGCGCCAGGGGGCGGGTGTTTGTGATTGGCCAAGGTGAAGCAAGGAATGACCCCAATGTTGTGGCGGGTAAGTTCCTTCTCGACGACTTTTATGTTTCAGTTTTATTTGATTCGGGTGTCGATACTAGCTACATGTCATTAGAAGTTAGTCGAATGCTTAAGCGTATTCCAACCCCTTTGAACAACAAGCACACAGTAGAGCTAGCAAATGGTAAGAGTTTAGAGGCCGCACACGTAGTCAAGGGTTGTAAACTTATTCTCGCTGACCAAACCTTCTCTATCGACCTCATTCCTATTGTCTTGGGTAGTTTCGACGTTGTCATTGGGATGGATTGGCTATCCCAACACCGAGCAGAGATTCTTTGCAACGAGAAGGTTGTCCGTATTCCAGGTTCCGGTGGCGAACCTCTCATGATTCATGGCGACAAGAGGAGTGCTGTTGAGAACGTCATTTCTCTCCTTAAGGCCCAAAAGTGCTTGCGAAAGGGCCACACTGCCATTTTGGCTCTCATTACTGACACCACGGAGAAAGAGAAGAAGATAGAAGATTTTCCAGTTGTACGCGATTATCCAGAGGTATTTCCTGAGGAATTACCTGGTCTTCCGCCTCATCGTCAAGTCGAGTTTCAGATTGAACTAGCTCCTAGAGCTGCGCCTATAGCTTGTGCACCTTATCGATTGGCTCCATCAGAGTTAAAAGAACTCTCCACGCAACTACAAGAGCTCCTGGATAAGGGTTTTATTCGTCCTAGCTCATCGCCCTGGGGAGCTCCGGTGCTATTTGTAAAGAAGAAAGACGGTACCTTCAGAATGTGCATCGACTACCGAGAACTCAACAAGGTGACGGTGAAGAATCGTTATCCTCTACCGCGTATCGACGACTTGTTCGACCAGCTGCAAGGGTCGAGCTACTATTCGAAGATCGATTTGAGATCGGGTTATCACCAGCTGAGAGTCCGGGAAGAGGACGTCTCCAAAACAGCTTTCAGAACTCGATACGGGCACTATGAGTTTTTGGTCATGCCTTTTGGGATGACAAACGCACCTGCGGTTTTCATGGACTTGATGAACCGAGTGTGCAAACCTTACCTGGACAAGTTCGTTATAGTCTTCATCGACGACATCCTGATCTATTCCAAGAGCCGGGAGGAACACGAGCAACATCTGCGACTTATTCTGGAACTCCTTCGAACAGAACAGCTTTATGCAAAGTTCTCGAAATGCGACTTCTGGCTTCGAGAAGTCCATTTCCTAGGCCACGTGGTGAACAAGGATGGGATTCATGTTGATCCATCCAAGATAGACTCGATTAAGAACTGGCCTGCACCTCGCACACCAAAGGAAATTCGCCAATTCTTGGGTTTGGCGGGATACTACCGGAGATTCATAAAGGATTTTTCTAAGATTGCACAGCCTCTCACCTCACTAACGCAGAAGGGCGTTATTTATCGCTGGGGAAACGCACAGGAGTTGGCATTTCAGCACCTAAAGGATAGACTTTGTAGCGCACCTATCCTTTCCTTGCCAGAAGGCACAGACGATTTTGTGGTTTATTGTGACGCATCAATTCAGGGTCTTGGTTGCGTGTTGATGCAACGAGACAAGGTTATAGCCTACGCCTCACGCCAACTTAAAGTTCACGAGAAGAACTACACTACGCACGATTTAGAGCTGGGAGCTGTTTTTTTTGCACTTAAGTTATGGCGGCATTACCTGTATGGTACCAAGTGCGCGATCTACACCGACCACAGGAGTCTCGAGCATATCTTCAAGCAGAAGGAACTAAATATGCGACAACGACGATGGGTCGAACTACTGAATGACTACGAGTGCTCAATCAGGTATCACCAGGGCAAGGCCAATGTTGTGGCTGACGCCCTCAGTCGGAAGGACACTGCGCCTAAGCGCGTACGAGCTCTACAACTCACGATCCACTCTAGTCTCCCTTCCCAAATACGAGCTGCTCAGATAGAAGCACTGAAACCAGAAAACGTCAGGGCTGAAGCCCTACGCGGATCGAGGCAACGCTTAGAACAGAAGGAAGACGGTGCTTACTATGTGACGGGACGCGTTTGGGTCCCACTCTATGGAAACCTACGAGAGCTTGTGATGGACGAAGCACACAAGTCTCGCTACTCGGTACATCCTGGTTCGGATAAAATGTACCACGACATCAAAACCACGTATTGGTGGCCTAGCATGAAGGCCCACATAGCAACTTACGTCAGCAAGTGTTTGACTTGTGCAAGAGTCAAGTCTGAATACCAGAAACCCTCAGGCCTACTCCAACAACCCGAGTTACCTCAATGGAAATGGGAGCAAATTTCCATGGACTTTGTTACTGGCCTACCTAGATCCCAGCGCGGGAACGATACTATTTGGGTGATCGTGGATCGACTCACAAAATCTGCACACTTCTTGGCTATCAAGGAGACGGATAAGTTCTCCACTCTTGCAGAAATATACCTTAAGGAAGTCGTTTCGAGGCACGGGGTGCCCACCTCCATTATCTCGGATCGAGATGCACGTTTTACTTCAGAGCTGTGGCAAGCAATGCACAAATCCTTTGGCTCACGATTAGATATGAGCACAGCATATCATCCTCAGACGGACGGGCAGTCCGAGCGCACTATTCAAACCTTAGAAGACATGCTCCGTGCATGTGTAATCGACTTTGGCAACCGCTGGGAAAAGCATCTGCCACTGGTGGAATTCTCATACAATAACAGCTACCACACGAGCATTAAAGCTGCTCCATTTGAGGCATTGTACGGACGTAAATGCCGGTCACCTCTTTGCTGGGCAGAGGTGGGAGATAGTCAGATCACTGGTCCAGAATATGTGGTAGACACGACCGAACAAATTGCTCAAATACGAAAACGTATGACGGCAGCTCGCGAACGTCAGAAAGTTTACGCCGACATGGGCAGGAAACCACTTGAGCTCCAGGTTGGGGAGCGGGTACTACTCAAAGTTTCACCCTGGAAGGGTGTGGTTCGTTTTGGTAAACGCGGCAAACTCAACCCACGATACGTTGGACCTTTCGAAGTCCTTGAGAAAATAGGCAGGGTGGCCTACAGACTAAACTTACCAGCGGAACTCGGTGCAGTTCACAACGTTTTTCACGTGTCGAATCTGAAGAAGTGTCCGTCAGATGAGACCCACGTAGTTCCTCTAAAGGAACTCACTATCGACGAACAGTTACGATTCGTCGAGGAACCAGTCGAAATCACGGACCGGGATGTTAAGGTCCTCAAGAGCACTAGAATACCTCTCGTTCGAGTTCGTTGGAACTCACGTCGCGGCCCAGAGTTCACCTGGGAGCGCAAAGATCAGATGAAACAAAAGTATCCCCAACTGTTCGCAAACAGTACACCCACTACTGAGGCCGAAGCTACGGAATTTCGGGACGAAATTCCAGATCAACGGGGGGTGGATGTGACACCCCAGGAAAACCAGGAAAACCATACAACTTAACTAGCTTCCTCAGTGAGTTCCTACCAAATTTCGGGACGAAATTTCTTTCAACTTGGGGATGATGTGACAACTCGAAATTTAGAACCTTTCGTTGTACGTTTGAACACTAAGTGACTAACTAATTTGATGATTTAATGAATGACAAGTGAACCTTTATATGATTATGTGTTATGTTACATGTATGCTTGTGTGTATGTATGCGAGTATGTATATGAACCGAGACAACACGAACCCGACTCGAGACCATGTGGTCTCGAGTGAACAATGACATATGGGCCGGTTGGGCCGTACACACACACTTAGCTTATTTGGTAAACCCATTAGGGTGCACTTGAAGCTAGTATATAATCCGGTTGTTAGCCATCTTTGCCATTTTCTTGGACAACACACATACTCCTCTACTCTCTCTCTAGAAACCATTAAACCCTAAGCTACAACATTGCTCCTCTTCATCTCGGATCAAACCGGTGGCCACAAGGAGACTCGGTTGAGCTCATCAACATCACTCGAACACCCCATTTCACTCATCCTCCTTAGCAACTCGGTGTCCTTTCACAAACCGGTTAGTGTTTATGATGCTTGTTGGTTAGTGTTTATGATACTTGTTGGTTAGTGAGTCTTGTTATGTATTTCGGATGTTGATGATGATAATGCGTGACATTTCGGTTGATAATGTGTGATGAAGAAACTTGATAATGTGTTTGCTTGCTAAAGACTCATGTATGATTAAGTGTTTGTTTGATTGATGAGTTCTTGTTTGATTAAATGATACATGCTTAGGAGAACATGACTGTCATTTGAATATGACAAAGGTGTTGGTGGATTTAATGAATTCTTGGTGATGATACATGTTTAGTTACAACATTTGTTATGAACATGACCTCTTTAATAAAGGTATAGATTTTTGTATGATAAAAGAATAATGATGACCATCCGATTCATGAGGACTATAGAATAGATGTTTTGTTGCAATATGAGCTTGATATCTAGTTTAGATAATATAACTCTTGTCCGAAAAATGCAAAATATGTTGAATAAGGGCTGTTTGTGTTTGATGAACATGATGAATGTATGAAGAACTTGTTGAATGTGATATGAACATGCTTGAATATTTGAAATCTGATATGTTTGATCCAATTTGGTAAATTGTTAGACAAATAAACATGTTTATGAGAGGAGTACATAATGTTGCATGAAATGGAATTTCTATTGGATAGTACACTGTACCGAATCAGCAGTTGTCCAACCGAAACCTCCAGTTGCGACTCGGAACCACCGCGTGATGAGTCGAAATCCCAGGTTGCGACATCGGTTGCGAGTCGCAAACACCTGGTTGCGACTCGAAACCACACTGGATCAAGCACAAAATCTTATGACTCGAAATCTCGGTTGCGAGTCCAGTTGCGACTCGTAACCAAAACAGCACGAACCGAAACCGTGTTTGCGAGTCCGGTTGCGACTCGAGACCAGAACCTGCATCAGTTACGACTCGAGACCAGGTGCATGTGCACACTGTTTGGACTTGCACTCCATTACGGGCTTAATTGATTGGGCCGGACTCTTGGGCCTAATGCATAGACCTTATATGTTACTTGAACGTGAATATTGTTGATCTGCCATGATTAAACGTGTATGCCATGAACGATACTTGAATGCACTGTGCTAGAAACATCCGTGTGCTACTTGGTTACGAACCTGACTTGTATGATACAACTATGATAGGACGTGAGTAGCCACAGCGTTGCTTGTTTGACTTTTCTGTGTACCTACCGAGCAAACCAAGGTGAGTTCACACCCTCTACAAAGCATGGGATTCCCAGGGGTCGGGAATTGGGGTTAAGGAACATGGGTTCCTCGTCCTCCTTGGGTAGGACAGCAATGGTTCAGGAATGTAATTCCTCGTCCTCACGGACAGATAACTCGTACTAGACCAAAACTCTATCACGAAGTCCCTCCTTTTTATATCGACTTAATCGCCGGGCCAATGGCGAGCGGGTCATTAGTTAGATAGCGCTATTTAGGTCTGACAAACCTCACACCGTGCCACAGAGGACGGGCGTGAACTAATGGATCTGGGGCACGTCAATGATGATAGACATTGACAGTTTCAGGGCACATAAACATGACTACAGTCAGCAGTCGATATGGTAACGAGTCTAGTGTATACATGGGGTAGCCCCCACGGCCGAAATGCCAGATAACTAACACGGGGTAGCCACCACGGCTGGATTGCCAGAGAAACCGGGAATAAACATGTCACACTTTTTAACTATGGGGTAACCCCCACGGCAGGACGCCAGCTAAAGGAAACCGTTTTCGAAACAACTTAAAACGAACACCCAACCGTGAACTCACTCAACTTGTTGTTGACTCGTTACTACATGCTTTGCAGGTCCTTAGGTTCTTAGCTGGAGCTTGCATGGAGGAGGATCGTTGTGGGACATGGACGGCTGTGTGCCATGTTAAACTTGGAAACAATTAAACTATGTTTTGTTTTAAGACTTATGCTTCCGCTTGCAACTTAACTATGTTTTGTTTGGACACCAATTGTATTGGTTAAACTTTTATATCTTTTAACTCGCATGTTCAATATGATTGGTGGCTAGATCCTGGTCAGTCACGCCTCCAAGCGGTGGTACTCCGCAGGTGGATTTTGGGGGTGTGACATAAGTGAATACTGACGTGGCAGTAGTTAAAAATATTTGATGGCTAAGATCTGTCCACGTCGGAACCTCTCTTGCGACAACCGATGACAATTGTTTGGAAACCTCTGTTGGTCGACTACAGAAGTTGGGAACAGTGTAAGTCAAACAGTTGTTAGATAAACAGAAGTTATGAGAACAGATGATAACTTTCAGCAGTTGTTTTATTTTTAGCTAACATCTGTCTACGTCAGAACCTCTATTGTCATAACGGATGACAGTCAGCATATAGTAAATCAACAGTCATTAGGATAAACAGAAATTATGACAACATACGGTACCCTTTAGCAGTGGATGTATTTTTAGGCAAGCAGAAGTTTTAAAAACAGTTGTTTTCAATAGGTGTAACTCAACAGTCGTAAGTCTAACATCTGCTATTAGCCCAACCACTGTTAGTATCAAAACCTCTGTTGAGCATTTTAGGATTGAATATCATCTGTTGTTCGTTAACATCTGTTGACCCATAGCAGACCTTTGCATCTTCAGACATTTATTCATCAGCAGATGCTCTCTTTTGTCAGACTTTAGCTACAACACACCTTTTACAACAGCAAATATCGACTCCATGTAATTAGGTCTTACCGGAAATTCTTCCAAAAGACAGTTATTCATAAACAAAATTATATAATAATACTCAGGAATGACTGAAATAATTAAAATGAAGATGCGACAACAAAGATTAATAGTATTAAAATTTATTCATTTTAGTGAACAATAGTAAATCAACAGTCGTTAGCATACACAGTTGTTTCATAAGAAGGTTCGAATATATGACAACAACAACATGGTTATACAAAGGTCTACAACATCTAATCTAATTGACTAACAAAGTCCCAACATCTGCTATTAACCTAACCATTGTTACTATAAAAATATGTGGTCGGCTCAACATATTTTGAATATTATCTGTTGTTCTTTAACATCTGGTCTCCCATACAGACCTTTCCTTCTTCAATCTTTCAACATCAACAGATGTTCTCTTTTACCAAACTTTAACTACAACAGACCTTTTACAACTCCAAATATTGACTCTCTGTAATTTGCAGGAGCATAGATTCTTCAAAAAACTGCTATCAATGATCAAATTCTGAACATTTGTTTTATCTTTGCACTCATTTGTTCACCATCAAACCAACCCTTGATACTATTAAACCTCTGTTGACTTACCAAACAGATGTTCAGACACAATTCAACATCAACATAATTTGTTCACCATCAAACCAACCCTTGATACTATTAAACCTCTGTTGACTTACCAAACAGATGTTCAGACACAATTCAACATCAACATAATCTAAATCAAACTCAAACACTAAATAAGTAAAACTAAAACGTAACATAGATTTATAAGATTAAAATTTATTCATTTATTCATGACATTAAAAGTCCAATAATTACATAACATACTGAACAACATTAAAGTTCAAATCTAACAATAACAGCAAGAATTAAGAAACTTTAGCTTCAACTCCATCGATTGCTGAACCTCTCGATGTATGTTCTTCAGCATCGCCATGAACTCCACGTCTCTATCACCGCACTCTATATTACTGACAACGCAAAGCTCACGAACGGAAGTTGAAGGCATCCACATAAGATTTCTAGAAACCTGCTCTCTCGTGAACATGCCAACTTGCAATCCATCAAAACATCTCTTCAGCTCTTGAAGAGTAGCCCTATCTTCATACACCTGTTCCTCGATTTTCCTGACAAAACGCTGCGTTAAATCATCTGATTTTACAGAAGTGAATGACGCCATTTGAATAAACTATATTACTAGACTTTCCAGAAAGTATGATATCTTTGTAGGAAAACGTGATGAAAAACAGGCGAAGTGACTATGAGTTTATATACTGAAATATCTAACAGTGAAAATGTGTAGATTTAATATAAACATATTAATGTATATTTCAAAACATGAGTCTTTTAATGCAAAAACCTTTTCAAACCCCAACTTTTATGGGAAAACTATAAAATTAAATACGAAGAAACCCAAGGGACAAAATTTCGAAGTTCAAAGAACAAAAGCAGATTATCACAATTACAATTAACCTCTTCATTTACCATGTGGGCGCGTTTTTAAACTCTATAAAATACCGATGATTACTTTTGATTCAAAACATCAACAAATTGTCCTACAAATCACTTTCTGTCAAAGATTGTTCCAAGTCAGAAAAACCAACAAAAAATCTACATGGCAAACTTCAGCTTCTACCACTGGTCAGACACCAGCGATGTTAAATCACAATTCTCGATGTGGTCACTCAAAGAAAAAAGAACAGACGGAGAACTAAACAGGAAAGTCGACATAATCAATGACACTAATTACAACAAAACCTGGAACAACATAGCATTGCTCGATGAAGTCCTCCACTCTCCTCCATCAGAGTTCCAGAAGAATGCAGAAGAGTTTTTGACACAACTTCTAAAACAGGATCAGAAAATCTACAACATGCTAACTGACCTGAAATTCAAAAGAGAGCATGAAATCACATGGAGAAAGGCCAGAGTCTACGAATTCCTAGCAAGTGTTAACTCTAGCGTGTAATACTATATAAATATTTCGTTAAATTTCTATTTTTCTATGTAGTAGTTCATTTTAATAATATCAACATGCATCTTAACATATTCTAAAATGTCAGTGTCAATAATGTGACAACCCGTGATTTACGACCCTTAATTACGTGATTAACAGGATATTAACGCGGTAATAAATAGTGATTTAGACGAAGATTAACTTAATTAGGCCTTTGGAGTGCCTAGGAACGCCTATCCGACTTTACAGTGCGCGAACGATGGTTTACAGAGAAACCTGTGAAACGTTAAACGACAACGGATTGAAACTAAACAGAATACTGACAATGCCGACAAATATTAAATTTTTACGATATGTTTTAGCTTCGTAATTAAAATTTTAGTGACTACAGTCGGAACCAGATCGAAAAACGGATTAAAGACGACAACGATACAATTTTTCGCGATTATTACCGTAATCGATGAACGGGCGTGCAAACAACGTCTACCGACCGTACTTTTGTGCATTTTTATTTATGACGTTAAACAAAGTTCAGGATTTGACAACGGGTCTCGTAGGAATTACGGGCCACTTACACACGAGACGGGCTTGTGGGCCCTGGCCCCAAGCCCAACACCCACAAGCCTAAACCTACACATAATGTATCCTATCAAGATCCTACTAAATCCTATCAAAATCTATAAGATTTTACTAAATCTTAGCAAATCTGTCCAAAATCTAACAAAAATCTTACCTAAATCTTACTAGATCTACACAATCCTACAAGATCTCTATATAAGTTATACTCCACATCTCTCAAAACACTCACACACAAACATGCCCTTCATCTTCCATCTTTCAAAACCTGCACACCTACATCTAAATTAGGAACATCACCTTCCCTCTCAAACACATAAACACCTCGGTCTCCCTCACTGCTCTCCCTTCCCTCTCTGATAAAACTGCCGGCAACCGGAGCTAATATTTATGTCATTTAATAATTTTTACATTATTAACGTAAGATTTGGCTCGGTCAAACTCGGTCAACCGAGTCAACTCAGTTGACCCGGTCAACTCATTCAACGACTCGACATAAGAATTGGTAAAGAATCTTAGTAACGCGATTATTTATGTCATTTAATAATTTTTACATTATTAACGTAAACGAGCTCGAACCGACATTTCGTTACAAGATTTTATATTTAGTCGATGGTTTATTACGCGATAAAAGTTATATATTCGATTGCTTTGATTATATTGTTTGAATCTTGTTGATTTTTGATAAAACAACGACGACTTGTGTCGTCGGGGGCGTCCAAAAACAGAGGAAACTCTGCCCGTTTTTGAGAAAATCCGTAAAATAAAGGGCGTTTATTTATAAAAAAAACATGTTTTATTGAGAAACGACGACTAGTGATATCAGGCGACTTTTATGAAAACTAGCAAAAGCATATAAAACCTCTTTCGACAACAACTTACAACTTTCGATATCAAAGATTCGGAATTTATTTACAACAAATAAATATAATTATTATATTTATTATAAACTTCGGAATTTCGACAACTCCTTTCTAAAGTCAATATAGTTATTTATATTGTTTCAAACGCCGAACACACATTCGTTTACAAAAATAAATATAGTTATATATTTATTTTCAAACACGACAATCCGATGATTCTTTCATGAATATGACTTTTTATACACGTCAAACGCCTAAATGGCATAGACATACACTTTGATAAATATCATACGGGACGTATATATGATACGAATTGGTTATACGTTATTTTCATACAAACTTTTGTACATACACTTACGATTTCTCGAGACAACTAACGCGATTATATCAATATATTTATATACTTTTATATAAATATTCATATATTTTAAACCTCACGAGAACTAAGTCTTTTCGAGACTTCTTAAATACCGACGAATAAACGAGACTTAACAAGTATAACTTAATCATTTTCATTAAGTTAACAACTTACCGTTGAATCGTTCGATTAACGATTCGGTAGAGCTCGACGACACGTAGTTTAGCTACGTTTATATTTAGAAACTTATTAGATATTCCGTGTTAGGAATATTGTAGAATGCACGCTAGCGAGTCTCGTCTTGGAAACGACATCACGAAGTCGTATTTAGCTAGCTTTGCACAGGAATATTCAGGTGAGTTCATAACCCCACTTTTTACGGCTTTACATTTTTATAAATGTTTTCGGGGTGGAAAGACATGCACGTTTTGCAAAAACATACAAAGTTTAGAACAAACGCAAAACTCGTATTTCTAAATCATATTACGAAGGGATTTCGAGGAACACAAATGATTTACGAAAGGTTTATACTAAACATACCGGTTTTCAAACAAACGTATCTTTCGGAATATGCATACCCCCGAATTCTAGTTTTCTAAACTACGGGTAAATACAAGAAGCACTCTTGGTGAGAACGAGTACCAAGTATGATGCAAATGCTTATTTTTGGAATGTGAATGATATTCGGCTAGGGTGACCAGGAATTTGGTCAGGGTGACCAGGGATTCGGTCAGGGTGACCAGGGATTTATTTATACATGGTATGATTAGCGTAAGGAGGGTTTACTACTTAGATCATGTGAGTGGGTAGGCGGGAACTGGAGGCCATTAATCCTCATGGTAGGACCGAGGGACACAATGCGGTAGATCTATTTGGGTGTAGCGAGCCCAGCTCCAGGTCCACAGTACGGACCTTGGAGTGACTATGTACCCGACGCACAAATCTGCCAGGTTTGAGTCTTCCTACTTGCACTTCACACATATCAATGGCCTTGCAAACCATTGGTGATCTCTTTATTTCCTTATTTGCTACATACCAGGGATTTTATACTTACAAAAATACTTGTTCATACAAATTAAATACCATGTTTTATACAAAATTCAAAGCATAGGATTATGCGGGTATGGAGTCAAAGTCAGGGTGGGCATTGACGGTTATATGAACATTATAAATACAAGACTTTACAACTACATGGTTTTTATGAACATACTGTGATACAAACACAACGTTTCCATATAACTTGGCAAGAAAATGATTTTTCTCGCATGTTTCTTTCTCAGGTTACAGTTCTAAGACAGGGCACGGTTGGAATAGGAGGACCATTGGAGTTTCGAGTACTTAGCGGCGTTCAATTTCTAGAAAGTCTTTGCTTATTTGCTTCCGCTGTGCAATGAAGATACCAGTCCAGTCACGCCAGCTCTGATAATTTCGGGGTGTGACAGATTGGTATCAGAGCTATAGGTTACAGCGAATTAGGTTTCTGTTGTGATACCTAGGCTCTAACCTCACTTTCCTCTGGGAACTTAGACTATTAAGACGTTGAATACATACAGAACGCCCAGTACTCGAATATGGTCTCCAATCGTTGCCGAAAAGCAAACAGTTAAAATTTTGTTTTCAAACATACGCTATTGTGATGTTTTATACACGGTACACAAAACTATTACATACAGTACACAACACTCTGAGAGTTTAGGAGACATGCATTTAAGACCTTCGGAACAGGGAGTCAGTCTAAGAGGCTGGGAGGATAGTCTAGTGGGACTAGGAGATTCAGTCTGAGAGGCTGGGAGGATAGTCTAGTGGGACTAGGAGATTCAGTCTGAGAGGCTGGGAGGATAGTCTAGTGGGACTAGGGAGTTAGTCTGGGAGGCTGGGAAAATTGTCTAGTGGGACTAGGGAGTCAGTCTGGGAGGCTGGGAGGCTAGTGGGACTAGGAGGACTATTTGATTGCTGATTGATTAATTGCGCATGTGTGTGTTTATTGAAGGTCATCACGTAGGAACCGTGAATATTAACTCGGGCACACACTATTATCCATATTGTCTATGATATTTTAACTTCCCGAGCAGGCAGCCTACGCATAACAAAACGCTAGCGCACGAGCATACATGAAACTCAAATTTTACGCCAACGGATGTCGGGGTACATCACCTTCTACGCGACACACAACGCTAGTGCACAGGTATACGTGAAACTTAAGCTATACATCAACGGAGGTTGATGTAGGACACATACGACTATCGAGGCGAGGCCTTTGAGAAGGAACGATGACGCAAATTTAACGACGACACTAGATCCCTGTCAGCAGGAGAACTAACGATCAGGAAACGACAACTTGTCACGAGATCCTGCAACGACACGAATCACGCCAGGGAGAAGACGACTGTCTCCGCATCCCCCCTACCTAACTAAAGACGAATACGCTATGTTCGACATTCCATGGTAATGTCACCTAACAATTGGTCGTCACACGAAACCCCAGGTAAAGTCCTCAAATTTCTTTATTGAAATTTCGAATTTCACACTTACTGAGTAGATTTTCGTATCTCTACTCCTCTTAATGGTCATTGTATCACGATCATTTCTTTACAAGTTACCTACATGGTTTTTCGTTGTAACCATGCCTAAAGTTTTCTTGTCAATACATATATTTTCGGATTGCGCTAAAACCAAGTTCGATTGTTTGAACTTCTGCATTACACATACTCAATTCAAGATACCATGTGATGTATTGAAGACATCATATTCAAATTCGTTTTAACAAGAGTTTCATTTGTTCCGAGTCGTAGTGGACTTGTTTGGTCTACGACTCCAATAAGTCATTTGTTGATTTCGACACCTTGTGGTGGTGTATTCATTAACTTGAATCTTGCGCTAAACTCGTTTACGCGTCTCATGCACGGATTTAATTATTTCTTTATTAATTTGTTTTAAATCCACTTTGAATTATCATATTAAAGCAGTCTTAACACAATCGTGTGTTAAGACAATGGTACACAAATTCATTTCATATTCCGGTGTACCTCATAACGGTTCTTTCAACATCGATCGAATGCCTTGCGACATTCATTGCTTCTTCACCTTCGATCGAAAGCATTATTTCTTTGATGTTTAAACTTCAATTGAAAATTCTATGATGTCATTTGAAACAAACTTTCGGATTCACCTTATTACGCTTTCATTTGACTTCAAACACGGTGGATTTGTTTGATCACCGCTATTATTGAATTATTTAAATCACTACGACCCTTGTGGTGTCAGTACAAACTTGTAGCTTGGGCTAATTATGATTGAGCGTTTTATGCAAAACACATGTGATACTTGTTCGATCACCTCTATTATTAAATTGTTTCATTCATTGCGACACCTTGTGGCGTCGGTATGACTTGCAGCTTGCGCTGATCACGATCGAACGTTTCATGCAAATTATTACATTTGAGGTTGTTGATTCTATGTTCATCCAGTGGATGTTATTGCTTCTAGAACTCATTTACATGTTATAAACGTTCATATGGAATTCGATTGGTCGAAGTTCCTGTTCATTGTTGGATCCTTGTTAACTTAGTCGCACTGGTGACTGTATCATTACGTCTCGTTTCCTTTGACATCAATTACTGAGACACATTTCTTTTAAACCGTTGGGATTCCTATTGTGGAGGAATGCTATTAAATTCACATGACTCGAATAAGTCTTGTTTCGATTACGCGATCATTCACTTTGTTATTATTCGGACTTACCTACGAACAACACAATTATGAAGAGATAACATAGTCTAAATTTCGAGGACGAAATTTCTGTAACAGGGGGAGAATGTGACAACCCGTGATTTACGACCCTTAATTACGTGATTAACAGGATATTAACGCGGTAATAAATAGTGATTTAGACGAAGATTAACTTAATTAGGCCTTTGGAGTGCCTAGGAACGCCTATCAGACTTTACAGTGCACGAACGGTGGTTTACAGAGAAACCTGTGAAACGTTAAACGGCAACGGATTGAAACCAAACAGAATACTGACAATGCCGACAAATATTAAATTTTTACGATATGTTTTAGCTTCGTAATTAAAATTTTAGTGACTACAGTCGGAACCGGATCGAAAAACGGATTAAAGACGACAACGATACAATTTTTCGCGATTATTACCGTAATCGATGAACGGGCGTGCAAACAACGTCTACCGACCGTACTTTTGTGCATTTTTATTTATGACGTTAAACAAAGTTCAGGATTTGACAACGGGTCTCGTAGGAATTACGGGCCACTTACACACGAGACGGGCTTGTGGGCCCTGGGCCCAAGCCCAACACCCACAAGCCTAAACCTACACATAATGTATCCTATCAAGATCCTACTTAATCCTATCAAAATCTATAAGATTTTACTAAATCTTAGCAAATCTGTCCAAAATCTTACAAAAATCTTACCTAAATCTTACTAGATCTACACAATCCTACAAGATCTCTATATAAGTTATACTCCACATCTCTCAAAACACTCACACACAAACATGCCCTTCATCTTCCATCTTTCAAAACCTGCACACCTACATCTAAATTAGGAACATCACCTTCCCTCTCAAACACAGAAACACCTCGGTCTCCCTCACTGCTCTCCCTTCCCTCTCTGATAAAACCGCCGGCAACCGGAGCTAATATTCCGGCGGTGGAGCCCCCCTTCCATCTCTAAAACGATCCGACCCCCCCTTCGATTATCAGAACGGATCACCACCACCACCGTCCGGTGGTGGTGCGGCGGCGACAGAACAGAAGAGGAGAGAGAGGATGGAGAGAGAGAGAGAGACGAGACGAAGAGAGAGAAGCTGAGAAGAGGGAGAGAGAGACGGCGGAGGTTGATGATGGCGCCGGCGGGTGGTTCGACGACGACGGCAGAGTCGCTGGTCGACGGCGGCGGTGACTCTCCGGCTTGCTTGGTTTTCTGGTGAGGATCGGCGGCGGCTCGGTTCAGTTTCAGGTCGTCGACACCAATTTCTGTCCGAATCAGTCACAGCTCGGGTTCACGGTGATGTTTAAGTCTCGGGTCAGAATTCGAGTTCCGGGTCAGCCGCAGATCGGGACTCAGTTTAGATTATTTTGGACTCGGTTTAGCTTCAGAAGCGGTACGGATTGACTCGGTCAACTCAGCTTACGGGTCAACTCGGTCTGGGTCAACAGTGGTCAACAGATCAGTTCGGGTGACGTTTCGGGTTCGGGACTCGGTTAGTTCAGCCGCGGGTCGTGGTCCAGTCAAAGTTGGTCAGAGTGGTCAAGACAGTCAACGGTGTGGTTCGGATCAGTCGGTTCGGGTCAGATTTGGCTCGGTCAAACTCGGTCAACCGAGTCAACTCAGTTGACCCGGTCAACTCATTCAACGACTCGACATAAGAATTGGTAAAGAATCTTAGTAACGCGATTATTTATGTCATTTAATAATTTTTACATTATTAACGTAAACGAGCTCGAACCGACATTTCGTTACAAGATTTTATATTTAGTCGATGGTTTATTACGCGATAAAAGTTATATATTCGATTGCTTTGATTATATTGTTTGAATCTTGTTGATTTTTGATAAAACAACGACGACTTGTGTCGTCGGGGGCGTCCAAAAACAGAGGAAACTCTGCCCGTTTTTCGAGAAAATCCGTAAAATAAAGGGCGTTTATTTATAAAACAAAACATGTTTTATTGAGAAACGACGACTAGTGATATCAGGCGACTTTTATGAAAACTAGCAAAAGCATATAAAACCTCTTTCGACAACAACTTACAACTTTCGATATCAAAGATTCGGAATTTATTTACAACAAATAAATATAATTATTATATTTATTATAAACTTCGGAATTTCGACAACTCCTTTCTAAAGTCAATATAGTTATTTATATTGTTTCAAACGCCGAACACACATTCGTTTACAAAAATAAATATAGTTATATATTTATTTTCAAACACGACAATTCGACGATTCTTTCATGAATATGACCTTTTATACACGTCAAACGCCTAAATGGCATAGACATACACTTTGATAAATATCATACGGGACGTATATATGATACGAATTTGTTATACGTTATTTTCATACAACCTTTTGTACATACACTTACGATTTCTCGAGACAACTAACGCGATTATATCAATATATTTATATACTTTTATATAAATATTCATATATTTTAAACCTCACGAGAACTAAGTCTTTTTGAGACTTCTTAAATACCGACGAATAAACGAGACTTAACAAGTATAACTTAATCATTTTCATTAAGTTAACAACTTACCGTTGAATCGTTCGATTAACGATTCGGTAGAGCTCGACGACACGTAGTTTAGCTACGTTTATATTTAGAAACTTATTAGATATTCCGTGTTAGGAATATTGTAGAATGCACGCTAGCGAGTCTCGTCTTGGAAACGACATCACGAAGTCGTATTTAGCTAGCTTTGCACAGGAATATTCAGGTGAGTTCATAACCCCACTTTTTACGGCTTTACATTTTTATAAATGTTTTCGGGGTGGAAAGACATGCACGTTTTGCAAAAACATACAAAGTTTAGAACAAACGCAAAACTCGTATTTCTAAATCATATTACGAAGGGATTTCGAGGAACACAAATGATTTACGAAAGGTTTATACTAAACATACCGGTTTTCAAACAAACGTATCTTTCGGAATATGCATACCCCCGAATTCTAGTTTTCTAAACTACGGGTAAATACAAGAAGCACTCTTGGTGAGAACGAGTACCAAGTATGATGCAAATGCTTATTTTTGGAATGTGAATGATATTCGGCAAAGGTGACCAGGAATTTGGTCAGGGTGACCAGGGATTCGGTCAGGGTGACTATGGATTTATTTATACATGGTATGATTAGCGTAAGGAGGGTTTACTACTTAGATCATGTGAGTGGGTAGGCGGGAACTGGAGGCCATTAATCCTCATGGTAGGACCGAGGGACACAATGCGGTAGATCTATTTGGGTGTAGCGAGCCCAGCTCCAGGCCCACAGTACGGACCTTGGAGTGACTATGTACCCGACGCACAAATCTGCTAGGTTTGAGTCTTCCTACTTGCACTTCACACATATCAATGGCCTTGCAAACCATTGGTGATCTCTTTATTTCCTTATTTGCTACATACCAGGGATTTTATACTTACAAAAATACTTGTTCATACAAATTAAATACCATGTTTTATACAAAATTCAAAGCATAGGATTATGCGGGTATGGAGTCAAAGTCAGGGTGGGCATTGACGGTTATATGAACATTACAAATACAAGACTTTACAACTACATGGTTTTTATGAACATACTGTGATACAAACACAACGTTTCCATATAACTTGGCAAGAAAATGATTTTTAAATTCGTTTTCTCAATACTATTTCAAAAACCGGTTACTCCAAAGATTTATTTCAAATCTTTCAAAACTCAAAAGATTTATTTCAAATCTCTTACAAACAAACTATGAACTCGCTCAACATTATGTTGATTTTTCTCGCATGTTTCTTTCTCAGGTTACAGTTCTAAGACAGGGCATGGTTGGAATAGGGGGACCATTGGAGTTTCTAGTACTTAGCAGCGTTCAATTTCTAGAAAGTCTTTGCTTATTTGCTTCTGCTGTGCAATGAAGATACCAGTCCAGTCACGCCAGCTCTGATAATTTCGGGGTGTGACAAATAAAAACTCTCAACATCATCAACAGTTAATCAAAATAAGAAACAAACCTAAAATGCAAAGGTCTCCTCTCAACTGTTGTAGCACATCTAACTTTTCACGATATTGCACGAATCTATACTTTGTATAATAGAAGAAAATCTTACTAACGCAAGAAAAGTTGACTTAACTCTCCCATCAAAGAAGGTAGCGCATGCAACTTTTCACGATGTTGCAACAATGATACTGCAACATCGATATTGAAAGGTTGATGTGTGAAGGGAAGTTTTATTGAAACGACGATGTTGGAACAATGATGCTGGAACGATAACATGTAAACAGAATCAACAAACATTCGAACAAAGAAATATAATCGGAGATTAGCCGGCTGAATCACGAGAAATATGCATTTTAGAGAAAGAGATACGCTCGCAGATATGAGCGAGAGAGATTTGAATGTGGAGCCAGATTCATATATCTTGTTTATAGGATTAGAATATATGGTTTGAATTTTGAATGTGGAGCCAGAATTTTGAATTTGGACAGAGGTTTATTGGGAACAGAGGTTTGTGTAGTTAAATGTTGAGGGCAGAGGTTTAGACAGAATTTTAATTTTAAATGATTTTATATATTAAGCTTTATGATGTAAAAATGACATAAGAAAAGCCTTGTTGGACACTCCAGCTGACACATCAGCTTTTTTTATGTCACTTAGATTTCTCCTTTTATAGAAAGTATAGATAGATAGATAGATAGATAGTTGAACTTCTAATTCCTAAAAATTTGCAACGCAATTTAGTATTTATCTAGTAAAGATTGTAAATTTTTGGAGTATTTTATTTATACTAGTTATAAAAAATGTTTATAAAAGAATTATTTTTTTTATAATAACAAAATGTTTTGTTTATAAATAAAGTAAAAAACTGTTTTACACATGTAAAGTTTCGATTTTTATAAAAAAATTGATAATCAAATGAAAAAAATAAAAGATAAGTTGTTATAGCTGTAAAGTAAGTTTATTTTGTTGGTTAAATTATAAAATTTATAATTTTATTCTTTAAAGTTCATAACTTTTTTTAAATTCCCACACGGTACTCATCCAAAAAACTTTAAGTTTAAAATATTCGTTTTTTTAAATAAAAAAATAGTAGTGGACTCGTAAGTACGTTTTACACTTTTAACTGTAATTGTTAAATTTCGTTTTTATATATATAAAAATTTATATTTTTATAAAATTTTAAAAACAGTTTTGTAAAAAATAGGATGTTAAGAGTTTATATCTTTATTAACTTTATATCATAGTAAGTTCAGTTTTTTGTTTAGATTTAAAGTTTATTACTTTATTATTTTTAATTAAGAAATACAAATTATTAGATTAATATCTAAGAATAACTGCAATATTTTATAATTTCAGCTTGACTATATCTAACTGCAATATCTATTTATTGCAACTTTAGGATATTTACTTATATAAGTTTAGTTGACTTGTAAATTTAAGATACTAACTTTATTTTGAACTTTATTAATATGGTCAATAACTGCATTATATTAACACCAAAAAAAAAGTTCAGATATAAAATAAACTTTATTCATATGTCTAGATCAAACATAACAGCTAGAATGAAAAAAAAAACATAAAAACACTTGATAGATTTCATAGTAGACTGCATGAAATCTGTTGCGCTTCTGAATTGACACTCGAGGTATTTTTAATCAGATTTTTTGGTTTGTGCTTGAATCGGCAGTATCTTCTAATTTCTCTACTTTGTCATTGTCCTCATAATCGTCTAAATTAATAACCTCACTCCATTTCCATTCAGAGAGTCTTTTGGATCTCTTCCTTTGAGTCTAAAACTTTCGATCATTAAAAAGGACAAAAATTGAATACAAAAGTTAAAAAAGA
This sequence comes from Helianthus tuberosus, assembly GCA_030545235.1. Taxonomy (NCBI): domain Eukaryota; kingdom Viridiplantae; phylum Streptophyta; class Magnoliopsida; order Asterales; family Asteraceae; genus Helianthus; species Helianthus tuberosus. The sequence goes on along the minus strand of CM060371.1, from coordinate 102,326,956 downwards.
TTAAATAAACCTTAAAATTACCTCTTCACTAAATTCGCGTTGAAGATTAGACTTGTATGGACTAAACATTGCACCATAAGAAATAATATCAACACTTGTATCACCATTATCCTGCAATAAAACAAACATGTAATAACATAACGAACATGTTAATATGAAAGATATACGCAAAAATAATACTTAAAAATCAGCAAAATCAATACCTTAGAAGCTTGTTCGACAAATGGGTTGTTTAAATTGGCATGTTCATCATGCAACTGAATCTGAAAAATCAAATAAGTTAACATTCACATAAAAGTAAATAAAAGAACTGACCTTATAATTTTCAATCTTGCATGCTTGGTTTTTCGCAACAACTGAATTCAGAACTGGATCCATTTTTTAACTTTGTTTAGCAATAGATATATGGGTGTCCTGCTATGTATTTATAGTAGTAACTATAGAAGTGCATTAGGGTTTAATTTTAGATTTGCCACCCCTTTATTTAGGAAGTTTGTTATAGTTAGTTTTAAGTTTTTATAACATATATCTAAGTACAAATATTATGCAGTTTTAATAAAAAAAATGTGACACATAATATCTTCATTTTATATTACGATACTTTTAATTCTTTTTGTTTTTGTTTGCATAGATGGAGCTCATCTTTGTATATTAGGCGCATTAGATCACAAGTATTAATTACTTGTACATTAAAGCATTACCGACTTGTACCTTTAATCCGCGCGTCGATATTGAATAAGACAACTACCGAAACATCGACAAAAAGGTGTAGGTCGTCATGCTATCTTTGGATTTTTTTTAAACAATATAGTTTATAAGATATGTCAAGAATACGTAAAAAATTAGAAGTTTGTTGTGGATGGGTGAATTGTAACTAATTATCTATAATTTTGTTAAAACCTTAGAGATTTAAGTGTAATAAGTTTATGGGCTAAAAATAAATAGTGTTTAAAAGACTAAACTACCCTCATTTTAGGGGTCTTTCTATAAATAAAGTGAGGAAAAAGTTCTTATTTTTTGAGAATCTTAAAATAACTCTCCCTCATGCATTATAATAGAATATATATCTAAATAAATGGGTGAAGAGTCTAATTTGTGTGGGTCTACTTGGTCAGGTTTAATCATGAAAATTAACTAAGTTAGGACTAAAGGACATAATGTGCAAAGGTTTGTAAACATCGAGTACGTTTTTTTATACTTTTTGAAGATAAAAGATATAGTTTGCAATCTGGTGTCAACATAAAGGACGATTTTGTAATCTAGTCTTTCTTAAACTTTTGAGTATACTGTTGTGAGATATACTTATTTTTATCTATGTTTCGATATAAACTATACTCAAAACCGAGTGAAAAATAATAATGTACTAGTGATCGAAACACAAACGTACATATTATCAAAGTTGATTTGCGGTTTAAGTTTATCAGGATGTTTTTTTACCATTTTTGTTATTTTAATAATATCATATGATTTTACTAGAACGACTCAAATACAGTTGATTTTTTTTTGTTATTTACCCTTATGAACCTAACTGATACCGTCTAAACAACGTCAATACCAGTAACGATATTGTGTTCGTTTTTATGGTTTTTTCGACCTAATGGGATGAAATTCTTTGAAACGGAGTTGTATTCACAATAAAGTATTTTTGTTAACGTGACAAAACGAAACGATACCGACCCAACAACATCGATACCGGTATTTGTTTTTATGATTTTTGATAGATGTAAAATACGTATCAATATCCTCTTGGGTATACCTCTTTCTGCTGATATACCAAGTACCAATATTGTAACGATACTGTAACGAAATGAATTGATACCGACTGAAAGCTCGCCGAGAAGCATAACAAATCCCACTAGTTAAATGATGAAAACGAGTTGATGTCATGTAAAATGCTAAAGTCAACTGGTGTCTCATTTAATCATATAAAACTTTAATAACTCGTATCCATGTTCATGAGAACCACTCAGGCGTTGAAATTTCCCAGTTTAACATCAAGTCTTATGTCCCCAATTCCCCATCATGCTTTGCACGTATCTCATCTTTCTTTTCCATCTTTACAACTTATAAATCACCAACACTTTGACATGCACAAATATCACTTCTCATTTTACAAACAACAAACAAATTAAAAAACATAAGCCATGAGTTCCCTAAAATCCTACGGGAAGGTTGACGAAGTCGATCAAATGCGCCTAGATGCGCGAAGGAAAACGCGAAAAAGAATCGCGATTGTGGCAGTATCATCTCTCATACTTGTTATCGTCGTAGTTGCCGCAGTTGTGGGAACTACGCGTAACAAAGACCACAACCATAAGGGCAACGTATCACAATCTCAATCAGCATTTGCTTCCATCAAAGCCGTTTGCCACACGACATTGTACCCGGACACATGTTACAGCTCCCTATCCCCCCTTGTAAACTCAACACATATTGAGCCTGATGTGTTACTTAAACTCTCGGTTGTAGTCGCGATAAACGAGTTGTCAAAAGCATCCACACTTCCAGAGCTCAAGAACTGTAGTGAGCTAATTGATCTTGCCCTTGATCATCTAAACGACACGTTGTCATCAGCAATAGGTACCGATTTGGTATCACTAGGAACTATGTTTGATGATCTCATGACATGGCTTAGTGCTGCTGGAACATACCAACAAACATGCATAGACAGTTTTCAAGAAAATGTTTTGGACAACCTTAAAATGTCAACGGAGTTAACAAGCAACAGTCTTGCAATCATAAAGGGGTTTTCAAGCGTTACGGATTCTTACAACCAAAGAAGACGGTTGATGAGCGTAGCAGGGAGCGATGACATGCCCGAATGGTTGTCGGGGAAAGACCGTAAGCTGCTACAGAATACGAAACTACCAGGAGGAATTAAAGCGGACGTGGTGGTGGCTAAGGATGGGACAGGGAAGTACAAGAAAATTTCTGATGCTTTAAAGGCAGTTCCTGATAAGAGCAAGAAAATATTTGTGATATATGTTAAGAAGGGGGTTTACTATGAGAATGTTAGGATTGAAAAGCCCAAATGGAATGTCATGATGATTGGTGATGGCATGGATAGAACAATTGTTTCAGGAAGTTTAAATGTTGTGGATGGCACACCAACATTCCAGTCAGCAAGTTTTGGTAAGTATCATTTATGACAAAATATATAATACTTCACATGTTCAATTGAGGTGTTGTTTATATATGTAACCATGTACATAATTAGTAACATATGTATCCTTTCTAATTACTTTTTGCTGATGCAGCTGTGTTCGGCAAAGGGTTTATAGCCCGCGACATGGGTTTCCGGAACACCGCTGGTGCTTCCAAGCACCAGGCCGTCGCTTTAATGTCGACAGCCGACCAATCTGTATTCTACCGTTGCCGAATCGACGCTTTCCAAGACTCTCTTTACGCCCATTCCAACCGCCAGTTTTACAGAGAATGCAACATTTACGGCACAGTAGACTTCATTTTCGGCAACTCAGCTGTTGTCCTTCAAAACTGTAACATACATCCAAGGAGACCAATGACCGGCCAACAAAACACGATCACAGCCCAAGGAAAGTTTGATCCTAACCAAAACACCGGCATTTCGATTCAAAACTGCAACATTTCGCCATTCGGCAACTTGAGTGATGTTCACACGTTTCTGGGACGTCCGTGGAAAAACCACTCAACTACAGTTTACATTAACAACAACATGGCAGGCTTCATTGATCCAAAGGGATGGATGCCATGGGTTGGAACATCGGCTCCCGACACGATTTTTTATGCCGAATTTGGTAATTATGGTCCCGGTGCAGTGACAAAGTATAGGGTGAAATGGAAGGGGTTGAAGTTTATAACGAGCAAGCAAGCTAGTAAGTTCACTGTCAAACCTTTTATTAACGGAGACAAGTGGGTTAAAGATGCAGGTGTTCCATACAAATCAGGACTCTGATAGCTACTTCTTGAACACTTGTTTATTGAGAGTCCAAAATCTCCTATTTTTCTTGTTTTATATGCTATTCACATTCATTTTGTAAGTGATCATATATCGTGTATTTTTTTTACAGTGTTTATGAAATACATGAGAGTGTATACTAAAGGTTGTTGGTATTTTTTTTGTTTTGTTTTGTTTTGTTTTGTGTATGAACTACTAATGATTATAATAGGGAGTTACAAGTGTGTCAAAACAGTGCATACTTAAATAGATGGAGATTTTAAAGTTTGCCACGGGGTAACATGTTGTAGTGATGTTTAGAGATTTTAAGGTTTGAGGAGGTAGGGTCGGATATTTTTAGGTATGTGTGATTGATGGGTGGAGTAAAAGGGTAGGTGTCCATGGTTCTAAGGCAATGTTTTTGTTATGGATGGCAAAATAGATGGTTGAGCAGGTTTGGGTAATGGGTTAGGATTAGTTTGGTTTAGTATATGTTTTTTAAAAAAAGAAGTCAGAATGGATTTGGGTTAAGATAGGTTAGGGTCAAGATGGGCTTAAGTCATAATTACTATATAATACAAAAACCAACTTGGGGTATGTTTAAACATCGTGTCCCTACTTCATGATTTACGATCATACTACACAACCGGAAAAACAAACGACGCATCGTTTGAAAAAAAAGAAAACCTTAAATACAAAAAAAAAAACAACTTTTGAACCTATACAGAACAACCACCACCGCCATGTGCGTCCACCAGTAACCACCCAAAAACAGTATCTCAACAATTCTCCTTTGCCTTCATTTTCCTCATATATGGCTGACTCTTCACTTCATTTCCTCTCATCATTTCATGCTTTTGTTGAACATCGAATTGATTTGCAGCTGAAGCATCATGCATTATTGGTTTCATGATTGAATGATTAATCACGATTTGCAATGAATAAGTGTGGACAATTCGGAAGTTTGAAATTGTCTTGGTACCGGTTATTGTTACCGGCAAGACGTTTATATATGAACATAGAAGTGACAGTTGAGGACGGTTAGATTTGGAGGGAAAACTACCCTTTGAATCGATGACTCCAACCATCACAACTATTCGAATATACATCGGTTATACATACAAATATAAGTAAATTAAGCTAAGTTAAATACATGTCTATCCGAATATATATATATAATTATGTTTATACTTTCTAATTCACTCCCCTAAACATAATTACGTTTACGAGAGTGCATTATAACGCTGCTGTTGGCATCATCCACGGCTGCTTTTGCCCTATTGAAGTCGAACCTCCTCCTTGTATGCAGCCTTTTAATTCCTTGCCAATCGTTGCCGGCGAAAAAATGCATAGTGCTCAGCATCATTCCCAGCAGTGTCTGTGTTCCTTGAATTGCCTACCGATTGCTCTGCATCAGTTCCGATCATTCTGTCTCCTTCACTCCTGCTTTGTCTTGGATCAACCACTGTCTTGTCTTCCTCCTTCTCGTGCACCTTCTCTTGAGTTGACTTATACTTGTAATAGTAGATAAGCACGTCCAAGTACATGGCATATAGCAGTCTCATGTATTCACCTTCACTATAATCGAAACCTATTTCTTTGGCAATCTTTGCCCACGAATTGTTTTCAGTGATCCTTCGGTGTCCACACTCTCTTTTAACACCCATGTATAGATCCAACAAACACACCTTTCGGTTTTCCGATGCATATGCAGGTAAAGGTCTTGTGTAAATTTCTAACTTTTCCTTGAGAAACCAATCAATCATATCATTGAACTTGGTTTCGAGATGATACTTATATTTCATAACATACTCTTCATCCTCTAGCATATCAAGAAGTGCCTGACAGTCATTAAACTCCTTGAAATACATTACTTGGAGTATAAAAACATTCCAGTCTAGTTCGTTTGTTGATACATTCAAACTTTCAAAATAATCGTTCAAAAATTCTGTTTTGAACCTTTCATAATCTGATTCTTTACTAATCACCGATTGCTTTTCTAACATACCGACTTCTTCTTCCCTAGTCATCCCAGTTATGTCACTTTTCTTATTAATTAAAGGAACACTAAACGTAGGGAACAATTTGCACTTGTCTCCGATGAATTTCACTGTGTAGCCTTGAGTGATTAATTGATCTAAACTTAACACGTTTCTGTCGATGTCTGACGTGACCGTGTCGTCCCGATCAGTCAAAAACCCAATTAAACCTAGGTAGCTAGGGTAAGTCGGGTATCGTATCCACGAAGAGCATGTGGTCGGTATCGCACGACCTGTTCGATTAGTTAGACTATTTACAAATAATGTACAAAGTGATTATGAAGTTTGCTAATTTTATTTATTAAATTAGTTTAAAAGGATATCGGAGTGAACCGACAAATTGATATTATCCAAAACGATGATTTGTTAACGAAACTTTCAAAACTAAACTACTTAATTGAAAACAAGAATTAGGAATACAGATCACACCCGGTTTCGGTAATTGTAAGTCCTAGGGTTCCTACATGTTTTAATTCAAGTCAATTGCATACGATTAGCGGATTTAGTGTACCGTGACTTAGGTGCCAATAACTATCAACGTCCCGAAGAACGGACAAGAATACACTTTGTAATCAACACAAGTAAATCCTAACCACGACAATGCATAACTACACATAACCATTTCGCAAAGTCATAACTTTTAACATCGTTCGACAATTTACGAATACGAAACAAATGTAAACTATTGTCAATGGTTTCAAAAATCAATACAAGTTGTCACAAAGTCGAATCAAAGAACAAATGCATAAACCCTAAAAATATACAACTACCTACACCGGGGTGAATCCGAAGAGGCTAGCCGTTCATCGCGTTCAAAGTCGTCAACACCAAAAATCCTCTCTTTTTTTCTTGATTTCTGTGCAAAATAGTCAAAACCGTAACCCCCCGAATTGAGAGCTCCCCCCATGATGATATGCGGCTGCCACTAAAACGTATAATGGGCTCCAATAATCGAGATCCAAGAAGCCCAAAATTAATTAAGGTGGCAGCCCATCTTTCGTGAATCAACAGGCCCACCAATTCGATGATGATGATATATGATGTGGAAAAAGTCAACAAACTCAATCCATCACTTGCTGCCTATTTTCGTGAATGAGCCCACCCTCACGTGAGTCAAAGCTGCCAACAACCCTCAAGTCACGTGATAAGTCTTTCAAGAATTTTATAATTGTGAATTTGTGATGTTGCCTCTTCACTTGCGTCCAAGAGGGTGGCCCCCACTTGTCTTTGATGATGATTAATTAATTGAATTACCACCTCTCCAAGTCTGCTGTATGTGCGCGTGAAGTCCAAGCAGTCCCTATCTTGTTGTTTTAAACCATTAGTTACGGTTTAGAGCTTCACCTACGGACCGGACTCTAATTTTTGCCAGTTTAACCTGTTTAACCTGTAACATCACAAACGCTCGTAGTTAAGACATTCAACACACATAGTCACGTAAAACACAATAAACGCGTATTATAACACACATTAGCACACGGTTTTCACACTCTCCATCACATCCCCACACTTGTCGTTCGCTTGCCCTCAAGCAAATCTGTTTTTCACTTTCACGTGGGTAGAACAAGAAACACACATCCCATTCCTGGGACTAAGGTTAAGGTTTAATGTCATACCCGGTTCAACTTTTTACACTTTTAGAAATATCTAACGGTAAATTGAATAATCACATATAAAATGGTTATCCAAGATTAACCCGCCCTTGAAACTAATAAATCATGCATATCCCTCACAATGTTCTCTCCACTCGGTTTTAGAATTGGCTAATAGTTGATGCATTAGCGCTTTTGAAATAATCACTCAACCGGTTAGAGCATGTACCCGCATAGGCTTGCAACTCAATCGTTCTCCACCACCGAACACGAATACTAAGTACAAGTCATAAGGTCTTTGGAGGGTTGTAATGGGGCTAGGCTAAAGGTATAGAATAGGATTTTTTTAAAGTGGCTAAGGTGATGAAAATTCGATTTTTATTACAAACCACTAAACTAAACAAAACTAAATATAAACATCAACTATGAGGCAACAACTTTAGCCTTTTATTTCACAACTACTAACTCATATTTTTGTGTTTTTCTCAACAATTTTTTTTTGAATAAATAAATCACAACTATACAAACATATACTCCTACAATCGAATTTTCATCACACGGGTTTAAAAGAAAAAAGTTTAAGGTTATGGGCTATAGGGTGGTCAAACGAAAGGTTTAGGCTCAAAGTGGGCAACTAGGGGATTTATTTGGGTAAGGATAGATAAATGGTTTTAAAGGAAAAGGTTTACCTAATGCCTTAATCATTCTCGTGCTTGTATTCGGTCTATGGTCTCAAACGTATCAAAAGATGCAAGTTCTACAATACATGACTAATGGTCCACTCAAACAAAGAAACATAAATATGTAATTCTATGATGTAAAAGTGGCTCAAAACCTCACATATATAAAGGGTATGGTATGTGACATGCATGATGTGCTGGTTTCTTAGGCGGATTATTCCCAAATAACCGCCCGCTAAATACCCGTCATGCTATTAGTTCGAACTTGACCATGACAAAAGACCAAATGGGTTGTGTCATCCCTCGTTAACTTAGTTACTTGTGCTTTTTAGATTGCTTCAAACAAAGACATTTTGAAAAATTTTTGAAATTTTTCCCCATCCCCACACTTGAGGTAAACATTGTCCTCAATGTGTAGTGTTTCAATGAACGGGTCAAAATTGAAAAACTTTTACTATTCCCCCATCCCCACACTTGAGGTAAACATTGTCCTCAATGTGTAAGAACTAGAGTTTTTAAAATGCACAAGGGATGTGACACGGCTAACCTCCCCAAAATTTCACCCCGGAAAATAAAATACAATTTACAATCCACTTATTTGCTAACTAAAAATCAAAAGTAAAAAGAAACGTATGCACCTGATTTTTTAGCTCATTCCTCGTGTGCTCTTCTTTTCTTCAAGAAGGTGGTCGTCTCACGAACATAATGTATCTACAAATCTTAACCCTTGTGTAGAAGCATGCTTCTCACAACCATTAAAATTTATTAGCTACCTAGTTCTACCACTTTTATGAAAATATTACGAAGTCATACATTAATTTACTTTGATTTATGTGGAAAATAATTTACAACAATAACAAGCCTAACTCACTTTCGTAGGAATCACGGTTGCATTTAGCTTATGCAACAAGCCCTTTTAAACCTCCCAATAGCTTGGGAGGACGAGAGGTCTCGTGAGGGTTATATAGGGAACACACCCACAACGTTCATTTATCTAAGAAAATAAAAATAAGACGAAAATAATACAAACTCTACAACAATTATACCTGACTTACCTCTCATGGCGGTCGAAGTGCACATTTGCCTACCGAGTTTCCAACATACGCTCAGTAATTAGAATGCCGAATCCATACTCTTTTTATTATACTCGGCATGCGTATTAAATTACTTTGGGGTCGTTTCTTGACGAATTGTCCAATGTCTTGCAAGGCCACCCTTCGAATCCTTATACCCGCACCCGCATACCCAACTTTGTTGGTTGGAGTGATAAGTTTGGGAGAAGGAGAGATATGACTTTGAGCTTTTTTCTGATCCGATTCGTCTTGCGGTGTCATGTCTTCCGCTCGGTTCAAACATTCATTTTCTTGCTCCGGAAGTTCAATAACCTCTTCCACCACATCACCATCCACCATTGTATCAATAGCCAACACCTCTCGATCTCGTCTAAGTTGAGCCAATTCTTCGGCGAGTTGACCCACTTTCTTTGCCAAGGCTTCATGAGCTTTATCTCTCGCCTCAAATTCCATCTTAATCTCTTGATTTGAAGTGGTGATGGCATTCATGATGGCATCGAGCTTGGAACTTATTGAGTCTTGAGGTTCCTCGTATGCCGGTTGAGGGTATTCATTATAATAATCATCATACACCTCCCGGTAACTTGAGAAATGTGGCAATTCGGGTTCATAGTAGTACTCTTGATAATATGGTGGCGGTGGATTATCGTATGGATATTATGAGGATGGACCATTGAAATCTTCATAATCTGCCCTCCTATATTCAAACAATCCGCTGAGGTAGTCTTCCCGTTCCTTGTTGGCTTGAACTTTTTCGTAGAAAACAGAGTAATCCTCTAAATAGTGCTCTCCGCTTCCGCAACACTCACACGGATCATCATCTACCCAATTCATATTGAAAGATGGTACCTGCAAAACATGTACCTGCACAAACAAGCTCGACCACCCGAAGTAAAATCACAAATATACAAGAAAAAGGAAAGAAAAAAAACTAAACTAAAATCGAACAAGCAATGAAATACTAAGCGCACTAGCTCCCCGGCAACGGCGCCATTTTGACGTGACCGTGTCGTCCCGATCAGTCAAAAACAACCTAGGTAGCTAGGGTAAGTCGGGTATCGTATCCACGAAGAGCATGTGGTCGGTATCGCACGACCTGTTCGATTAGTTAGACTATTTACAAATAATGTACAAAGTGATTATGAAGTTTGCTAATTTTATTTATTAAATTAGTTTAAAAGGATATCGGAGTGAACCGACAAATTGATATTATCCATAACGATGATTTGTTAACGAAACTTTCAAAACTAAACTACTTAATTGAAAACAAGAATTAGGAAAACGGATCACACCCGGTTTCGGTAATTGTAAGTCCTAGGGTTCCTACATGTTTTAATTCAACTCAATTGCATACGATTAGCGGATTTAGTGTACCGTGACTTAGGTGCCAATAACTATCAACGTCCCGAAGAACGGACAAGAATACACTTTGTAATCAACACAAGTAAATCCTAACCACGACAATGCATAACTACACATAACCATTTCGCAAAGTCATAACTTTTAACATCGTTCGACAATTTACGAATACGAAACAAATGTAAACTATTGTCAATGGTTTCAAAAATCAATACAAGTTGTCACAAAGTCGAATCAAAGAACAAATGCATAAACCCTAAAAATATACAACTACCTACACCGGGGTGAATCCGAAGAGGCTAGCCGTTCATCGCGTTCAAAGTCGTCAACACCAAAAATCCTCTCTTTTTTTTCTTGATTTCTGTGCAAAATAGTCAAAACCGTAACCCCCCGAATTGAGAGCTCCCCCCATGATGATATGCGGCTGCCACTAAAACGTATAATGGGCTCCAATAATCGAGATCCAAGAAGCCCAAAATTAATTAAGGTGGTAGCCCATCTTTCGTGAATCAACAGGCCCACCAATTCGATGATGATGATATATGATGTGGAAAAAGTCAACAAACTCAATCCATCACTTGCTGCCTATTTTTGTGAATGAGCCCACCCTCACGTGAGTCAAAGCTGCCAACAACCCTCAAGTCACGTGATAAGTCTTTCAAGAATTTTATAATTGTGAATTTGTGATGTTGCCTCTTCACTTGCGTTCAAGAGGGTGGCCCCCACTTGTCTTTGATGATGATTAATTAATTGAATTACCACCTCTCCAAGTCTGCTGTATGTGCGCGTGAAGTCCAAGCAGTCCCTATCTTGTTGTTTTAAACCATTAGTTACGGTTTAGAGCTTCACCTACGGACCAGACTCTAATTTTTGCCAGTTTAACCTGTTTAACCTGTAACATCACAAACGCTCGCAGTTAAGACATTCAACACACATAGTCACGTAAAACACAATAAAACGCGTATTATAACACACATTAGCACACGGTTTTCACACTCTCCATCAATGTCCGGAGTGTAAAACACACTCTGAATACGAACGTTCTCCGATCCTGACATGACTTCGACGACCCCTATACCCCTTATGAAGAAAAATTGATTTTCTCCTGTTTTTGTTTCAACACTAGACATGTTTTTTATTCGTTTAAACATATCTAAATTGCCAGAATAGTGATTTTGAGAGTTTTACTGACGTACCACATTTCTGACCAGAAACCTCCATCGGTGCCGACCACTATATACTCCATTCTTTGATCACTTTGATGATCAGAATCAGCGTTTTGTAATTGCTGTGTTCCGGTGTCGATTGCCAGACGAAGCAGTTGAGTTTCCTCATCATTTTCTTTCATCATACATGTTGAGATTTGGTGACCGGGCTTGTTGCAGTAATAACATCGCCTCTGTAACCATCTCCGTTCTCGTTTCTCGTCGGAACAGTGTTTACATGGTAAAGTGGACGAAGTTGGCCTGAGATCTGCATCGCTTTCGTTAGTGGCTCTGATACCACTTTGTTGAACATCGAATTGATTTGCAGCGGAAGCATCATTCATTATTGGTTTCATGATTGAATGATTAATCAAGATTTGCAGTGAATAAGTGTGGACAATTCGGAAGTTTGAATTTGTCTTAGTACCGGTTATTGTTACCAGCAAGACGTTTATATATGAACATAGAAGTGACAGTTGAGGACAGTTAGATTTGGAGGGAAAACTACCCTTTGAATCGGTGCCTCCAACCATCACAACTATTCGAATATACATCGGTTATACATACAAATATAAGTCAATTAAGCTAAGTTAAATACATGTCTATCTGAATAAATATCTATAAATATAAATATATAGGGGATGGTTCAAATGAAAACCACTTTTATTGTGAAAACTCGAAAACTAACTAAAAAAAGCCTAAAAAACACAATTTTTTTTCAATTTTTTTTTTATAAAAATCGCTGGTTTTCGTATATGAAAAAAAACTTTTCTTAAAAAAAAAAAAGTTTTTTTTGTAGTACACATACACATGTGTATTACTACACATGTGCACTACACAAAAAAAAAAAAATTTTGAAAATTTTTTTTATATAAAAAAACCTGCGAAAATTATTATGCAAAAAAAAAAAAAAAATTTGTATGTTTTTTTTGGCTTTTTTAATTAGTTTTTGAGTTTTCACAATAACTAGTGGTTTTCATTTGAAACTGCCCCTATATATATGGATATATATATATATATATATATATATATATATATATATATAATTATGTTTAAACTTTCTAATTGTTTTCATCAATGTTTGACGGTTTGTTTCGGTTGCTTTTTATTATTCTCATCCTTTGCGTTTTCATTTTTTTATGAACAACATGTGTTTACATGCTTACAATTTGTATATGAATTTTTACTTATAAAGCCAGAAAAAAAGACTAAAATCACAAAGATTAAGCTTTAATCACGGAAACTGAATAAAAAAATCACCGATTTCATACAAACGTGAAGGACGAAGATGTGAATATAAACGACAAATCAAGACTCAAGAAAGTTTTCACCATCAATCCTCTATAAAGACTGCCGGATTACAGAATATGGAAAGGTTATTGAATCAGCAACGACATGAATGTAGAAAAGTCCACGACATGAGAATAAAATGTTCCGGAGATGGTGAGATATTGGGTCCGACACATTCAAGTGTATATACATTGGTAGGTAAGTAACTAAACGATGCGCCGACAATTGAACATTAAAAAAGAACCCGAAAAAAAACACATTCGATTCAAATGACATATACAATTGCTATACCATCACAGAAAAAAACCCGTCATACTTTACGCTTGACAACAATTCTAAATAATCCTAATATTCCGTAAATGTTGGGTCGCGACTATTGGTATGGCGGTTATATTTATAACCGTTCCATATCCACACGCAAAAATCACATACACGAAAATGTCGAAATAGACGGGATTTAGGAACCTCTGACTCCTTCACACAAAAAATTTAGAGGGCAAATTCTTACTTTTTGGGTCTATGTTGAAGACCTTGAACCAAGCTTTTGAAGAAGTTTGTCTGGTCGGTTTGAGGCGGTGGTAAGATTCTTTATCATTGATAAGTTATATTTTTGTTGAACCGTAAAACTGGAATTGTTGGCATTAAATTTTAAAATATATGAAACATATTTCTAAAACCAAATGAAATCAATGTGTGTTTTACGCACATTAATTATATAAATAATAAAGAGAAGGGGACAAAACAACCACTAAGTTTCCAGAAATTACAATATTGCCATTACCCTGTCTTTCAGATTTGACAAAAATCACCCCTTACTTTTCCAAATGTACAAAATTCACTGCTCAAATTTCTAACTTGATAAAAAGGCCCCCATACATTCTAACTTCTCTTTAACCCTCAAACTTTTTATATGTAACCCATTCTACCCCAAACGTTGCTATAATGTCAGAGGTAACCCTCTTAACTTTGAAAATGTCATTATGACCCTCTCAAGTTTCTAAAGTTTCAAGCTTACTCTAAAACTACATTTCACATGTCGGTATAAAATTCGAGTTCTACGCTTTAGCATAATTTTTGTCTGAAAATGAGCCTGGTCAATTATAAAATGTTTTTTATGTATGTTTTGAGTTGGACTATGATTTGACGTAAATTCTATTTGGAAACAAATCGGGTCAAATGTAATACGTTTTGATTCGAATGTATAATCTGAGTTATCATACGATTTGACATAAATTTAGTTCGGAAATGAGTCTGGTAGATTGTAGTCTATATGTTATCATTTCGTGTATGACGCCGCCGCAACACGCGGCGGGTAAAAGAACTAGTAGGCTACAAAGACTAAAAAAAACTAAAAATAAAATACAAAAGAAAAAATAAAAAAAAAACCAAAATTAAAAATTAAAAAAAACCAAAATTAAAAAAAAAAAATTTAAAAAAAAGTAAAAAGAGCATCACCGTCAAAAAAATGTTAAAAACTAAAAAAAATCAGAAAAATAAAATATCAAAGAATTTTAAAAAATAAAAAAACAAAAAAGCGCGTTAAAGTCAACCTCTTTATTCTATTAAAGTGTTCGCAAAAGTTAATCTTCACAACTGTGACATCACAAATAAAAAAATATCAAAATATAAAAATTAAAAAAAAAGAAAAAAAATATATAAAATTTCAAAAAATTCTAAAAACTAAAAAAATTTAAAATCAAAAATTAAAAATTAAAAAAAAACAAAAGAAAAATCAAAAAATATAAAAAAACCAAAAAATAAATAAAATAATAAGTTAAAAATCAATTAATAATTCTAACATCTTGGCGTCCATGACGTTTTATCTTCTTTTTCCAATGCGTGTCTCACAACAACTCTCCATTTTTGGCGTGTAAGATTTTTTTGGCGTTTAGTTGGATTCAATAACTTCCTGGCGTTTTATTGTTTTTTTAGATCTGCATTGATGAATTAATCGTTTTTGTGTTACATAGTAAATATTTTGGCGTTTATGGCGTTCCCAAATTCATTAAAATCAATTAATAATTCTAACATCTTGGCGTCCATGGCGTTCCCGAATTTATTATATACCTTTAATAATTCAAACTTTATAATTTTTAGGCGTTTTTGTAGATTTCACCAGTTGAATTAATCCCATATATGTTATAAAGGTAAATTTCTTGGCGTTCATGGCGTTCTTAAATTCATTATAATTCAAAAGATTACAACTAAGATGAAATCAAACCAAACTAATAGTCTTTTGTGGATGGTATTACATCAGAGATGTACCCATATCTTTGTTCATCACTTTCTTCAGACTCATCATCATCATCATCATCTTGTGCTTTGGCGTATAACGCCATAATGTCGTCTCGTCTATGTTGAATCATATACTTAAATATCATCACAACCTTGGATCTTGCATCGTTTGAAGGTGCAAAATCACAGAGTTGTTCAAGAAGATGTAGTCTATCTGTGTTCAGCATTTCTTCCATTGCCAATGAATAATCCACCCCGTGTTGATAAGTCACTTTCACCATTCTTGATTGTTCATCCAAACTCCAACTGGTATCTGTTGGTAGATCAGTATCGTCAACATCATCATCTGCTGGAAATTTTCTCTTCAATCTTCCTATTACCGTTCGAGTCCTTTCACAATCGTCGGCCATTGGAACCCCAAGGGCCAGAATATCCCTCTGAACGGCTTCATCCATACGAAGTATGACCTTGATTGTCTTGACATTCACCCTTCTCCTGTCAGAGAACTTTATGACGAAATGTCTCTCTGACCTCTCAAACCTCCATGCAATAACCTGAGCCATTTAAGTTGTATGTCGTTTTAAACAATGTGTGGCGTGTTTAGAGAATGCGTGGAGTGTTAAGTTTTGTTTACCTGTTCTACTTATATAATGACCCTTTTTTGGCGCGAGGTAGATATATGTTTTTGGCGGTAAAAAAACATTAGTAATTAAATTTTTTTATGTGTATTTTTTGTATCTTTTGTCGTGCCATGTAGGATGCAGACCTATAATGTGACAGGTAATTATGGCGTTTTGAAAAGATAAATAAATTCAATTACCATGGCGTTGCTTTTAATATAATAAATGTTAGTAATAAAGTTTCCGTCGTTTCAGTTATTGTTTGTAGTTACTGTTTGTTCAGCTTCATCTGTTAAGGCTGTAACACGTCCCATCTTTTAGGTTTTGGCGTTTTGTATTTAATGGCTTATAGATAAAGATGACACATTGTTCTATTCTCTTGCACATTATTTTTTTAATAATAATTGTTTAAAGTAATTTTATTATAATATTTTGGTGTTTAGTGTTTTGTGGCATTTTGGCGTTTTATAAGCAACAACGTGTTCGGCCAGGATCCGTTCTCACAGTTTTCACACTTTTGGTCTTTTGGTGTTTGTAGCATCTTGGTGTTTTATAAGCAATTTACAGAAATAATGTATTTTTCAGTGGACAATTAGATAACAAACCATAGAAAATGACCCCCCCTCCCAAAAAAAAAAATAGAAAAGGAAAAAAAATAAAAAATGCTAATCCAACTTCTCCTCCAAATCTTCACTGTTATCAGTCTCTTCTTCTTGAAGTTTTTGTGCCTTGAACCTTTGAATACCTTAGATAGATGCCGATTTTCCTACATAACGTCCGACTCTAGACGAAGCTGACCAGTCAGTAAAATATGGCATCCTGGTTTTTGGTGTGATCTATTGTTGTTTGTTGTTGTAGTGGTTTTGTGGATTTTTGGAGACATAGATTGATGTCGTATGTGTGGATGCTATTTGGCCGTTATCCTCATTATCATCATGGAGTCCAAAATAGCATTTACACTGGGATCGGTCTATTCTTCTCATCCAACCCTTCTTCAAGAACAAAGCACACAAAATGACATATCATTGTCATCAGTCTCTTTTTCTTGAAAATTTATCCATCTCATTCAGCAAAATCTTATAGAGTTACCCACCTAACCTAAGAATTCATTTAGTGAAACTTCACGCAGAACAATACTGAATATCCAAGAAACGAGGTTTGCCATATGTGGTTTTTTTTAACTTTTTTGGCATTTTAAAGTGAAAGGTATTTAGGAAACATGGCGTTTGTTTTTTGGGTGTGATCAATGGAAGGTGCTGAGACGTTTGTCTTTATAGGTTGTTTTTGGCGCGTAGTTTAGGCGTGATTTTATTATAATAAATGCTAGTAATAAAGTATCAGTCGTTTCAGTTACTGTTTGTATTTACTGTTTTGTTCAGCTTTATCTGTTAAGGCTTTAATACATCCCATCTTTCAAGTTTGGCGTTTTATATTTAATGGCGTTTTGTAGACCAAGATGATATAAATACACTAACTAAAACACAGAAAAAATTACACAGAAAAAATATAGTTTTTATTATTTGGCGTTTTGTGTTTAATGGCTTTTGTGGCATTTTGGCGTTTTGTAACTAATGAGAGAAATATAGTATTTTATTATTTGAAAAGTACATAACAAACACATAAAAAATTACACAAAAGAAAAAAATTAAAACTCCTCGTCAGAAGGGACTTTGTCTGAGAAGTATCCATCACTCCCCTCGTCTTCTTCTTCAGATTCTTCTTCCAATTTCTCATCTAAGTCATCACTTTCACTTTCATTGGCTTCTTGTTCTTGAAGATTTTGAAGCCTCCATTAGAACATGTCCTGCAACAACGCCAATTTTATGTTCATGTCTGTGTTCAAACATCAGGCATTGTGTAACTCCTCCAGGAACCCAAGACCCTGCTTGGTTATGATGTCTTTAAGTATGTAGTCTTCCTGTGCTCCGTTATCACATATAACGGTGACCATGTCTGTATCTTCATCAAAATGCCATGATGTGATGACTAGGTCCGTTTTTGCATTTGCTTTGTTTGGTCCAAATTTTCTTATTAATCTTCTTATAACATTATGTGTTTCATCACAGTGGTTATCAAGAGGGACGCCAAGTGATAGGATCCCCTTTGTACCTCTTCTTCCATGTTCAAAATGGCTCTGATTGTTTTAACAAACACCCTTGTTCTGTTGTCAAAACGGATAACGAATCATCTGATTCTGAGTGTGTATCTCCATGGAATGATGGTTGCCATTTTGGTGTTTTGGTTAAATTTGGCGTTTTGGTTAAATATGGCGTTTTTTTGTATGATCAATGGAAGTGATGATGGAAGCGATGGTAACGTCGTTTATATAATGATGTTTTTGGCGTGTAGTTTAGGATGAAATTTTTTGTAATAAATGTTAATAATTGACTTTCAGTTACTGTTTGTTCCATCTACCTGTTAATCCTGCAAAGCGTTTTATCATTAAGGTTTGGTGTTTTGTATTAATGGTGTTTTAGTCGTTTTGAATGGCGTCTTGCTCATTAGTTTGGCGTTTTGAATTTGAGCAGTAAAAAGTACTTTTTACCCTGATGAAGCACGTTCAGGTAATAAAATTGATGTTATTTATGAAAATGCCACTGCGCCAATCTAGTCCATAGATTGTTTTGATATGACGATCCATAAGCGTTCTCACCGTTATGACACTTTTCATCGTTTTCCCTAAATCATGACCCTATATATACATATATATACACATATATATATACATATATATATATATATATATATATATAGTCCGAGGTTCATTTGGGAACACTAAAAAAGTGGGGAACAGTGGGGAACTGACTCAAATGAACTCCGATTGGACTCATTCCAGCGGCGTTGGAACCGGCTCGTCGAACCCTAAATAGGATCTCTTAACCCTAAACCTTAAATCATAACCCCTAAACCCTAAATATTAGGGTTTGGCTTTTAGTGTTTAGCTTTAGGGTTCAGCTTTAGGGTTCAGCTTTAGGGTTCAGCTTTAGGGTTTAGAGTTTATCTTTAGTGTTTAGCTTTAGGGTTTAGCTTTAGGTTTAGCCTTTAGGGTTTAGCTTTTAGGGTTTATAGTTTAGATTTTACGGTTTAGCTTAGGTTTTAGCCTTATTTTTAGCTTTAGGGTTTAGAGTTTAAGAGTTAGGATTTGAGGTTTAGGGTTAAGAGATCTTAGTTAGGGTTTGACGAGCCGATTCCAACGCCACTGGAATGAGTCCAATTGGAGTTCGTTTGAGTCGGTTCCCCGCTGTTCCCCACTTTTTTAGTGTCCCCCAATGAACCTTCCCCTATATATATAGGTAAAGAGTATGGTACAAATAAGCTAATCGTACATTACATACGCGAGAATATTAGCCATACACGTGTCCTGATTCGGTTTTTCTTTAATAAGGTTAAATCAGACAATTAATTCAATCATCTGAGGGCAAATTCGTCTCTTCATTCAATCAGCGAGATGTTCGTTACACTAATATCCTGGTAATTATCATTCGAATCAGTTTCAAATTTTTCATAATTCTTAAATTGCAGTTTTCGTTCTTCTGTGTTAGGGTTTCATTCAATTGTTTTTTTTCGATGGATCCACAGAGCAGCATTGGACGAACAGATGTTGATTTTGAAGAAACTCGACTAATCGGTGATCATGCTCAATTATCTGCATACCAGAGAGTTTTGATTGAGGATGTTTTAAATCCGCGACCTGCAAATCCAAATCCAATTGCGAGTACAAGTGCTGTAAACGAGTGTTTTAATGGTAATTATGTTAATTCAGATCTCTAAATTGTTCGTATACTTGTTTTTTGTTTAATCGTAGCAATGATTTTATATTGTTGCTGTTTTTTGAAGTTTGAATGTTGATTATATTTTTTATATGAAAGCAACATGCACAAATTCGCATGTTATGAGTCATTCAATTCGCATTTGATTTTATTTTCTTTATGCATTTTCGCATGTTATGGTATAATAAATCGCATATATAAAACAGATTAATCAAAATCATCATTTCCGCATGTTATTGTTCATACAATTCGCATGTGTTGTTTGTTCTTTACGATGAAATTATGTTGTTATTAATATGTCGCATGTAACTAGTCCGATAATTCGCACATTTTTTTTTGTTTTTTTTTTCTGATTTGACTCGTGTGGATGAAAGGGTTTACACTCCGGAGGTTCAAGCATCAGCTACACCTGTGGTTGGAATGCATTTAATCTCTATTGAACAAGCATATGCGTTTTACCAATCATATGCTAAGTTAGCTGGTTTTTCTATTCGGAAAGGTGGTGAAGTACACAGTGGTGGTATAATCAAAACTAAGTATTTTGTTTGTTCTAAAGAGGGACATAAGCCACTGTGTATTGACGATCGTTCAAAGTCAAAAAAGCAATTCAAAACAAGGAACAAGGGGACTATTAGAACTGGATGCAAAGCTCAACTTATGATTTGCACTGTGGATGGTAGATTATATACAGTAAAGAGATTTGTTGATGGCCATAATCATAAGTTTGTATGTCAAGATGATATTCTCATGTTGCCAGCTTTACAGGCAATTATCAGATGTCCAGGAGGAGATGGTTTGGGAACTAGGCACTTTAAACCTTGGTCCTGTCAAAGCTTTCCATATAATGAGGAAACGTTATGGTGGTTTCGAGAACGTTGGTGCCACGGTTGATGATTGCAAAAATTTTAGGAAGCGAATTAACAACTATGTAGGAGAATATGACGCTGACATGGTGATTAATAGGATGACTGATAAAAAATAGTATTTAGCTGATTATTCGTTTGAATATTCTGTTGATGATGACAAACGGTTAACTGGTTTGTTCTGGGCTAATGGTTTATGCAAGCTTAACTATATGGAATTTGGGGATGTGATATCGTTCGATGCAACTTTCAAGACAAACAGGTAAGTGTCTCAAGACAAACATGTTTTTTACTAATTTTCGCATGTTATACGACTTCATGAGCTTATAATATCGCATGTGTAGACAGTTTGAAGAAGTGGTGTTGAATATATCGCATGTTATACTGTTTGTTTTCGCATGTGATTTTTTTATAATTCGCATGTTTTCAATGTGTTTTCGCATGTGTTTGTTCAGGTACAAGATGGTGTTTTTCCGTTCACTAGCATTGATAACCATTGTCGAAATGTAACACTTGGAGCTGGGTTGTTGGCATCGGAGAGCATTGAATCATATAAATGGCTTCTGAATTCATTCTTAAAGTCATTTGGTCGGCAACCAAAGGTTGTAGTGACGGATCAAGACCCTGCTATGAAACAGGCTATTGAGGAGGTTTTCCCTATCAGCAAACACAGATTGTGCATGTGGCACATAATGAAAAAAGTGGCAGATAAGGTATAGAATGCTATATTTTCTTTCGTTAGCGTTATTTTTTTTTATATTATAGATTTTTATTATAAGCTGATATAAAAAGCATTTGTTGTTATAGGTTGGACACGAGTTGTGCAATAACGATGAGTTTAAAAGGAGGATGTGCGACATTGTATGGACTGATTCCATTGAGCCCGAAGAATTCGAGAGACAGTGGAAGTTGGTGATGATTGAGTTCGGTCTCACAGAAAACAAATGGATTGACGATATGTTTGTGATGAGATCCATGTGGATTCCGGATTTTTACCGGCACGAGCCAATGTCGGGACTTATGAGAACAACTTCAAGATCAGAGAGTGAGTACCATTTTTTTTGCCAGGTGGCTAATTCACAACTCACTCTCGTAGAGTTTATGAATCATTTTGATGGTGCAATGGATGTGCAAAGGTTTAATCATAGAAAGAATGATCATATTTCAAGATATACTGAGCCTGCTGATTGGAGTGAAACTTCTTTGGAAAAAGATGCTGCTAAGAGATTCACCAAGTCTATATTCTTTGATCAGCAAATAGAGATTTATGGTACAATTTCTGAATGTTTGCCGATGGACACCGAAATAGAGGGTCCACATATCAGGATATTGTTGAAGGACTTTAAAGCCCATGGAGATGGTTTATTGGAGGTATTATAGCATATATATTTCAAACATGCGATTTTTCGATAACCTACATGCGAATTTCTTTTTTTTTCATATCATGATCTTGCAATATGCGATTTTGATTTTCTCATGCGATTTTAAAATTTATTCATTTAAATGATTTTTAGACATGCGAAATTGTTATGTTACACATGCGATTTTAATTTTTAATATTTTTTTTTTGGTTTTTCCTAGGTGTGGTTCAAGAATCTTGAAAATGATGTAACTGCACAGTGTAGCTGTTTGCGTTTTGAGCAGTATGGGCTGCTATGCAAACACATCTATTTACTTTTCAAGATGTTTGGTGTTAAAGAAATACCTAACAAATATGTTATGAAGAGATGGACGAAGGATGTGGTGCCGAATGAGTTAAATGTGAAGTACAATCTAAATGTGGGTGGTAAGGATGTGCAACACAAGGCTAAACGGATTGCTCGTGAAATCATCCACACAGGGGGGTATTTGGTTAGCAATTTGATTTCCGACCTTGATCAAGTTGTTTTAGTGAGGGATCAAATGATGCAGCTTAAAGAGAGAGTAGATCAGAGTCGTATAACCAAGCAACTTGATCCAAAATTTGACTGATTTTCAAAGTTGATTGGTTATCAACAACCAGTAACTAATGCTCCTCCTACTGTCCATGTGCCGGCTGGTATAAGAAACAAAGGTCGTGGCTCACATAAAAGGATTAAATCCAAGAAGGAACAAATGATCAACCGAAAAGGGAAAAGGTCAAGGACATGTAGTGTATGCAATGAAAAAGGTCATGATATTCGGACTTGCTAGATTCTGATAGCCAAACAACAAGGTAAACAGCAAAAAAAGAAGATGAAGGGCGTCCAGATTGAAAATGTTCCTAGAGACAAAGATAAGGAGGTCGAAGACGACGAAGAGGAAGATGAGTTTGAAGATTACAGTGGTAGTAGTGATGATGGATCTGAAGAAGAAGATCAGTGGGAGGAGGTTTCAGAAGATGACGAGGATGAGTAATTTTTTATAAATGTACATTCGAATTTATACGAAACACATGCGATTTTTATATTCATCTGTTTATATCATTTTTCATGCGATTTTAGTATATAAACATGCGATTTTATATGCATCAGTTTATAATAGACTTATATGCGATTTCACTTTTAATACATGCGTTTTTGAGTTATCTTGTTTTTTCTTTTTGTAACAAATATGTCTAAATCATTCATGCGATTTTATATCATAATCAAAAGCATAAGATTTGTTCAAAACACATACCGAAAATATAAAATAGTTGTTATTGTCTAACACAGCTAGATGCATAAAACGATTAAACAGAATCTTAGTTACTTGAAGCAAAGATTTTGTCATGTTCAGCAGAGCTGAACTCCATCTTCTCCATCACAGTGTTTAGAGCATCTTTCAGGAAAGAGAAGGCTAAGTAATCAGCTCGAGATTGCTCCTTTATGTGATTCAAAGCTGCGTCTTTGAAGCTTGATGGTGGTTCTTCAAGTAGTCTTTCCCACATATCTTGATTTTTCTTGATTTCTTCCAGAATTTTCCCCTGGACATCAAGAATCAGATGAGAAGAGGTGACATCGGTGCCTATTTCTGTCAACGTGCGAGTTGACAATAACTCTTTTATTGCAATGTTTTTGTGTTTTTCTGAATCCTCAGATGCCATTTTTGTTGGTCTTTTATGTGTGTTTTTTTTCGTGTTCTATGTCTTAATATGGAAGGTAGTTATATCTGGGTTTTTTTTATAATAAAATAGTAAATTTATTATGTAGGTAGGGTGGTAAGTTCAGTAGTATTTATTGTAAAATTGATCATTACATATCAAATTACATCACATCGGTAATAAATTAAGTTTTTTATATAAAATAGTTATTATTTAGTTATTAATTCGTAATTTTTTTTGTTTGCATTTTTGAGGACAAAGTAATTTGAAAGTATTTGCAGTCTTTTATTCAAAATCGCATTTGAATCGAAACAAATTCGCAAACTTTAAGAAATCTAAAGGTAATTAACTTTTTCCTGAATTCGCAAACTATAAGAAATTTCAAAGATTATTAAATTTTTATTGAAATCGCATGTGTAATGTCATGAATTCGCAAACTTTACAAAAAACACATCCGTTCTTTTTGTATGAAGTGTTTTCGCATGTTTGACATGAATTTCGCATATTTTTATTTGATTTTCACCCTGTATCATCTTCTTCGATAGTCTGTCCATTGATTTTGTTTCAGTTCTGAAATTCCAAATTCAGCAGAAGTTCAATTCGCGGAAGGATTTGGTGAATAAGAATCGATCGATTTTTGATTAATTGTTCGATTTTCGAATTTGGTTTTGATTAAGAATCTTACGGTATGATTTTGAGGTTTTGTTTGCTGATTATCAGGGTTTTTTGATTTCGTAATGGACGATTTTAACCTTGGCGGTTTCATATATATATATATATATATATATATATATATCTTTATTTGATTAATTTAATAGTTAAGCACGGGGGTTAATTGAGATGATCCGACGGCTGTGGTTATAGCGTACGTCATGTACGATTAGGCATATTGTATGATAACCGGGCTGTATATATATATATATATATATATATATATATATATATATATATATATATATATATATAATATACGGGATCGGGATAAAACACACAAAAGTGTGAGAACGCATCCTAGGCCAACACGTGGCATGGGACATGATCAGGGTCTGAGGGGTTTTTTTGTCTTTTCAATATTCTTTTTTTTCCCGATTTTCGTGTGTGACATGCTGCTTCATTTTGGCGTGCAAGATAATTTTGGCTTTAACTAGAATCATTAATTACTTGGTGTTTTACTGTTTTTCCCCGATTTCGTCTCGTTGAATTAATTCTTTTTGTGTCTGGTAGTTAATTTTTTTGGCGTTATGGCGTTTTCCAGGTCATTTTTTGGCGTTCGGGGTCTTTGTTAATAATTGATTAATATTTTATAAGATTACAATAATACGAAATCAAAATAAACTAATAGTCTTCTGTGGATGGGATTACATCAGAGATGTACCCATCACTTTGTTCATCACTTTCTTCAGATTCATCATCAAATTTTAGATTGGCGTATAACACCATTAGCTCGTCTCTTCTTTGCTGCAACCTATTCTTGAATATCATTGCAACCCTGGATTTTGCATCATTCGAAGATGCTAAATCACAGAGTTTTTCAATAAGAAATAGCCTCCCTGTCTTCAACATTTCCTCCATTGGCAATGAATATTGCACCCCGTGTTGATAAGTTACTTCAACCGCTCCTGCTTGTTCATGCATCACCCAACAACTAAGTGTTGCTAGAGGAGTATTGTGAATATCATCACCATCTTCATCATCTTCTGCCGGAAATTTTCTTTTCAATCTTCTTATTACAGTTCGAGTTCTTTCACAATCGTTAGCCATTGGAACCCCAAGGGCCAGAATATCCCTCTAAACCCCTTCATTCATACCCAGTATGGCTTTGATTGTCCTTACCTTCACCCTTCTCCTATTAGAGAACTTTATGATGAATCGTCTCTCCGACCCTTCAAACCTCCATGCAATAACCTTAGCCATTTTTTTAAGTTTTTGGATTTTTGGACAATATGTGGCGTTTTAGGTAATGTTTTGGCGTGTTTGAGTTTGTGTTCTCATGGTCTACTTTTATAATGACTTTTTCCCCCCGCGTATGACAGGTAATTATGGCGTTTTGAAAAAGATAAATAAATTCAATTCCCCAAGTATTTGGCTTTCAATATAATAAATGTTAATAATTATATTTTCGTCGTTTCATTTTACTGTTTGCAGTTACCGTGTTTTGTTTTCATATTCATCTGTTTTTATGGTGTAACACGTCCCATCTTGACGGCTATAATTATGGCGTTTTGTTTTCCAATGGCGTTTAGATAAAGATGGGACTTTTTGTTTTATTCTCTTTGCACATTGTTTTAAGCTTTTTTTTAGATTTATTATAATAGTACTTGTTCAAATTAATTTTATTATAGTTTGGTAGTTTTTGTGACACCTGTGTCACTGCGACCATCAAACAAATATCAAACCAATGAAATATTGTATTTCATACTTTGGACTTGTATAAATATGTGTATCTTTTGCACATATCAACTCTTGTTCGATTTCAAGCTCTAAATCACTTTCTGGAGAGTTATACGCAAACTGGTGCGTAAACGTAATCAGTTTAATGCGAAAAATACTCCGGAACATCAAAATATACTTAACATACCTTAAATAACCTTTACATAACATAGTAATAAGTTTTAAAGGCTTTGGTGTGGCAAAAACAAGTTAATTCGCTTACAGGGACTAAACTTGACAAACTGCGAAAGTATGCCAATTTGAACTGTAACAGACATTCTGGAACATGACCATAAGTTAAACATACCATAAATATCCTCTACATAGCTTAGAAATAGGCTTTGAGGTGTTCGGTGTGCTAAAATAAACTTTTGGGACATTCAGGGACTAAAAGCGTCAAAAAGTGCACAAGTTTGCATTTTCGCGCATAAATTACGTTCTGAATACCTCCGGACATCCAAAAATTTATGTAAGCACTAAAACATTTTATTTTAGTGTTTGGCATAAGAAAAATCCATTCGTCACGCCATTTGGATCGTTTTTCGCGCTTATGCGCATTCCGTCGTAATTAACCGAACAACGTAACCGTACGGCTAAACGAACCGACATACGAGATAATTTTGAGCACATTTTAAGTTCCCTATACTTTAACTTCATTTTAGAGCTTTGAAATGGGGTTAACAGGCCTTAAACGCGTCGAAAATGACCTTATAACACAACAGGGACCAAAACTGTAAATCTGCCAAACTAGTCCTTGCGCACCTCAACAATGGGAGTGTTGCGGTGCGCAAGCAGGGGTCAGATATGCAGAAAATTGTTTTCTCAGCTGTTAACAGCCTATAACCCCTCCAAAGGCCAAGGCCAAGTGTCAAACTCTTGTGGTGGAGCATTATGAGTTACCACAACATTCCGACAAGTGTACGGGCGAGATCATTCCCTCTTTTCCAAGAAACGATCCTAACGGTGAACCGAAAACTATAAATACCCACCTTATGTTCACTCATTTCTCATAAGAATCTGATCTAAGGTGCTCTAAGTTGAAACCTTTGTTTCATACCTGAGCTATTTTGATCTAGATTAGCATTCGGGGACCCTTTGTAAGTGTTCCTTCGTTCTTTTATTGCTTTCGAGTCCGAAAGTCAAACTTTGTTTGACTTTCTGCATTGACCAGTTTATGGTCAATGCGAAGTTCGTTTGAACTTCGCAACGTGATTGTAATCACGATGGTTATAGTCCTTTGTGACCATGCCTACTGATTACCACGTTATCTAGGGTCGTAAGGGTAAGCGATCTAATAAGTCGCTTATACCTTCGAACCCGACCCATTTGGTCGATCATTAGGATCTGACCAAACACATTAGGTGGCCATAGTATATAGGGAATAACCTTCCGAGGTTATACCTTATGGTCGCTTCGTTTAAGTAGTTGTATGATAGGTAGTTTATATGCCTTAGGTAAATTACCAAAATACCCCTTTGATGCCAAAATTCATTTTAAACATATGTAACATAACTTTTGACATCTAAACTGATTTGACAACAATATTAGACATGTTAAGGCATATGTTACTTGTCATAGGACTAGTTAAGCGGTCCGAACGCGTTTCACGCGAACGACGCGTTAAAGTAGCATAAGCTACCTAAACGAGTCGTAATGGGTCGTAAGCACTTAGGCTAGGTTTCATTTAGTATGTAGGCTTTGTTAAACCATACTACATGGGTTCCCATACTCATTTGGTTTACGAGCCCTCATTCTATCCGATCCTCCGATATAGGTCCGATTTATTAACATAGTTACCTATACTAGGTGCCGTTTGTTTCCGTGATCTCTAGCATTGCTTGGTGGTTATCTTAGGACTTCTGAGCAATCTCAAGTGAGTACATAGAACCCCACTTTTACTGTTTTCAAACTGTTTTGGGGTGAAACATATGTGCCTACTTGTTACTTTCATGCTTTCCTGTTTTGACATCATATACTTGCTATGTTCTTTAGTACATTTATAGTACATGATTTCAATACATTTCATGCTATGTATGCCCATTGTGTGCTTACTTAGTACATAGTTTTACATTACATTTCATGCTATGTATGCCCATTGTGTGCGTACTTAGTACATTATTTTACATTGCATTACATGCTATGTATGTCCATTGTGTGCATACTTAGTACATTGTTTTACATTACAATTTATTGCATATGCTCATCCAGCATATGAACACATTATATTACATTTTGAACCGTTGTAACCATTTGACTATGTGAACCGTCGTAACTATTTGATTATATGAACCGTTTGTAACTGTCGAACCGTGTGAACCATTTGTATCTGTTGACATGATTTACATTTGACAATAGACTTTGGACTATACATAAACATTTCTACAATTGTTAAACATTACATCTTGATGGTTGGTTTGAGTAAGTGATTTAAGTAACGAGGCGTGTGTAATATGATACAAGCATGGTGGATACGCCGCTGGTACTTCCTATATATAAGTGTTTGTATGGTATTACATATTGTAGCGTTATTTGAATCATTTCAATTTGAGACATATAACATTTTATACAAATAACATGCTTTTCACAAGACATTGATTTACAAACAACTTATCTTATACAAACTCATTTTACATGGTTATTCATTTAACCATACATTATTCTCTTATTTATACATATCATCTGATCTTATCGTTTTTCAAATGATTTACAAGACAAAGCAAATTACAAGGTTCATGACTAAACCTTTTCTCAAACATAAGTCATGAATTCTGTTTTCACAAAACCTATGTATCTCACAGGCATTTTTATGCTGACGTACCTATTTTCACATGTGTTTTCAGGAGATGACGCATAGGACTTATCAAGACATACTTAGGCGGACCTGTGCCTTAGTGACTTAAAACGAGACAAGAACTAGTTGATTTATGTTATGTACTCTTTAGTTCTTGTTTAAAACAATGTAAACTTTCATGTTTGATTAATAAAACAAAACTTCAATTGCCATGGATTTGAAACAATTAATTCTATTACAACACTCCCCGACGTTTCCGCCACGTTTTGTATGTTCTACGTGGTCGGGGTGTGACAGAAAAGTTAGTATCAGAGCCAATGGTTATAGGGAATTAGGTTATTAGTGATGCTTTGTTCTAGTCTATAACCTTTCTAGGACCCTAACGCGAGTTTACTTGCGTTTAGTCATAAAACAATACCGTCACCTATCCTTAGGCGACGACCACAACAAGAACATAAATTTCAAAACCGCTTTGAAAACTAATCATCTGTTCTAGGATGATTGATTACTAGGTTTTGAACCCTCTATTGTAAGGTTTTGAACCCTCTGTTATATGGTTTTGAACCCCTTTGAGTTTTCAAAATCTCGTCAAGGTTTTGGGTTTTAAATAATGTGAACACGTGCAAACTGGAAGGGTGAATGCCTGTATTCTGGGTTTTCTGTCTAGGCAAGCACTTCGTATATATCTCATCAGACGCGAGACCAGTTGTGCTTACCTGGGAATTCTTGGGATGAGTGTCCACTTATAGGCGAGCATGTCTTCGCAATACATTATTTTTGACCTATTTACTTTGATTAATCACCAGGGTCGTTTGTTGCTTTGTAGTAACAAACAAATGACCACTATCCTTGCTTTCATCAGATTTGTTTCATCTCATTCTTTTCGTCTAATACTCTCACTCGTTTCCTTGCACGTTTCCTCTTTTAGAATGCCTCCTCGACGCGAGAACCAGATAGCGACTGCCGAACTGGCAGAAATCATTGCGCAGCAAATGGCTGCTCAATTCCCAAACCTCTTTGCTCAATGGAACCAAGCCAACAACAACAATGGTCCATGCAATTTCAAGAGTTTCAACTCGGCTAAACCACTCAAGTTTAGTGGTTCTGAGGGAGCGACTGGGCTTCATCAATGGTTCTAGAGCATTGAGAATACTTTCCGTCACGTGCAGTGTCCTGACAATCGGAAGGTCGAGTTTTCTTCGAGTGTGTTTCAGAAGAGGGCTCTTACATGGTGGAACGGGGTTATGAGAGACCGTGGTGCAGAAGTTGCTCTAGCACAGACATGGGCTGAACTTAGAGCTCTTATGATGAGGGAGTTTTGTCCTCGTCATGAACTGCGAGCATTGGAAAGAGAGTTTGATGGTTTGAAGGAAGATAGCGGTGAGCATCGAGCCTACACGGACCGTTATGAGGAGTTAAGTCTGTTATGCCCAAACATGGTCACGCCGTTGGATAAGGCAATCGAAAAGTACATTGATGGCCTCCCTGACTCAATACAAGACATTGTGACTGGTAGCAACCCTACTACAGTTAGGCAGACCATTGAGCTAGCTGCAACCTTGACTGAATCTCAGATCAGGAAACGTAAGCTTTTCCGAAAAGGTGACAAGAAACCGGTCGAAGAATCGAACCCAATCGAGGAATCAAAGACCATGGATGAACAGACTGGATCCTCTAAGAAGTCAAAGAAGCGAAAGGCTTTTCAGAACTTCGCCGTGGTCGCTCACAATGATCAAGCCGTCCCCAACAACCAGCTCAACCCCCTGCCAGGAAACCCTACAACGGAACTGCACCCTTGTGCAACCAATGTGGCCTACATCATCATGCTGGTGTGAAGTGCTGCACATGCCAAGTTTGCGGACTTATAGGTCATACAGCGAGGGTTTGCCCAACAACAGCTGCACCAAATCAAGTTAACAACAATCCTGCTCAAGCTCGTTTTCCACCGGGGTCTTGCTACAACTGTGGCGAGATGGGCCATTTTCGTAGGAATTGCCCAAAGCTTGCTAATGCAAATCCAGTGCAGGGATGAGTATCTGACCGACAAAAGATAACGCTGTTTAGAAAATAATCGAGCCTTGTGTATTATTTTCTTTTGTTATCACGATCTATGAAACAGTTGTTGTTATTGTTTTTATAAATAAATCTTTCATTTACATTTTAATATGTTTATGTGGTTGCATGTATAAACATATCCTCTACAATACCAACAATCAAGGAACCATATTCCTTAAAGAACAGACTACCCCCAAATTTCTTCCATTGTATGATCTCTTGCGTTTTCCACGAAAATCCTAAGTACCCGTTTCTTCCAAGAGAAACGAAGTACGAGGTGCCAAGTTAATAGCAATCAATAACAAGATAACAACAATTAAACAATTATGTGATTATGTGCTTATGTGTTCCCTTTTATGTGTCATGTGATCCAAATTATGTTATCCAAATCCTCGTAGAATCTTACATATCCTTGTACAAGAGATTCATAGTAGGATACCCAAAGGTACTACCTAAAATCCTTAATGGACTTCTACGCTTTAGTTAAGTTCCTTGGATTATAAAGTACTACTTCATAATTAGACCCCTTTAGTGGTCTAGTTAAACTGATCGATCCAAAAATCTGGTTAGGAATATTATGTGATGATATAGATGAAAGGACTCCTTGGTGGCCTAATTAAGAAGATCCTCTGCCAATCTAATTAAAAGGACCCTATGGTAGTCTAGTCACCCTCATCACAAGTTTGATATCCTTCCCCACAACATTACAAAACGAACTGTGCGGACTGTGCAAGGAATTACGTAATTATGGATGCATACATAATTATGGAATTTAGTGCACAGAAATCACAGCAAGTTCTATCATGTATCTAAGTTAACCCAATTCATTTCCAATTCTGATGAAGCATCCGTTGAGGAAAAATGAACTAGCTATTCATTTTTCACTTCTGAAGATTATCCGTTGAGGAAATGAATATCCGTTTATCCTTCGTTTCCAACTCTGAGGAAGCAACCGTTGAAAATGACTCCGTTAGTTCATTTTCGTTTCTGAAGATTATCCGTTGAGGAAATGAATATCCATTGTTAAATCTTTCATTTCCATACCTGAGGAAGCAACCGTTGAAAATGACTCCGTTAGTTCATTTTCGTTTCTGAAGATTTTCCGTTGAGGAAATGAATATCCGTGGATTATTCCTTCATTCCCGTTTCTGACGAAGAACCCGTTGAGGAAGAATGAATCATCCATTCGTTTTCACTTCTGAAGAATATCCGTTGAGGGAAATGTATATCCGTTTAGTTAAAAATCCTTTATTTTCCATTTCCGAAGAACCCGTTGAAGAAAATGACTCCGTTCGTTCATTTTCGCTTCTGAAAAATATCCGTTGAGGAAAATAACAAAATTATGCTTTACATATCTTTGATGGCTATTTAACACAAAGTCACAAACAGACTTCTACGAATAAATTTCGGGACGAAATTTCCTTAAGTAGGGGAGACTGTGACACCTGTGTCACTGCGACCATCAAACAAATACCAAACCAATGAAATATTGTATTTCATATTTTGGACTTGTATAAATATGTGTATCTTTTGCATATATCAACTCTTGTTCGATTTCAAGCTCTAAATCACTTTCTGGAGAGTTATACGCAAACTGGTGCGTAAACGTAATCAGTTTAATGCGAAAAATACTCTAGAACATCAACATGTACTTAACATACCTTAAATAACCTTTACATAACTTAGAAATAAGTTTTAAAGGCTTTAGTGTGGCAAAAACAAGTTAATTCGCTTACAGGGACTAAACTTGACAAACTGCGAAAGTATGCCAATTTGAACTGTAACAGACATTTCGGAACATGACCATAAGTTAAACATACCATAAATATCCTCTACATAGCTTAGAAATAGGCTTTGAGGTGTTCGGTGTGCTAAAATAAACTTTTGGGACATTCAGGGACTAAAAGCGTAAAAAAGTGCACAAGTTTGCATTTTCGCGCATAACTTACGTTCTGAATACCTCCGGACATCCAAAAATTTATGTAAGCACTAAAAAATTTTATTTTAGGGTTTGGCATAAGAAAAATCCATTCGTCACGCCATTTGGATTGTTTTTCGCGCTTATGCGCATTCCGTCGTAATT
The DNA here is from genome assembly GCA_030545235.1 of Helianthus tuberosus. Classification (NCBI taxonomy): domain Eukaryota; kingdom Viridiplantae; phylum Streptophyta; class Magnoliopsida; order Asterales; family Asteraceae; genus Helianthus; species Helianthus tuberosus. The sequence goes on along the minus strand of CM060371.1, from coordinate 102,293,915 downwards.
AACCGAACAACGTAACCGTACGGCTAAACGAACCGACATACGAGATACTTTTGAGCATATTTTAAGTTCCCTATACTTTAACTTCATTTTAGAGCTTTGAAATGGGGTTAACGGGCCTTAAACGCGTCGGAAATGACCTTATAACACAACAGGGACCAAAACTGTAAATCTGCCAAACTAGTCCTTGCGCACCTCAACAATGGGAGTGTTGCGGTGCGCAAGCAGGGGTCAGATATGCAGAAAATCGTTTTCTCAGCTGTTAACAGCCTTTAACCCCTCCAAAGGCCAAGGCCAAGTGTCAAACTCTTGTGGTGGAGCATTATGAGTTACCACAACATTCCGACAAGTGTACGGGCGAGATCATTCCCTCTTTTCCAAGAAACGATCCTAACGGTGAACCGAAAACTATAAATACCCACCTTATGTTCACTCATTTCTCACAAGAATATGATCTAATGTGCTCTAAGTTGAAACCTTTGTTTCATACCTGAGCTATTTTGATCTAGATTAGCATTCGGGGACCCTTTGTAAGTGTTCCTTCGTTCTTTTATTGCTTTCGAGTCCGAAAGTCAAACTTTGTTTGACTTTCTGCATTGACCAGTTTATGGTCAATGCGAAGTTCATTTGAACTTCGCAACATGATTGTAATCACGATGGTTATAGTCCTTTGTGACTATGCCTACTGATTACCACGTTATCTAGGGTCGTAAGGGTAAGCGATCTAATATGTCGCTTATACCTTCGAACCCGACCCATTTGGTCGATCATTAGGATCCGACCAAACACATTAGGTGGCCATAGTATATAGGGAATAACCTTCCGAGGTTATACCTTATGGTCGCTTCGTTTAAGTAGTTGTATGATAGGTAGTTTATATGCCTTAGGTAAATTACCAAAATACCCCTTTGATGCCAAAATTCATTTTAAACATATGTAACATAACTTTTGACATCTAAACTGATTTGACAACAATATTAGACATGTTAAGGCATATGTTACTTGTCATAGGACTAGTTAAGCGGTCCGAACGCGTTTCACGCGAACGACGCGTTAAAGTAGCATAAGCTACCTAAACGAGTCGTAATGGGTCGTAAGCACTTAGGCTAGGTTTCATTTAGTATGTAGGCTTTGTTAAACCATACTACATGAGTTCCCATACTCATTTGGTTTACGAGCCCTCATTCTATCCGATCCTCCGATATAGGTCCGATTTATTAACATAGTTACCTATACTAGGTGCCGTTTGTTTCCGTGATCTCTAGCATTGCTTGGTGGTTATCTTAGGACTTCTGAGCAATCTCAAGTGAGTACATAGAACCCCACTTTTACTGTTTTCAAACTGTTTTGGGGTGAAACACATGTGCCTACTTGTTACTTTCATGCTTTCCTGTTTTGATATCATATACTTGCTATGTTCTTTAGTACATTTATAGTACATGATTTCAATACATTTTATGCTATGTATGCCCATTGTGTGCATACTTAGTACATAGTTTTACATTACATTTCATGCTATGTATACCCATTGTGTGCGTACTTAGTACATTATTTTACATTGCATTACATGCTATGTATGTCCATTGTGTGCATACTTAGTACATTGTTTTACATTACAATTTGTTGCATGTGCTCATCCAGAATATGAACACATTATATTACATTTTGAATCGTTGTAACCATTTGACTATGTGAACCGTCGTAACTATTTGATTATATGAACCGTTTGTAACTGTCGAACCGTGTAAACCATTTGTATCTGTTGACATGATTTACATTTGACAATAGACTTTGGACTATACATAAACATTTCTACAATTGTTAAACATTACATCTTGGTGGTTGGTTTGAGTAAGTGATTTAAGTAACGAGGCGTGTGTAATATGATACAAGCATGGTGGATACGCCGCTGGTACTTCCTATATATAAGTGTTTGTATGGTATTACATATTGTAGCGTTATTTGAATCATTTCAATTTGAGACATATAACATTTTATACAAATAACATGCTTTTCACAAGACATTGATTTACAAACAACTTATCTTATACAAACTCATTTTACATGGTTATTCATTTAACCATACATTATTCTCTTATTTATACATATCATCTGATCTTATCGTTTTTCAAATGATTTACAAGACAAAGCAAATTACAAGGTTCATGACTAAACCTTTTCTCAAACATAAGTCGTGAATTCTGTTTTCACAAAACCTATGTATCTCACAGGCATTTTTATGCTGACGTACCTATTTTCACATGTGTTTTCAGGAGATGACGCATAGGACTTATCAAGACATACTTAGGCGGACCTGTGCCTTAGTGATTTAAAACGAGACAAGAACTAGTTGATTTATGTTATGTACTCTTTAGTTCTTGTTTAAAACAATGTAAACTTTCATGTTTGATTAATAAAACGAAACTTCAATTGCCATGGATTTGAAACAATTAATTCTGTTACAACACTCCCCGACGTTTCCGCCACGTTTTGTATGTTCTACGTGGTCGGGGTGTGACAGATTTTGGGATGTTTTATGGCATGATGGCATTTCACAAGCGTTTGCCCGTTTGACGTTTTATTATATTTTTCATTACAGGATTAATGTATTTGTTGTTATTAGCTGAAAATTACATAACAAACAACAGAAAAAAATATAAAAAAAACAAATAGAAGCAATTTATGATCTAAATCTTCAGTGTCATCAGTCTCTTTCTTCTTTTGAAACTACAAGAACTGTCACAAATAAATGGCGTTTTGGGTTTGGCGTTGTTTATTTTCTTTGTTCGTGTGTTGAAGTGTCTTTGTGGATGTTGGAGACATAGATCAACTCCGTGTGGGTGGATGTTATATGCCCGTCATCTTCATTACAATCATCAAGGCCAAAGTAGCATTTACACTGGGATAAGTCTCTTCTAGTCATCCAAACCTTCTTCAAGAACAAAGAAGACAAAATGACATATGGGTGTCATCAGTCCCTCTTTCTTAAATTTTGTCCATATCATGCAGCAAAATCTTACTCCCCTCACCTAACAAATCATTTAGCGAAACTTCATGCAGAACATTACTGAGTATCAAAGAAAAGATGTTTGCCATCGTTGATTTCTCTCAACTTTTTGGCGTTTTACATTGAGTTGTATTTTTAGGAACCATTGTGTTTTTTGTGTGTGTTTTTGGTGTGACAAACGGAAGGTGGTGAGACGTTTCTATTTATAGGATTTTTTTGGCGCGTAGTTTAGACGGGATATTGTTTTATAACAATAAATGCAATTAACATTTATCCGGATGTAAGGCTTGGCGTTTTACATTTTATGGCATTTTTGTATCCTGAGAGCTTAAATAAAAAGACAGAAAAAACTACGCAGTGAGAAAATTGGCGTTTTGTATTTAGTTGGTGTTTTATATTTCAACGGCGTTATATGTGATAAAGGATGTTTTATCTTTTTACCCTTAATGAAGCGCGTCCATGTAATAAAATTTAAGTTATTTACAAAAACGTCATCGCGCCAATCTAGTCCATAGATTGTTTTTATCGGGCGATCCATAATTGTTATCACACTTTCCCCCGTTTTCTCTAAATCCTGACCCTATATACATATATATATAGAGAGAGAGAGAGGCAGGTTAACGTACAAAATGGCTTAACGTACATTGAGTACGCGATTGTATTTTCAACGTGCGATATATCAACATGCAATTTTCCACTTTTACGTATGTGTTTTTTTTTCATATAACATGTGATTTCTAATCGCGTACGTAATGTACGTTAAGGCCAATTATACAATACACTTTATATATATATATATACATATATATATATATGTATATACAGGGTTAGGATTTAGAGAAAACAGGGGAAAGTGTGAGAACGGTTATGGATCGTCAGATCAAAACAATCTGTGGACTAGATTGGCGCGGTGGCGTTATCGTAAATAACACCAATTCTATAAAGTAGACACGCTTCATTAAGGGTAAAAGGGTCTTTTACCGCTCAAATTCAAAACACCACCGAAACATGATAACACACCATTCAAAACAAATAAAACGCCTTTGAATACAAAACGCCAAATATTAGTGATAAAACGCGTTGGAGATTACAGGAAGAGGAAACAACACAGTAACTGAAATTCAGTTATTAACATTTATTAGAAGAAATTCCCTCCTAAATTACGCGCCAAAAGCATCATTATATAAACGACGTTAAACATCGCTTCCATAATCACTTCAATCTATCATTCTGCAAAAACATCTTTTTACCAAAAACGCCAAGTTTAACCAAAACGTTAAAAATGGCAACCATTGTTTGGTGGAGATACACTCTGACAATCAGGCGATTCGTCCTACTTTTTGACAACAGAAGGAGGGTGTATGTTAGGACGATTAAGACAATTTTGAAGATGGAAGAAAAGGTACATAGGACTATCCAATCGCTTGGCATCGCTCTGGATAACGAATGTCATGAAACACATAAGCTTATGAAAACATTAACAAGGAAATTTGGACCAATCAAAGCAGATGGAAAATCGGACCCTTCATGACATCATGGCGTTTTGATGATGAAACAGACATGGTGACCGTTATATACGACAGCGGAGAGCAGGAAGACTACCCGCTTGAAAACATCATGACAAAGAAGGGGCTTGGGTTCATGGAAGAATTGCACAACGCAACTTGTTTGAACACAGACATGGACTCAAAAATGGCGTTGATGCAGGACATGTTCAAATGGAGGCTTCAAAATCTTCAGGAACAAGAAACCGATAAAAGTGAAGGTGATGACATGGATGAAAGTCTAGATGAAGACTCCGAGGAAGAAGACTATGGAAGTGATGGATACTTCTCAGATAAAGTACCTTCTGACGAGGAGTTTTAATTTTTTTTTGTTGGTTGGTTTTCTTCTGTGTAATCTTTTTTTTTTCTTCTTAAGATAATTAAATTCTATATTTCTCTATTTAGTTGCAAAACGCCAAAAAATACTACAAAAAGTTATTGCTTACAAAACGCAAAAAATAATAAAAAATTATTTTTGCTACTTAATATTTTCTCTGTTATTGTATTTTGTCATCTTGGTCTACATAACGTCATTTAAAAAAACGCCAAACTTGGAAGATGGGACGTCTATCACCCTAGAACTGATAAAGCTGAACAAAACAGTAAATACACACAGTAACTGAAAAAGACGGTTACTTTATTACTATCATTTATTATAATAAAAATCCCGCCTAAACTACGCGCCAAAAAAACTCCTATAAGAGAGAGGTCTCTACGCAATGAATTGATCATGCTCAGAAAACAAACGCCATGTTCCCTAGAAACCACTCACTTTAAAACGCCAAAAAAATAGTTAAAAAAACCACAGATGGCAAAGCTTTCACTGAATGGATTCTTCTCTGAGTTGGGTATCTCTATAAGCTTTTGTTGAATGAGATGGACAAATATTCAAGAAAAAGAGACTAATGACAGTGATATGTCATCATGTGAGCTTTGTTCTTGATGAATATATGCATGGCATGAAGGGATCAATACAAGCGTAAAATGCTATTTTGGACTCCATTATTATAAATAGCATCAAGAAAGAGTTGATTTTTAATAACATGCCACCAAACAAGAATATCACAACAAAAAACAGGATGCCACTAACAAGCTTCGTAAAAAAAAGATGGGGTTTATGTAGGAAAGTTGGCATCTAGCTAAGGTATTCAAAGGTTCAAAACGCCAAAACAAATTCAATAAGAAGAGGCTGATGACAATGAAGATTTGGATGAGAAATTAGATTACCATTTTTAATTTTTTTTTCTTTTTCATTTTCTATTGTTTTGTTATCTAATTATCTGTTGTTTGATACCTAATTCTATACTAATAAAATACATTATTATATAAAACGCCAAAAACTACAAACACAAAAACGCTAATAGTATGAAAACTGTGAGAACAGGTGCTAGCGAAGCACCTTGTCAATGTATTAAACGCCAAAAAAGTTGACTAAACGCCATAAAAACATTTGGTCTTATTGTAATCTTATGAAAATATTAATGACTCGTAGTGAATTATGATACAATGCCACAAACGCCAAAAAAAATTGACCAGGGAAACGCTATAACGCCAAAAAAATTATCTATGTGACACAAAAACAATTAATTCAACGTGACAGATCTAAGAAAAAATAAAACGCCAAATAGTTAATGGATATAATTAACGCCAAAATAATCTTAGACGCCAAAAATGAAGCAGCATGTTACGCAAAATTGGAAAATAAAAGAAAATTGAAAAGACAAAAAAAAAACCCTCACACCCTGATCATATCCCGCGCCATGTGTTGGGCCAGGATGCGTTCTCACCGTTCTCACACTTTAGGGCGTTTACTCCTGATCCCGTACCTATATATATATATATATATATATATATAGAGAGAGAGAGAGAGAGAGAGAGTTAGGTTCATTTGTAAATAACCATCTTAATTGTGAACACTAGTAAAATAATTGTAGCCCTTGATTATCAATACACAAATGTAAATCAATGGTCAAGATTTGATGATGAAAATACACTAGCGTATTTTACGATTTAATGATGTAAATCAATGGCTAGGATTTGTTCACCCAGTTCACAAATACTCATTGTTCATATATATATATATAGAAAGTGTATCATACAAAACCTCTTATCATACTTCACGTACGCGACAAGGAGATTAAGACTCGTGGCAGGGATTAAGTTTTCTCAATAAGGGCAAATTAGACATTTATCATTCATGAGCAAGGTAACTTAGACATTTACTAAGATCAAGAGAAGATCGCGAGTTCGTTATCCCCTGCATCCCAGTAATTACGATTCGAATCGGTTTCAAATATTTTCCATTTTTCAAACTATCAAATTAGTGTTATAGGTGTGTGATTAGGGTTACGATCACTTATTGTTTGAAATGGATCCACAGAGCAGTACTGCACGAAGCACGGATGAAATTGAATTTGAAGATACTGAAGTCCATGGCATTCATGATGCTACTGAGCATTTGAGGAATCCGACATCTGACAACAACGACGATTAGACCAGTAAGTTGTAAATTAAACGTTTTAATTGCTAGAAATCAACGTAATTATCGTTGTTTGATGTTAGTATGTTGGTTGTTCATCATTATTTGATCATCAGTATTGTGAAATGATTGTATTATAAATATCGCATGTTATAAGCTGTATAGTGTAAGAGGCCAGTATAGTTCCACTTAACATGCATTATTATTATAAAGTAAACAGTACTGACTGTTTTTTTTAACTTGTGTTATAATTGAATACAACATGCATGATTATCTTCTTTGCTAAGCTTTATTTTTTTTTCCTAAATGATTGACTGTTTGTTTTGTTTTAGAGCTCATGTGTTTTTTGGTCATTTCAAAATGTGCAGAGGAAAGATTGTATATTCCTGAGGTAGCTTCATCATGTGTTCTGGTTATAGGAATGGAATTTAGTTCCATTGAGCAAGCATATGTTTTTTATCAGACATATGCCAAGAAGGCAGGGTTCTCTGCTCAAAAAGAAGGTGAACATCATAGTTGTGGAATTATCAAGACTACATATTTTGTGTGTTCAAAGGAGGGGCATAAACCACAGGCTTTTGATGATCCTTTTTCAAAGTTGGCTAAGCCGTATAAAAGTAGGAATAGACCGACTACTCGAACCGGTTGTAAAGCACAAATTAAGCTTTGTTCGACGGATGGAGTGTTGTATAAGGTTGATAAGTTTGTTGAAGCACATAATCATTCATTTGTGTGCCCCAAAGATATTCATTTATTACCGGCCTATAGGCATCTTTCTGAAACACAAGAAGAGATGATATGGGAGCTTGGTACTTTAAATCTTGGGCCAGTGAAAGCCTTCAATATAATGAGAAAAAGATACGGAGGTTTTGAAAATGTTGGCGCAACTGTTGACGACTGCAAGAATTTTAGAGCTAGGATACATAGCTATATAGGAGAGTATGATGCAGATATGGTTATCAATAGGTTAACCGATAAAAAGCAGTTTATGGTTGATTATTCATTTGTACATTCAGTCGATGAAAACAAGCGCTTAACTGGCCTGTTCTGGGCAGATGGTTTGTGCAAACGTAACTATACCGAGTTTTGAGATGTCATATCCATTGATGCTACGTTCAAAACCAACAAGTTAGTGTTTATTATAATATTTGAACTTTTATTTTTTTGTATAATTTTTGTTGCATTTTTATTCAATTTATTTCATCATTTTGTGGGTATAAAATGGTTTTTGTACCATTTACTGGTATTGATAACCACTGTCGGAATGTGACGCTTGGAGCCGGGTTGCTAGTATCCGAAAGTATTGAATCATACAAATGGCTCTTACAATCATTTTTGGACTCATTTGGTCAGCAGCCGAAGGTGGTCGTCACTGATCAGGACCCGACGATGAAACAAGCGAAACAAGCTATCGAGGTTGTGTTTGATAAGAGTAGGCACAAATTATGTATGTGGCACATAATGAAGAAAGTTTTCGATAAGGTTAGACACAACGACAACATGCGTGATTACAATTACAAGATGTGTAATAATTATAAAGATTTGTGATTTTTATATGCATTTTTACAAAAAGCGTGATTAATTCTTCATGATGCGTTATTATTTCCTACATTATGTTTATTGTCAATGTTTATGCCATTCTTTTTTTTAATAGGTGGGACATGAGTTGTGTAACAATGAGGATTTCAAGAGACGTATGTGTGACATTGTGTGACTGATTCGATTGCGCCAGAAACGTTTGAGAGAGATTGGAAACTGATAATGATTAAATTCGCTCTAACCGAGAATAAATGGATTGACGATATGTTTGGCATGAGATCTTCATGGATACCGGCGTACTATCGTCATGAGCCTATGTCTTGGCTCATGCGGACCACCTCCAAATCAGAGAGCGAAAACCATTTTTTCTGTCAGGTGGCGAATTCTCAACTTACCCTTGTTGAGTTTTTTTAACCATTTTGATGGGGCAATGAACGTGCAAAGGTTCAACCATTGAAAAAATGACCATATTTCTAGAAATACAACCCCAGATAATGTCACACCCCGACCCGCAGTGGAAAGGTATGGGGCATGATGATTGCCCATAGCTTATAAGTTTAATATTTAAAGTCATCAGATTAAATTTGTCACACATAACATAGAATTCAAACATTAATGTCAAGTTACAAAATCAAATAAATAAAACAACATATCATGGCCGGTTTATTACTAAGGCAATCCTACATGTATTCAACTCAAAATCCGTCTCCGCGTAAAAGAGTTTTGGGTCAACAAACATGTTGGTCAATAGATTCGGTTTTTTATTTAAAAAAAAACGTTTTTGCTTTATTAATTTTAGAAAACCTTATTTTATAACATGCATTATCAAATGTGAAACTAGGTCTTTCAATATAATAAGAATTCAACACATAACTCATAGACAACATGAACATAACAATATTAGTAACCATAGACACATAGAGACTCAAGCCCCGAAAGGCGAATCTGCGAAACAATGATGGAAATACCGAGTTCGACCCATGGCCGTGGGGAACCGGTCAGCCAGGTGGATCCACGCTAACCTATGACACAAAGCGAGTAACACATAGATGCGTATAGAGAAATAATAGAAATTAGCAACAAGTGACACATAGAAACACATCGAAAAGCATGTTATCAAGTTAAATAATAAATGAAATCGAGCAGGAGATACACTCCAAAACGAGTAAGTGGCAAAAAGGGGAAAAGAGTCGAATCTACTCACAGGTTGCGTTCCTGCTTAATCTTGTGAAACACCGCACGACAAGAATCGGATTATATCTAAAATGATAATCAACCTAAAATGAATAACTAAATCCTAAGCAAATGGAAAGTATATAAATTTTAGGAAATCGGGTTCTCCTATTTGGGGACTTATATGAGTTTTCAAAATAATATAAAAATCGGTATTTTGTACAAATTGTCATGATTATAATCGCTATAGTAATAACAATTTAGTATGGTATCATAATCGTTAAATGTTACCAATTTCGATTAATTAATAGAATTCATCTAACAAAATCGTACCTTAGATTTCATGGTTATCACTTTTTTTTAATTTGAAATAATAAATTTTATAAAGAAATTTCATTTACTTAAAAGAAAATCCATTGATAAGATAATTAAAATTATAGAGAATTTATATAAGAGTCTGAAAACAATTATAGAACCTATAACAAAATCAGTAAAAATATTTATAGGATTTATTTGTGATAAACTTGTATTTTTGAATAATTAAGACATGTATAAATCCAAATTATATTCATGAATTCCCAAAAAAAATTTAAGGAAAATTATATTAAAATTCTCTAGTGTTCATATACTCTGAAATACCAAACAGAAATATTTATTGAATTGATTTAAAATCATCTTGTATTTTTATTTGATTTATCTAGTGATTAAAACATAAATAATTCACCAAAATTTCAATTGATATCTAAAAATTCCCAAAATTTACATACAATACACTAGTATGATATATAATAATATTATATTTTCAATTTCTTCAAAACACAAGTATAAATCTAAAATCCTCAAATTCTATGCATGAAGAACCCTAATTTCAACTAAATTAAATTCAGATAAATTAGCCTTCTATCACCGAAATTGATAGAGGGATTTTGTAGAGCACGAAAAACTAAGTAAGTTGGGCTTTGGAATCACCTGATAAGGTTGAGAATTGAAGGAGATATCGTCCGCACAAGTTGAGAATTGAGGGATTTTAACTGTTTTAACCCTTTTAAAATTTCAAACTTGATTTAACCATTATTTTAACATAGTTAATCATTCCCTTCACTGTTATTAACCGATCTAACTGGAAATCTTTATAAATTCCACGTTTTTAATCCATTTTTAACCGAACGCGATATGTGACGATTATTAAGAAATAAAATATTAAAAACTTTAATAATTCTTATTTTTATTTTACAAAAAAAAAATCCGGTTTTGAAATCGAGTCGGGTTTCGGATATCCGTTTTTGGCGGATGTTACAGATAACTGGTCTGAAACTACCTTAGATGACCATGCTATGAAAATTTACACGAGGTCCATCTTTTGTGATCAACAGACAGAGTTATATGCAACTCTGTCTGAGTGCCTTCCTATAGAGACTAAAATCGAGGAACCGATGTTGAAGATAACTATGAAAGATTTCAAAGCCCACGGTGAAGGTTTTCTAGAGGTAACAATATGTAGGAGCAGCCAACCAGCGTTATTACATAACAACTTGCGTAATTATCCATGAATATTAATTTTCATTTTTTTACGTAGGTTTGTTTCAAGAAGGGGGAGGGTGTAATTGCATCATGCAGTTGTCGTAGGTTTGAACAAAATGGATTGTTGTGCAAACATATATACTTTGTGTTTAAGATGTTCAAAGTGAAAGAAATTCCCAATAAGTATGTTATCAGAAGATGGATGAAAGACGTGGTACCGAATGATCTAAATAACACATTTGATTTAAAAGTTGATGATAATGATGGGCATAAAAAGGCTAAGGAGGTTGCGTATGAGATAATGCATACCAGAGAGTATCACATTTGATTTAAAAGTTGATGATAATGATGGGCATAAAAAGGCTAAGGAGGTTGCATATGAGATAATGCATACCAAAGAGTATCTTGTTAGTAATTAGATCAGAGATTTTGATCATCTAGTTCTAGTCAGGGATCAAATGAGGCAGATGAAAGAAATGGTTGATGAACTTCGCATAACCAAGCCTATTGACCCTAAGTTTGATAGATATTCAAGGTTAACCGGTTACTAGAAACCGAACACTGATGCTCCACCTACAGTATATGTGCCAACCGGTATAAGGAACAAAGGACGTGGTTCACATAAGCGGATCAAATTAAAGAAATAACAGATGATTAGTCGAAAAGGTAAGAGAAGTCGGACACGCAGAGTTATATGCAACTTTGTCTGAGTGCCTTCCTATAGAGACTAAAATCGAGGAACCGATGTTGAAGATAACTATGAAAGATTTCAAAGCCCACGGTGAAGGTTTTCTAGAGGTAACAGTATGTAGGAGCAGCCAACATGCGTTATTACATAACAACTTGCGTAATTATCCATGAATATTAATTTTCAATTTTTTTTTACGTAGGTTTGTTTCAAGAAGGGGAGGATGTAATTGCATCATGCAGTTGTCGTAGGTTTGAATACCGAATGATCTAAATAACACATTTGATTTAAAAGTTGATGATAATGATGGGCATAAAAAGGCTAAGGAGGTTGCGTTTGAGATAATGCATACCAGAGAGTATCACATTTGATTTAAAAGTTGATGATAATGATGGGCATAAAAAGGCTAAGGAGGTTGCATATGAGATAATGCATTCCAAAGAGTATCTTGTTAGTAATTAGATCAGAGATTTTGATCATCTAGTTCTAGTCAGGGATCAAATGAGGCAGATGAAAGAAATGGTTGATGAACTTCGCATAACCAAGCCTATTGACCCTAAGTTTGATAGATATTCAAGGTTAACCGGTTACTAGAAACCGAACACTGATGCTCCACCTACAGTCCGTGTGCCAACCGGTATAAGGAACAAAGGACGTGGTTAACATAAGCGGATCAAATTAAAGAAATAACAGATGATTAGTCGAAAAGGTAAGAGAAGTCGGACATGCAGTGTATGCAATACTAAAGGGCATGATATCCGAACTTGTGAAGTTTTAAAGAGTAAAGCTAGTGCTGCCGAGAAGAAAGTTAAGAAAAGAAGAGTAGTTCAGTTAGAGACTAATCCTGGTTTAGTATACGAAGAGGATGATGAGACAGAAACTGGTGAGGGAGAGGAAGAGGATGAGGAGGTAGACGAAGCCGATGATAGCGATTCTGAATGGGAAGAGCTTAACGATGATGACAAGTGATTCTTGAACAACAATTGCATATATTTAAACATTTTTATGCCTTTTTCTACTAAATAACATCCTGTGTTCAAAATTGATTTTATCATAACAAGCGTGATTTTCACACTTCACATGCGTGATTTTCATACTTCACATGCCTTCGTCCCTTAATGAAGATTTTGGTTCTTGAAGTAGTTTTCCCCACACTTCTTGGTTCATCTTCTGCTGGTCAAGGACCTTCCTCTGCACATCAAAAACACAGTTAGTGGAGTTTACATCCGTTGCAAGTTCTATCAACCTGCAGGTGGAGAGGAGTTCCTTGATCGCTGTACTTGCTGGGTCTATAGACATTTTTGTAAGTTCTTTTGGGTTGTTATCTTTTTGGCAAAAATCAATTGGGATTTTGATTAAGTAGGAAGATTGTAATTTAATAGGGTGGTTGGGTGAAGGATTTTGGTCAGTGAAATTAAACTTCAAACATAATTACCAGTCATGTCGTTGTAAGGCTATTTGTAGATATGATAATTATTATTATTGTTATTTTATAAAGCAACTTGTTGTTTGTTTAATATTTTTATAAAAACATTAGTATTCTGTAATTCATTTCATGCGTGCGTTATTATTCGGAACGTGCGTTATTATTCGAAATAAATTATAAAAAGAACTTGTGTAATTACTTAGCATACTCAATTATTGAACAAGCGTAATTTTATCTATTAACCGTACTGCTCCAAGAAAATTCCAAAAGACATGTGACTTCTGAACCAATAATTGACATGCTCTATAATTATACATTTGAAAGATCATTTCACTCGAGGGTATTTGCTTTTATATTTCACTTGAAAGATCATTGAAATATTGTCCTCAAAGATGGCAGATTCTTGTAATTCATCTTCTGGTTCTTCTTCATCATCAGGTTTGAGTGTATATCTTAAAAAGAGGATTGAGGAACAAATTGCTGAAGACAAGTCTACAAGACTTGTTGGAGACTAACATTTCTAGGGCCAGAGAGAACATGAAGAGGCGAGAATAAATATTCAAATTGTTGTCCGGTATGAAAGAGTCCAGTGTCCGAGATGTGGCTATGATGTTTATGGTTAATCTAGGAGAGCGGGATGAGAAACAGTTAAAGGAGCTTGCGGATGCAATAACCGTTTTAAGATGCTCCATGGACACGAAGATCAAGTTTTTAGAGTCCTTTTTTTACTGGTGCAAGCATATGTGTTTGTATTATGAAGCATTATCTGTTTGTTTTACGAATCTGGGTAGTTTAACCATGTGGCTTTTATGTTTATCTATGTGGTTTTCTTGTATCGAATTTGTGTTTGAATAAGGAAACATACCCATTGTGTTTACATTTTTCATGTTATCTGATAATATAGTATATGAGTAATCAACAAAATAAAAAAAATAAAAAAGAACAGTTCAAATATGATTTTAACAAAGTAGTTCTATGACATAGCATTTGTTTACACTTTGTCACGATTAAAGAACTCATCCAATCGGTCCCTGATTTTGTAATCTAGATCGTTCAACACATCTACGGTGCTTGCGGTCTTCGCAAATTCCTTAGCTTTGTCAAAGACTTGTTTCCTTACAAGATTGTAGTCGGACAATACAATCTTACTAAGATACTGGTGCCTCAAGAATCGAAGCTGTGAATCTTGAATGGTCTTTTTATCTTCATTCACAAAACCCGGATTCCATGGTGATTTGCCTTTGTAACCTCTCCATATGTCTCATAGTGAAGACACCACAATCAACTCCGTTTTGAAAAGTTCTCCAATCCATTTCTTTTCTTATTATGCTTGCCATTTCCAAGTTTTTTATCCATTCTTTTCGTCGAATCTTGTCTTTTAGGTATAGAACTAGAACTTTTCGCTATAATCAGATAACAAATTATATTAGTACATACTCATTATAATATATAGTCGTTTTGTATATAAAGCTGAATTTTCGAGAATTACTAGCATTTCGGGGCGCCCACGGTAGCGTTTGCTAAACGATTGTTTAATCCTAGAGTTATCAATTAACTCAATTTCGCCATTTTTCAGGTGAAAGCATATGCACTAGAAATGATCAGATAGTAGTACTGGAATGAAGATAAGATCCATTGTGTCAAGTTTCTTGACCTCATATTTACCCAGTATATCTTCTAGGTTTGATGCAAATACTTTTAATCGTTCATTGTCATTGTAGTTAGGTCCATACATTACGTCAGGCTGCAAAAAAATATGTATATGTGTTATTATTAGACTGTATGTGTTCATTAACATAAAACATGCGTGATTAACATATAACTTACGTGATTATCCTTCAATATGTGTGCATTAACATAAAACATGCGTCATTAACATATAACTTGCGTGATTAACATTCAATATGTGTGCATTAACATATAACATGCGTGATTAACATATATACCAACATAGCATGCGTGATTAATAGGGAAAAGTACATGCGTTATTAACTTACAATCATTGTACTTGGCAAGAACAGCCTGTATGGTGATGATTTTTTGTCCCTTTTTTCTTTCAAAGTTCAACACATCTACAAAAGCGTCCACTCCATTTGAAGCTACGAATTGCGATGGGTGAAAGCTTTCAATAATGATTTTTAATGTTTCCACTCCACTTTTAGACTTGTACATCACTGAGTTGTTGTTTAAAACCAAAAAGGAGCGTTTTCAACAAATGGTGAACATAAACAGGTCAATATTTTTAAGCGTTTTAAAGGAAATAAAACCTTGAACCTACCTAATATTTTCGATCAAAACTAAGAGGTAACAGATGATTGTTTGTTCACGTTCCAGGAGTGGCTTGTTAGGCCACGCGAATGGATCTGTTCTTATCGTAGAACGTAGCTGAATCGATTAGTGACGAGGTGCGGAATCCCTCGTCACCGTCTGAGAATCATGAACAACAGTTTCAACGATTAACGCGTCTGATTTCATTGAATGATGGTGAAAATACAGAAGTTCCGGTAGAAAGTCAGACAGACAGAGCTTCGTTACAATGTTCAGCCAAAGGTTTTAAACAACTACCACAAGCCTACTATTTATAGGCAATCAGGGAAGAGATAAGTGTCACCCGGTCGGATGGTCATCCGATCGGATGGCCATCCGTTCGGTTGACACATGTCACCCGACGGATTTCACTTTAACAGTTACGCGCCGTTCCCTGAATTGTCTAGACACAAACATACATATACATATACATACATACAAAAATATATACACAGCACAAAATACATAAGACTCGATACAGACGGAAGCTACAGACATATGTACTAACAGACTCCCCCTTGGATGTAGCTGTAGTTCCTTCCTGCATAGTCTTCAATCCATCTTCCTGCTACGTCTTCTTTCCTTAGCTTTCTGTCTTCGTTTCTCATCTCTTTCTGCAATCATCTTTCACCTAAGAGGCCTACCAACTTCATTCCACCACTTTCTGTATTCAGGATCACCGTCTCGCTTTCTATCCCATCTTGGGATCTTGTTCTCTTCCTTTTCGATCGGTGTCTGGTCTGTTGGTGGAGGTCTCATCAGCTTCGCAGCTTTATCAGCAATCTCTTTAAATCTTTCACTGCGCTTATACTTCTTTAAGAACTCATCAATCTCCAAGTCTCTAAACTTCGACTTCCAATATCTGCCAGAGTTGATGTCTTTCGCGTAGCACAAGTTCACTAACTTCTGATATTGTTGAGCTTGAACTTTATCTGGCTTCTCATAAACAATCTTGTTGTAGAATAGACAATCAATATCCTTCTTGGAGCAGTTGACTAGCCACATCGGATTCAACACACTGATCCTCCTCGATTCTCCAATTTTCTTGTCATATAAAGAAATTACCGCTTCCGCTGTGCTCTGGTTGTACATCCAACCCTGAGAGTCTTCATAGAAATCTTGCTCCATAGCACGTAGCGGCATGTTTTTCAGACATCTCGGTGGCTTTATATTCAAGGTGATGTCTTTCTCCCCTGTGACTGGATCAATCTTTATATCTTGTT
Source organism: Helianthus tuberosus (assembly GCA_030545235.1). Classification (NCBI taxonomy): domain Eukaryota; kingdom Viridiplantae; phylum Streptophyta; class Magnoliopsida; order Asterales; family Asteraceae; genus Helianthus; species Helianthus tuberosus. The sequence continues at coordinate 102,277,011 of CM060371.1, read as the reverse complement.
CTGGAAACTGTGGCTTCCAGTCTGGAAATCTCTCTTTTGCCTGCAACTTTATGTAGTTCCACAAATGTTGATCATGCTGCTTCACATCTAAGCCATGATAAAATTGCTTGATGTTCTTCGTCTGAACTAACTCCTTAACATCCCACCACGGGAGTGTTTTAATGTCTGACAAGAACTCAAAGTATTGTACTCCCTGTTCACGACGAATAGCGTACACTTTCAAATCTTCAAGATAGCCCCATGAGAGAATATCTCCCAAAGATAAATCAGCATTATGCGTGAAGTACTGAAGAGGTCTCCTAAACTTCCTCTCCTTGGGCATGACTTTGAACCATTTCTTTCTTTCTTCTGCCAATGTTTCTCGTAGAATTGTTCTAGGAATACCTTCAGTACTAATTTTCTCCAGAACTTTCCTTCTAATCTCATCTTCATTCTGTTCCTTAAACATCTCAGCAAGTGTCGGAAATGACTCATCAATTCCAGAGTAGTGGAACGGAATATCTTCCTCAAAACTATCTGAACAATCTTCAACTTTGACATGATGAAAATTATCAGCTTCATGTGCATATTTGAACTCAAAAACCATTTCTGGCAGCGAAGGAATCTCATCCTCAATATCAAACTTAAACTTTCCATCATCTAATCTCAATTCTTCCAACATCTCAGCCCTAGACCTAGGTACCTCCATCTCCCCCTCAAATGGAGCATTTAAGTATATAACAGTTGGTTGTGTTAGGAATACCTGGTCAGCGTGTTGTTTTCCAGAAGAAGAAGACTCCTGGTGATGATCCTCCTCCTGCTCATTGATCTCATCGTTCAGAAAATCATCCAACGATTGTTGGACTGAAGGAATCACAATCAACCCCGTCGAGCCTTGATCTTCATCATCATCTTTGTAATCATCCCATGAAGGATCGTAGTTGTCTACATCTTCAAGAATACATTCCAACTCTTCATCTTCTACCTTTTCTTCTTCCTTATCCTCTTCTTCCCATCGTAATAACATCACTTCAGGTTCTTTAGCCTTCCTTTTACGTTGTTCAATTTGTACAAGACGAAAAATGTCATCAAAACTATAAGATAGAGGAGTAGCTTCACCAACAAGTACGAAGCTTTGTTGCTCATTCACTACAGCATCTACCATCTCAACATCAACTTCAGTTTGACTTGAAGAACCAAGTGTTTCTTTTGTATCAACAACCAATCCTTTCCTTTTCTGAGTTGCTTCTTGAGCCAACTCTTTCTCCCTGGTAACTCTTCGTTCTTCAACTCTCTGAATCTCTATGTTATTGTAGATAGATTGAACATTAATGCCCAGATAATGTTCCATAACAGTGTACAACATGTTAAGCTATTCATCTTTCACTGCTTTGTCAGCTCTAAGTGCTTCCATCTCTAGCTTCAACACTTTAATTTCATTTGCAAACGCTTCATGAAGTTCATCTAACATTTGATGTAGTGTTTGATTGGTATCATTCATGTTCTTGTTCTTCACATGTAGATCAGAAATCTCTACTGATAGTTGCTCAAATAACTTTGCATTATCATCCACACCTTCTTCCATAGTCTTTATCTTCTTTGCGTGTTTGATCACAACAAACTTTATTTCTTCATTCACTTTAGTAATCTCTTCAAGCTGCTTCTTCAATTCATCATGGTCAGCTTCAGCTTTTGCCTTTTCTTTCTCGAGAATACTTACTTTCTTTTTCAGATCTTTGACTGTCGCATCATGAAACATATCATATTCTTCATCAGGAAGAATATCGTCAGTGAATTCACCTTGAACGTTTGGAAAACCTTCAAACAAACTAGGTAGAGAAGTTCTCTTTGGCTTTGATGTTTCTGCATCATCAGCACCCTTCTTCTCTATCCTTACGTACTCTGGGCTTTTTGGAGCTTTTTCTTTCTCAGCTTCAGGCTTATCAACGCTTTGAACCTCTGGAACCAAAGGAACTTCAATGTTTTGATCTTTTACAGCTTCAGGACCCTTTGATGTTGTAATGTGCATCTCACTTTTACCACTTTTGGATTCTGGCATAGTAGCACCTCCTTTCTTTGCCCTTACATTTCTTGGAATAACGCTAGATTGAACTGCTTTGCGCTTTATTCGAAGTTTCTTTTTCTCTTCAGCTGTTGGAGTATAAGTAGAATCCTCTTCATCAGAACCCTTTACTTTCTTTTTCTGAGGCTTCTTCTTCAACTGAACTTTCCCAACACCTATCTTTTCAATCTCTGATTCTGTTTCTATAGATTCATCATCAGCATCACTTGAATCTTCATGAACAACGCCTTCAGGTTCCTTTTCTTTAACACTTTCTTGTTCAACATGCTTTGAACAAGATTCAACTTTCTTTGCAGCTTTCTCAGCAACTTCAGTATGTTGTATATATTGTTCAAATGTCACCTTTGTCAAATCAATGCCTTCTTGAGTAATCTCTGCTGGAGGGATCACCGTTACATCAATAAGTCTTTGTGGTGATTTTGTTGAAGGCCCTGCAAAACAAGCATTTGAACATTCATTAGAATAATATAACATTTAAAGATCTAACATTTCTTATGACTCCCCCTTTCAACTATACCCTTAACAACTATCTTCGGTGTAGAAACTTCAGGTGATATCTTAGGAGTCCTTTTTCTCTTTCCATCCTTCACGAACCAGTATCTAAGCTTCTTTTCATGCATATCCCTTAGACTATCAGTTTCATCCTTTGAGTTACTATTATCATGTCTCCATGCACCGTTTTCAGGTGTAACGTATCCTAGATTTGCAATCTTACAGATCATATGCTTAACCCTTGGCTCTGTTTCATCTTTCTTCAACTTATATTGTCCTAATATGCTCAAGGTCTTGACTTTCGTGTTCCGTAAATTCATTACATCAGCAGGATCCTTTGGAAGATCTGTCACTTGATAGTCTATCATCATTTGTATAAACCTGGGGTACATTATGTACTTCTCACTGCTGATATTATCAACCATATGATCAAACAGTACTTGAGAAACATTGTATGGTCTATTAAGCACCAAACAAGTGATGATATTCATAATATAGTCTGATGTCTTGTAATAAGCTCCCTTCCGATGTGACAATGCATGCACGACACAGTGAATTAAGAACTTATATGGTCTGCTAAACAAGGACTTGAGATATTTGCCGTTCACATGTCCTATAAATCCCATTCTGAACCATAGACCTTTGCATAATTTTTCAGGAACAATAGTAGGATCATTATCATTATCTCCTAATTCTAAAACTCATCTAAAATCTCCAACATTAAACTTAATCTCAACATCTATATCTTTATCATTCTCGTCTTTCTTTTGAACTGCCGAATGTATCATCTTTGTACTCTCATCATACCTTGCTGATTTCCAAAACATTCTAACATGAGACTCATACACTGTCGTTTGATCGGTTAAAGCCTTGTTAATTCTACTATCCTTTAAAAACTTCGCCATATCTTTAAACGGTGTTGTGTTTGTATAGATTTCATCCAAGATACAGTAAACGTTGTGAGAATGATTCCAATCTAAAGCTCTTGTCTGCAAGAATAATCAACGTTAAAGTCAGCACAAAGTTCGAGACAAGAAGTGAAAAGTGACAAAATTTTGAAAACTTCAAAAATTTTCTAACATTTTGAAAGTTCACTCTATGCAGTACTGAGGATCAGATGGCGATCAGATCAGATTGCCATCCGATCAGATGAACCATCATATATAAAGATTATAACAATCAAGACTTGTGCATTTGGATCGGATGGCCATCCGATCGGATTGTTACTCAATCCATGTGACAAGCAGAACAGCACCTTTGACAAGTTAACTCAATGAGTGAATGGTATGAATCGGATGGCTATCCGATCGGATTACCACTCGATCATTGACAAGATAGTCACATTGATGAACAGGTATGTCATAAAATGATTTGGATCGGATGGCCATCTGATCAGATTGCCATCTGATCGGATTGCCATCCGATCGGATTGCCATCCGATCGGATTGCCACTCGATCAATGACAAACAGATGAATGTGTGTTTTGGATCGGATGGCTATCTGATCGGATTTCCATCCGATCGAGATGCCATTCTATCCAATCCAGCTTGTTAACAGTTAAGGCACAAAAATCAAGACAAGCACTTAGAAAATATCAAACATGAAATGTGCATTGGATCGGATGGCCATCCGATCAGATTGCCATCCGATCGAACTGCCACTCGATCAATGGAACATGAAGAACAATTTGATTGATCTATGAACACCAAAAATTTTCTAACAATTTTACAAAATTGAACATGTTTTTACGTAGAGATTTTGCCGATTTACATAACCCTATGTTTAAATTTTTCTAACTCGGTCTAGATTGGGTTTAATTTAACAAAATGTGCACCGATAGCCGATACCCTTTAATCTTCAATTCATCAAATTTAACATGTTTTTATACAAATTGAGATGGTGAATCTATAGATCTAAGGCCTATGAACAAAACCCTATGTTTGGATTCTACCAAAAATCATCAAAAATGCCTAGATCTAAGTTTTTTATACCGACAGTCGCCGACATCAAAAATATCATCAAAACATCAAATTTTAACAATCAAAGATAGAGATCTTACCTTTCCCATAGTGAAGATTGTGTATGCCAATAATCCTATGAAGATTGGAAAGCAAGAGTTTGAAAATTACAAGAACAGTTTGAGAGTGTTTGGGAGAGAGTCGGATGGTCAATCATTCGAAGAAGTTTGACTGAATGACTTCGACCTCTATATATAGACATGACCAAGTATCGGATGGCCATCCGATCGGATTGCCATCCGATCCAAACACCTCTCTTTTGACTTTTGATGTTTTGACCTTTTGGCATTTTATCAGATTTGGTCAGTTTTTAGAAATCCACTTAAGTATCCAGGTCCAAGTTAATGACCCTAGGCACTTAATTTGTCTACCAAGTCCAAGTTAATGACCTTGGTTGACCCAAAACAAAACAAATGACAATATGTTCAAAAAAAAAAAAAAATTAAACACATTTTCATGAAAATTTACAAGTGTCAATCTTAATGAACTTGATTTGACTTTGAGTTTTCAAACCTTTCAAGATTAGCTCCCAACCCTGTTGTCCAGTTCAGAAACTTCCTGCTCTGCTTTATGACTGAGAATCTGAAGATGAGCTTTCTACCTTGGTTTGTCGAGAAAATAAAGCAGAAATGTAAAACTTTTTGGGATTTTAAGAAAGTTTAAACTAGAAAACTATGAAATCTTTTTGGGTTTTAAACTAACTAGAAATGAAATGCAGTAAAAGTAAACTATTTATAGACATATTTTTGGTGAGCGTGTTAGGGGATCATATCAGCTACCGACAAGTTACAAGTACCGTTGAGCTTGATTACACACTAAGTATTTAACAATTCACTTAGATTGCCGATATACTGATCCTTTTAAGTTTTCACACAAATTTCAATTTATTCACGATACCATTTAGTGTTTTAGGAACTTAACTTATACGCGTGTCCCACCTCAGAATATACTCTCGTATCCAGACTTCTATATTTAGTCTTACAGGTGAAAGTACAATAATGATATCTGTAACGGGTAGTGAGAAACTTCTGTTCAGACAAAGAGATGATGGCTCGACTTTTGGTGTGTCCCGTTTGGGGATCTTTTCTTCAACAGCACATGATTAGCATTTTGCAATGTTTCATCATTTTTTATGCTGGGGGAGGCTTTAAAGATTAAAGCAGTGCAGAGTATTATATGAGGAGTAGGCTATTGCTTCTGCAAAATCAGAAGTCCTGGTATAATACCCCAGATATCATTACGCACATAGACCTAGTATGTCAGAAATAGAAAATCCTTCAAACAAGATTTCAGGGGTTACCTATATAGTATATATCCGAGAGATGTTCCCCACGAAATAAGTAAGAAATGTTTTTAGGTTTATATCCCGAACAAATCTACTAAGTGTGTAAAAACCTATCGGCATATCATCAGTGAGACTATCTAATGCATTTAAACTGTACAAATATTTAGCATACTGTAATTGTCTAGCTGATGTACTATCATCTCCCCTTTTCACACAAACTCTTTTTGGATTTTCTATTGTTTTTGGATTTTGAAAATATCTCATGTTTTTGGATTTTTGTATTTTTATTGTTTTTGTATTTTCTGAAAATATATCTATCTCCCCCTAAATACCAAAACAACTAAAAATACGACAAACCAGTGCAGTCTGCTTCTCAACATCATCTGCAGTGGTTTTCTCAACAACGCCAAGTAACTCCTCCGCATCCGACAACAACTTCATACCATTCAATTTTAAAAGATATTGAAAACGATTTTTATCAAAAGCTTTGGTATGCAAGTCTGCCTTTTGTTCGTCGGTGTGGATTTTGTCAATTCGTATCAACTTCTTCTCGAAGCAATCTCAGAGGAAGTGATGACGAATTTCAATATGTTTAGTTTTAGCGTGATGTACCGGATTTTTTGTTATGTTGATTGCTGCCTTATTATCAACAAAAATAGGTGAAGTAAGAAATTGCAAACCGTAATCGCGCATCTGTTGCTGAATCCACAGGATCTGAGAGCAGCATCTGCTAGCAGATACATACTCTGCTTCACATGTTGATAAAGCAACAGAGGTTTGCTTCTTACATTGCCATGTGACCAGTCGGGGTCCGAAAAATTGGCATCCTGCAGTTGTTGATTTAGCATTGACTTTGCAGCAACCGAAGTCAGAATCAAAGTACCCTTTGATCATGAAGTCACCATCTTTTGGATACCACAACCCCAAGCTGGTAACACCCCGGCCGGAGGCGGAAAAGCCAAAGGTGTCACGTAACTTGATAGAATGCATTTGAGCACATGGAGATTATATTAAGTTGAAATATAATTTAAGTTCAATTCAATAGATTGCATTCATATCTGAGAATATAAGAGTACATAAACAAATACATCATAAATTGTTTCACAAGTGATAAGTTCGGATTTAATCTAAGGCAAAAGTCTTGATCAATCCTATGTATATATTCTTGCAAATCATGTCATCAAACATTGTCACCTGAAACATATGTTAGGGAAAAATATTTGGGTCAACAAACGGTTGAGTGAATTCATAGGTTTTTGTGTGAGTATCAGATTCATGGCTCGTTTGTATGTTGAAACAACTTGTACAACTTCGTTAATTGATATTAGAAAACCTATTTTGTAAAATGTTTGTATTGTAAATGAATAACCAAGTCAAAATAGATTGGTCATAATTTATAACCCTTACCATGAATCTTAACCCAAAACATTTGTTTGTCTAAACCAAATCATAAATCGTTCTTATAATAAAACTCGTATGGTTTATATAGTTTCGTAAACATCGTTGTGTAACATTGTTTAACTCGTTCTCGTTATAGAACATTGTTCATTCGTTTAAATCGTTTCCAATCGTTCAATTCATTCACTCGTTTAAATCGTTCTCGTTTTAATTGTGAAAACTACTTTTGGTCGTCTCGCTAATAACATTCAAACCTTTGTGACTCGTTCATCGTTCCACTCGTTCTTGCATTAACAAACCTCCAAAGGGTAAGTTAACAATCATCAGATTCAGTCATTACCCACTTAACCCACACATAACCATGGGTCTAGTTGATAACGGGATTTGTCGGATCCTATGGTACCATAACCTAATACTGGTCGGCTTGAACAATGCTAATGAATGTCACTCGTTATGTAATTACCACCAACAAGCTCGTTCACATTATTGAAATCATTATTAGTTTAGTATAAACCATCTCAATCGTTTTGAAACCATTGTTAGAATATTGAAATCGTTTTGATACATATGAATAATATGTTTCATCCCAAAAATAATATAAAAAAAGGGACTATGAACTCACCTTGATTTCGGGTAAGTCCAAACAAGTATGCAAAGTGTGAGAGTTCTTGGAATTAAGATTCCATGTCACTCTAATTGATTGAACATGCAACAATATGGAATATGTATCAACAATAATGTTTAATTGGATAATTGAAAATCCTAAATCTATAGGATTCGGTAGTGTTTTGTTTAAATGGTAATTATGTGGTTTGGATAATCTAACAAGAGGACTCGGAAAATGAATATGATATAAAGGAATTACTTATGAAAAATATTAATTTAACATAAATAATAAAATTGCAAAGATATGTAATTGTTTTAATATAAACATTTGTAATAATAAATCAAATATAATTAATTAGTATAATTAAATAACATAATTAAATATAATGATTTTTGGTAAAATATTGTACAAGTGATATAATTAATTTATAAAAATTTTAAATTAATTTAGATGGTTAAAATATATATTATTTGATAAATAATAAATATTTTGTTTAAAATAATAAATATGATAATTATATGATTAATTATCAAAATAATAATATTAAATCTGAATAATTAAAAATTACCTTTTTAATTATTGAACTTTAACACTACTGATTTAAAATAATTATTATGATCTTGAAATCATTTTAAACAAATAAAATGAATTAAAATGATTTAATAACAATTAATAGGTTTATATAAGTTTAATTATCTAAATAATTAAATATAATAAAAATTCAGATTCTAAATTTATATAAACTCAGAATAATGCATCTTTTGTCAAAAGAATAATTTTGGATCATAATTATATAGTTATATAATTTAATTAAATTAAACTATATAAAAAGTATAAATACTGATTTATTTATATAAATATCAAATTTATATAAAATGTGAGTAATAACATTACTTTTGTAAGGATCAGTATTTAAAATAATTAATCTGAAACTTTCAGATTTTAATTCCTAAAAATCAATTTATTAGGAATTATTTAGTAATAAACTGTTTTTAATTATAAAAAAAAGTTTTATAATTATATTAACCGATTTTGTGTTTTTATAAAATGCAATAGTGTTTATACATAATATAAAAATTATTGGTAGGTGTAAAATATAACAGAATTATGAGTTAAAAATAAATGTACATCCCCGGGTTCGAACCCGGGTCAAACAGTTTCATCATCTTCAACCTCAAGATCAGTCAAAGTCAACATTGAGTCAAACAGTAAAGTCAACATGTCTAATTATCGGGAAAATCTAAGTTGTAGGATCGGTTTTGACACCGTTCGATTGCGTAACGACACGTTCGACGTGCGGAATCCGTGAACGTGCGTGACCGAACACACAAGAACGTACTAGAATATTGATTCTATTGAAAATACACTTATACAATCACTTGAGAGAGTTTTCTCTCTCTAGACTTTCTCTCTCTACAAGATTTTCTCCAATGTCAAAATGAGCAAAAGTCTTCTTCAAGCTAAATCATGATTTAGCTTGAATGGTATATATAGTGGTGTTGATTTAGCTTGAAATGACACAAGCTACTTTCAAGCTAAATCATGATTTTCCTTGAAATGACATGTGACACTTTCAAGGTAAATCACCACTTTCGAGCTAAATACATTAAACATACTATTTCAAGATATAATACTTTAAAGACTTGATTTCTTCAGTTCCTCGCTACGACTCGGATTGACGAAGGCGATAGACATTAAATGCATCAACAATCTCCCCCTTGGATATTGCCGCAGTCAATCCTTAGTCAAATTCGTAACGACTTTCCTTTCTCTCTCTCTTGATTCTTGCTCGAACAGAATCCCGGTGGATCTGTCTTCAGATTTAGCTCCCCCTTTCGGTAGTCTCTTCAGGCTCCCCCTTTCGTCAAGCTTCCGTGCTTTTGGGATCGACGCCTGGCTTTCCGTAGCCAAAGAATCAAAACACCTACATGTCTCAACCTCTCGTAAGACAAAATAATTTTGATTCTAAAAGAATTTACTTAAGATTCTCAAACATATAACACACAATATTGTGATTCAAGTTAATGAATCATCTAAACATTTGAGGATTATCTTCCAATTTCTTATCATCTTAACCAAACCAATTGTTCATCTTGTTTAGCCTTTGAGATTTTGAATATCAGTTTTTCAACATCAGTTGTCGAAAATCTTTTTGGATTTTTCAAAAATTAGGCTAAAACACAATAAAATCTTTTTGGATTTTGATAAAAGAGAAATGTAATGCAGAAATGAAATATGTACAAACATATTTTTGTGAGTTTGTGTAAGAGGATCATATCAGTTTTTGAGACACATCACAAGCACCGTTAAGCTTTTAATCGTTTTAAGTTCTAAACGATTCACGTTGATTGACGATATAATTGTCCTCTTAAGCTCAATCTAAAAACTTTCAAAATGCTTACCGATACGTTAAGATATATTAATTTTGCACTAAGTTCTTATGGACCCCACGATCTCAGCATATCCCCTCATCATGCAATACACTAACTCAAATAATGCCTTTAAACTTTCATCAACTGTGATATGTGCTAAAACAACGCAGAATGTTTAAACATTAACAATCAGGTCGATACTTCCGTATACGCAGAGAAAGTCCAATGTTTAAACAAAATAAGAAAAATAAAACAAGTTGAAGTTGTTTAGGCTTTAACCACCAGGTCGATACTCCCGTATACGCAGAGGAGGTCCAAAGCTTAAACGAAACACCAAAGAAAATAAAGCAGAACGTTTAGGCAACAACATCCAGGTCGATACTCACGTATACGCAGAGGATGTCCGATGCTTAAACAAAATAAAGAAATAAAACAAGTTTAAATCTTTGCAAAATAAACTGCACAATCACAGCGACTTTTCAGCAAAGTTGTGAAAGTTCACAAACTTAACTAGTTTTATGCTTTTTGGCATACAACAATTACTGAGTAGGCACACAGTCAAGAAGGACAAAACTAAGTACTATGCTTTTGACCATGTTTCCCACTAGAACTAGGCTTTTTCATTTAAGTTTGTATCATTATCGCAAATCTACTAGTCTAGCTGAGCCTATCGTCACATCTTTAGTGAGACCGTTTATCACATTTTAACTTTCCATTTCTTTAGCATGCTGTGATCGTCCACTGATTTACTATCATTTCCTCCTGTTCTCAACAAAACTCGTTTTGAATTTTTCAATGTTTTTGACTTTTCAAATTTTCTAATTTTTTTAAAATTTTTACTCCCCCTAAAATCAAAATATGTTTCAATTTTGATTTTCCGGAAAATTTGAAAAAACAAGTTGTACAAGAAACGTGACAACATGATGAGAATTGCACCAATTCTCCATCCACTTGGCATAAACAATCAGAACTCCCCCTGACAACAAACTATTTTCCCATTATGATTTCAAAACACTTAAGTTTGTTTTAATCAAAAATGGTTTTTCCGGAAAATTAGTTTTGTGTGTCGTTTCACAAACATGGGGTTTCATTCATCACTTGTTTTCAACTTCTTGTAGGTTTATCACAAACACAGTTACCACTTGTAAGATAGTTAAATCAAGTACAACTCAATGTCCTTAATTAACCACTTGTAAGGCGAAAAATCACCAGAGTGAAATTTCTCAAGAAATGTGCCGATTCCTACTCCCCAATTACCAACCTGGGAGTTCCGGCAAGTCAGGTTTTTCATTTAAACAGATTCACCCAAGCCTGACGGTCCTTGGGTGATTTAGAATTCTTGTTCAACAATGGTGGATAGTTTGCATCATCCATTGTTAAACCTGAATTCTCAGTTTTTACCTCAACTACCGGCTCTTCTGGCTTTGATGAACCAGAATCATTGCCTGAACGTGGCTTGTCTGACATTGAAAAGCCAGATTCATCGCCTGAAGGTGGCTTGTCTGACTTTGACATGTCAGATTCATCGCCGACCATTTTCTTCTTCTTTATCACCTCTTTCGTCCTCAGATTTGTATCTGATGAATGCGTTTTGCTTGATTTGTTGTTCTTTGGTGAGCAAGACGATTTATCAGAACTTTTATCTGTTTTACCAGTTGTATCCGAGGACAAAATCCTTTCCAGATACTCACTGGCCTTCTTTCTTTTCTTTCTCAGTCGGTCTTTCTGCCCTTGTGAAAGCTTCACTTTCTGTACTTTGGGCTTTTCTTCGACCTTGACTGATTTCTTCTTCACTACTTTCTGAGATTCAGCCCTCGATCTTCCCATTGATCTCATTGGGCAATCTTTTGTAATATGTCCTTTGATTTGGCAGTTATAGCATCTCCTCGTCTCAAACCACTGATTCTGGCAGTTAACAGCAATGTGTCCTTGACTACCACAAGAGTAACACACTCTGTTATCGTACCATTCACCACCTTCACACCAAACACTCAGATCATAGCATTGTCTGGCTTTGTGGTAATCATCACTCCTCCTGAAAGCTGGATTTAGCTTTGAAGCACTGTGGTCAAACCTGCACCACATATCACCAACTTTTTGTGAGTTTAAATTTTTAACTTTTTGTGATTTTTTATAACGATTGGATGACTGAACTGATGAGTTTTTAATCTGGTTTTGAATATTTTCTGATTTTTTAACTTTTTGTTTCTGTTCCACTTTCTTCTTCAAAGGTTTTTGCGTAGAACATTCACCCTTTTCAGTCGATTGCAGAACAGTTCCTTGGAATTTTTTCTCAATTTTTTCATTTTCATCATCAGTTTTCTCATCACAATCTGAATTGATCGGTTCTGGACACACATAAGGTGCAGAAGTCACAAAACCTTTCAACTTACTTTCTAACTCAGCAATTTTAATCCGATCAATTTTAGCTTCTTTTTCAAGCTGAATGATTTTAGCAAGATGAGAATTGATTTCAATTTGTTTTTCAAGATTATCTTTACCAAAAATATCTCTCTCATCTTCTAAAATCTTGATTTGTCTTTGAAAATCTTTTTCCATTTTTGATTTTTCATTTTCAAAAACTTTTTCTTTTTCTTTCAAAATTTTGTTTTCCAATGTCAAACTGTTCATGTCATTTAACAGTTTGTCATTTTCAATTTTCAGCTTTTCGCAATTCAATCGCAACTCCAGAATCTGTTCATCGTCAGCTTTCTTCTCATCCTTCAAAGCTGAAATTTCATCAACTAGTTTCTCTATCATTTGATCATTTTCTTCAGATTTCGTATTTCTAATCTTTTGAAGTTCAAGTTCTCGCTCTTCAATCTTTTCGATAAACAAGCTCAAATTCACGTCTAAATTTTTCTTTCTCAAATCTAACAAATACGTTCTCCACATATCACCCGGTAAAACATTTGCCAACTTGTTTACCCATTGCTCATCAGTCTTGGTTATCTTCAATCTCCCCATCTCCAAAACTAAATGGCAATATCGTTCAATCAATTCTTTAGTAGACTCTCCTTTGATACCTGTAAAATTATCAAATTTGTTATATGCAATATCTGCTGGACTCTGAACAAGATACGACTCACAATCCATGTTTCGGTGACAATAATCCGGTAACAATGAGTCGAGTGTAGAATTCGTTTGGTCGTGTATCCGAAACTTGTCAAATCTCCTCAGATCACACACTAATAACTCTCAAGCGGAATCGACGGATGTCTGAAGCGAAATCAACCACTAATCTTTCAAGCGAAATCGATGTACTCTGAAACAGTTGGTTCAAGCGAAATCAATTTTTAAAGCTTGAAGCGAAATTAACTGTTATATCTTGAAGCGAAATCAATGACTAATTTCCTGAAGCGAAATCAGCTATTTGGGCTTGAAGCGAAATCAAACAGTTTCTGTTGAAGCGAAATCTACTAGTCTGAAGCGAAATCAACTAGTCTGAAGCGAAATCAACTAGTCTGAAGCGAAATTAACTAGTCTGATTAAGGATTTCGCTTGAACTTCAAGCGAAATAGTGTTGTTTCAAGCGACACCCTGCTGAAAGTTACGAACTTGCACACAAAAATTCAGATTTCTCCTAAACGACAAGGAATTTCGATCTGAAACTTGGTAGGGTTGTTTAACACCTATTTTCGCACAACATACTAAAAAATCATCCGATTCGGACCAGTAAAACCCGTTCAATTTGATGAAAAACCGTCAAAAACGTGATAAATGAAAAATTTGAAGAAATAGATGAAAATCAGATCTGAATTCGCTGAAATCAGGTACGAATCAATGTGTTTGATCAAGCAATCGAGCTCCTAGCTCTGATACCACTTGTAGGATCGGTTTTGACACCGTTCGATTGCGTAACGACACGTTCGACGTGCGGAATCCGTGAACGTGCGTGACCGAACACACAAGAACGTACTAGAATCTTGATTCTATTGAAAATACACTTATACAATCACTTGAGAGAGTTTTCTCTCTCTAGACTTTCTCTCTCTACAAGATTTTCTCCAATGTCAAAATGAGCAAAAGTCTTCTTCAAGCTAAATCATGATTTAGCTTGAATGGTATATATAGTGGTGTTGATTTAGCTTGAAATGACACAAGCTACTTTCAAGCTAAATCATGATTTTCCTTGAAATGACATGTGACACTTTCAAGGTAAATCACCACTTTCGAGCTAAATACATTAAACATACTATTTCAAGATATAATACTTTAAAGACTTGATTTCTTCAGTTCCTCGCTACGACTCGGATTGACGAAGGCGATAGACATTAAATGCATAATGGGAACAACATCCAGGTCGATACTCACGTATACGCAGAGGATGTCCGATGCTTAAACAAAATAAAGAAATAAAACAAGTTTAAATCTTTGCAAAATAAACTGCACAATCACAGCGACTTTTCAGCAAAGTTGTGAAAGTTCACAAACTTAACTAGTTTTATGCTTTTTGGCATACAGCAATTACTGAGTAGGCACACAGTCAAGAAGGACAAAACTAAGTACTATGCTTTTGACCATGTTTCCCACTAGAACTAGGCTTTTTCATTTAAGTTTGTATCATTATCGCAAATCTACTAGTCTAGCTGAGCCTATCGTCACATCTTTAGTGAGACCGTTTATCACATTTTAACTTTCCATTTCTTTAGCATGCTGTGATCGTCCACTGATTTACTATCATTTCCTCCTGTTCTCAACAAAACTCGTTTTGAATTTTTCAATGTTTTTGACTTTTCAAATTTTCTAATTTTTTTAAAATTTTTACTCCCCCTAAAATCAAAATATGTTTCAATTTTGATTTTCCGGAAAATTTGAAAAAACAAGCTGTACAAGAAACGTGACAACATGATGAGAATTGCACCAATTCTCCATCCACTTGGCATAAACAATCAGAACTCCCCCTGACAACAAACTATTTTCCCATTATGATTTCAAAACACTTAAGTTTGTTTTAATCAAAAATGGTTTTTCCGGAAAAAGAGGGAATCGTATTGTAATAAATTGATAATAGTACAACGTAGGTTGATTAGAATTTGGATTGTTCTGAAACGGAGAAAAGAAAAAAAAAATCCTTTTGAATTAGGGTAACATGCCTTGATCCTATAGGTATTCTGTACTCTCATCGGTAGTTCCCGGATAGGCAAACGTGTGTCTCATCGTGGAGGTGATTTCATAATCGGGTAAAGTAGTTTCATAAAATCAATGAGGATCAAAGAAGACACGTAACAAGATGGATATCATTTATTCCACGAATAAACGACATCAATGACAAGTCAAAATAGTTGGGTTCTTATAACTTGGTGAAGTCATGCTTTAGCCTATAAGTGGATACTCATCCCAAGAATTCTCAGGTAAGCACAACTGGTCTCGCGTCTGATGAGATTTATACGAAGTGCTTGCCTAGACAGAAAACTCAGAATACAGGCATCCACCCTTCCAGATTGCACGAGTTCGTTATTAGAGCCCAAGACTTTGATGAGAATTTAAAAATCAGAAGAGGTTTTGAAAATAATCACCTAAGGATAGGTGATGAGCATTTGTAAAATCTAAAGATGAGATCTGTGGTGACGAGGCATTGGTTACAAAAGATTAGAATAGGGATGAAGACAAGGCAAAGATAACGGAAGAGTTACTAATGGAATGTGTCCTAGGTAAGTTATAGTCTAGGTCAAAAGTAATTTCTAATAACCTAAATCCCTATAACTATGGCTCTGAAACCAACCTGTAACACCCCGGCCGGAAGCAGAAAAGCCAAAGGTGTCACGTAACTTGATAGAATGCATTTGAGCACATGGAGATTATATTAAGTTGAAATATAATTTAAGTTCAATTCAATAGATTGCATTCATATCTGAGAATATAAGAGTACATAAACAAATACATCATAAATTGTTTCACAAGTGATAAGTTCGGATTTAATCTAAGGCAAAAGTCTTGATCAATCTTATGTATATATTCTTGCAAATCATGTCATCAAACATTGTCACCTGAAACATATGTTAGGGAAAAATATTTGGGTCAACAAACGGTTGAGTGAATTCATAGGTTTTTGTGTGAGTATCAGATTCATGGCTCGTTTGTATGTTAAAACAACTTGTACAACTTCGTTAATTGATATTAGAAAACCTATTTTGTGAAATGTTTGTATTGTAAATGAATAACCAAGTCAAAATAGATTGGTCATAATTTATAACCCTTACCATGAATCTTAACCCAAAACATTTGTTTATGTAAACCAAATCATAAATCGTTCTTATAATAAAACTCGTATGGTTTATATAGTTTCGTAAACATCGTTGTGTAACATTGTTTAAATCGTTCTCATTATAGAACATTGTTCATTCGTTTAAATCGTTTCCAATCGTTCAATTCATTCACTCGTTTAAATCGTTCTCGTTTTAATTGTGAAAACTACTTTTGGTCGTCTCGCTAATAACATTCAAACCTTTGTGACTCGTTCATCATTCAACTCGTTCTTGCATTAACAAACCTCCAAAGGGTAAGTTAACAATCATCAGATTCAGTCGTTACCCACTTAACCCACACATAACCATGGGTCTAGTTGATAACGGGATTTGTCGGATCCTATGGTACCATAACCTAATACTGGTCGGCTTGATCAATGCTAATGAATGTCACTCGTTATGTAATTACCACCAACAAGCTCGTTCACATTATTGAAATCGTTATTAGTTTAGTATAAACCATCTCAATCGTTTTGAAACCATTGTTAGAATATCGAAATCGTTTTGATACATATGAATCATATGTTTCATCCCAAAAATAATATAAAAAAAAGGACTATGAACTCACCTTGATTTCGGGTAAGTCCAAACAAGTATGCAAAGTGTGAGAGTTCTTGGAATTAAGATTCCACGTCACTCTAATTGATTGAACATGCAACAATATGGAATATGTATCAACAATAATGTTTAATTGGATAATTGGAAATCCTAAATCTATAGGATTCGGTAGTGTTTTGTTTAAATGATAATTATGTGGTTTGGATAATCTAACAAGAGGACTCGGAAAATGAATATGATATAAAGGAATTACTTATGAAAAATATTAATTTAACATAAATAATAAAATTGCAAAGATATGTAATTGTTTTAATATAAACATTTGTAATAATAAATCAAATATAATTAATTAGTATAATTAAATAACATAATTAAATATAATGATTTTTTGTAAAATATTGTACAAGTGATATAATTAATTTATAAAAATTATAAATTAATTTAGATGGTTAAAATATATATTATTTGATAAATAATAAATATTTTGTTTAAAAGAATAAATATGATAATTATATGATTAATTATCAAAATAATTATATTAAATCTGAATAATTAAAAATTACATTGGTCGACCTGGAGTCCTAGGAAGAATTTCATCTCACCCATTGACGACATCTCAAACTTTTGCTTCATCACTTTCTCGAAATCTTTGCAGAGTTCTTTGTTTGTCGACGCGAAAATAATGTCATCAACATAAATCTGGACGATCACACGATGACCATCGACTTCCTTTGTGAAAAGAGTGGCGTCCACCTTGCCTCGGATAAAGCCGTTGGCAAGCAAATGTTGAGAGAGCGTCTCATACCAGGCTCTCGGGGACTGATGTAAGCCATACAACGCTTTGTCCAATAGGTAGACCTTGTCTTTGTGAATTGGGTCAGTGAAGCCCAGTGGCTGACCAACGTAGACCTCCTCTTTCACTTTACTATATAGGAATGCCGATTTGACATCTAGCTGATATACTTTAAAACCTTTCCATGAAGCAAAAGCTAAGAAAATTCTGATGGCTTCAAGACGAGCAACAGGAGCGTAAACCTCTGTGAAGTCTATACCCTCTTGCTGACTAAAACCCTGGACCACGAGTCGAGCTTTGTTTCTGACAATAACTCCTCAGTCGTCTCTTTTACACTTAAATACCCACTTCGTGTTTATCTTCCTGTGACCATCAGGCCGATCCACAAGCTTCCATACACCAAGCTTATCGAATTGACTCAGCTACTTCTGCATTGCGTTGACCCATGAATCTTCAGTCAGTGCTTCCTTGTAGGTCCTCGGTTCGATCTGCGAGATAAAGCAACTGAGTGAAAATTCAGTTTGTAAAGGAGCAATTTTAGTATAAAAGCAAGTAAGGCCATGGTCAATCTGGCTTCTGGTGCGGACTCCTGACTGCAGCTCTCCTATTATCAACTCCTCGGGATGGTATGAAAGAGTCCTCGGCATAACTTCGCCAGGAACATCCACCTCGCCTTCCAAATTAGTAATGTTCTGATCCGAAACTTGTTCATTGTCAAGAACTGTCTGATCTGAAGATTGGATTTGCTCCCCCTCAGACTCTGAATCACCACGGTCAAAAGTAGAAATATCATCAGATTCTAAATTATCATCATTGACCACCGTCTGATTTTCAGGAGCAGGCTCGCGTTATGAAGTAGTCGGAGTTTTCTGAACTTCATCATTCTCTCCAGTATGACTTGGACCAGCTTCATCATCATTGGAAGTTTGTTGTTGACGTCTAGAAGACCTTTCTGGAAATCTTTCCTGAGATGCTTCATAATCTCATAAAATATCCAAATCATCAAAGAACTCTAGCTCTTCTTCTAACTCGAATGAATCCCATAAGGTATCGTAGTTGCATCGCCATGAGTCTGTGGGCTTTTGTGGAGGCATAGTATAGCCTTGACATTCAACATGCTGTGCTTCGATGATCCGCTTGAGACTTGGAACAAAAACTCTTCTGAGTGGACTGGCATATCCCACAAAGATACTGTCACACCCTGGCTTTGCGGAAGCGTGGTTAATTTTGGTGTGACTTCTTAATACCATAGCTTAATCATAACAAAGCTATATGAGTTAAAAACATGCAAGATCATCCATTAAGTTTTGAAAACCAAGTACAGTACCATTGTCTTGACGGGAACATACCCTAACAACCATAACCTTGTTCAACAGACATTACAAACTTAAACATAATATAAACATGGTTTAAGGACTGTGTCTTGTCCAGGAAAGAGACACATCCCCTAAACCCCGGATGACCTCGGGAATTAGTGCAGCGGAAAACATGCCATACCGTGCCAGATCTCGTTAATTTCCTGAAATACATGTAAGTTGAAAAATCAACAATAATGTTGAGCGAGTTCATGTGCAAGTGAGTATGTAAAACACTTGTAAGTATAAAAGTTTCCTGGTATGTAGCAGTGTAAGGAAAAGATCACCAATGGTTTGCAAGGCCATTAGCATGTTGTGAAATGCAAGTAGGAAGACTCAACCTAGCAGATTTTTGCGTCGGGCACAAAGTCACTCAAGGTCCGTTCTGTTGGTCCTCTTAGAGGTCCGTTCTGTTGGGCCTAGAGTTGGGCTCGCTACACCCAGATAGATCTACCGCTACTGTCCCTCGGTGTTCTGCCTACCCATTCACATGATCTAAGTAGTAAACCTCCTTACGTTAACATACCGTGTATAATAGTACTTGTAAACAAAGTAACATGTATTTCACCCCCGCAGTTAAGAAAACTGAAAACAGTTAGAGAAAAGGGGGACATGAACTCACAGTGAAGTGTCTCTACCAAGTATCTCCAAATCAGAAAGCTGTGCGACGAACTACAAGTACTAATTCTATTAGACGGACGGCCGTGCCTTAGCTTTATAGTTAAATCTTTTGGGAAATAGTTAGACAACTATTTCGTGTTTACGTTATGTATATACTTGGTAGTTAATCTCCTTCCCAAGGATGGGGGATTCAATACATGTGCGTTCAAATTACATCATTAAGTCTCACTTAATATATATACCTGTTGGGATTGAACCCTATCAGAGGAACAGATAATGTAAAGCCAAAACTGGATCAAAGCAGTGGATCCAGAATAAGCAGACGTTTACAGTTGGTTCATGCAAATCTCTCCCCTTGAAAGTGGTTTCATATCTGCTGACCTCCTATCTGCTGATCATACTAAGTGCTGACCTACAACTGCTGCTTTATATCTACTGGCCAAAGTCAAAGACTGATGGAAGTCCAAAGCTCTGTTGACTCAATCTACTGCCTTGGGTCAAGTACTGCTGATCCGGACAAGCAATGCTGGGTTCACAGCAGTGGAAGGATGCAGCAGCAGTTTAAGTGTCTTTTATGTAATATAATGTAATAGCAGTAGTTGAGTACATCAGTGTTTATAGATCAGTAGTTAGAGTTTGTTAGGAGGTTAGATGTCACTTTCATGGTGACGTCAGCTAAGATGCTCAGTGGTTTGCAAGTGCCTATAAATAGTTCAGTACTTTGTACTGTTCTATTAGCTCTTTTGATCAATCGTCTTCTTTGCACGAACAAACTACTGAGCTCTGGCTGAGGGGGAGTTTGCATTCTTACATCAATCATTGTAATCGTTGTTGAAACAAATTCAATCATTCGGTTCTTTGTGAAAAGATGTTTGATAAAAGTATTACTCTCGTTTGATTGTATGCAAAGTTTGCTTTCATCTTATTTCCGCTGCACAACTCTTTCATTTCCATCTTAATTACAAACGAAAATACAATAAAAAAGAAACTCAGATCCAACAATTGGTATCAGAGCTTGGACAGTCAAATTTGATTTAACAATCATTTTGACGTAAATAGTTCAGCTCATAACAGTTGATACTGATCGTTTGTTCGTCCGTTGAAAAACAGAGCAAGGATAAATCACCATTAAAGTTGATTTCTCAGTGTCTGTAAAACAACAAGAATGACGTCACAATCTCAGGATGATAAAAACAACATCGGCTCACTTTTTAAACCACCTATGCTAAAAAGAAATGAGTACAACATCTGGCAGAGGAGGATGGGTCACATCCTCGCTCAACAAAGCACAGGTTGTTGGAGGTCTGTCACCTTTGGTCCTCATGTTCCTTCAGTGCCAAGCGCTGAAGATGCTAAAAAGTTCGTTCCAAAACCAGTTGAAAATTACACCGAAACTGATTTTCAAAAGATCGAACTAGATGCTAAAGCGTTTAGCATCATAGCATCAGCGCAGCCCAATGAAATATATGCTGGACTGTTACACTGTAACAGTGCCAAAGAATTGTGGGACGCACTTAAGGAACAGTTTGGAGGTACTGAAGAAGTCATAGAAAACAATAGGGAAATCCTGAACCAACAGTACGAAACGTTTTGTCATGTTAGAGGTGAATCACTGACTCAACAATTTGAGCGGTTTAGTTGTCTCATCAGTGAACTGAGGCTTGTTAATACCACTTTTACAAACTCAACTCAAAACAGCAGGTTCCTCAGGTCACTGCCCGAAAAATGGGACACTATAGCCTTTGTCACCAGAAATTCACCTGAGTTCAAGGATCTGACCTTGACCCAACTCCATGGTCGACTCCTGACCTACGAAAGGGAGTTGAACCAGAAAAGGAAGTTACAAGAGTCAGGAAAAGCCGTTGATGATTATACATTCGGTAACACTGCTCTTTTGGGTCAAGAAGAATCTGGGAGCAGTGGTAAGGACCAGGGTTATGACCATTTCATTGACATAACTGTTGGAGCTAACTTTAACAACCCTGATCCTCACTCTACAAGTTATGCATTCACTGCAAACGAAAACCAGATGTCAGATAATTTAAGCTTTGAACTAAATGATTTGCAAGATTTTGATCCCACTGATTTAGAGGAAATGGACATCCTACACCAACTGGCTTTGCTAAGTGTTAGAACTAGCAAGTTCTACAAAAGAACAGGGAGAAAATTCCCAGGTTTGCATGGGAATCTAAGGGTTGGGTTGGATAAATCGAAAATCAAGTGCTACAAGTGTAATAGGTTGGGACATTTCGCTAGGGAATGTAGGAGTCAAAATACTGGTCCCATAATTACTCATCCTAGCTCAAATCCTAGACCTCAAAACCAAAACACTGTGCAGTATGCCCAATATGCCCCAGCAGCTCAAGTGAACACTGCTCACTATGTTGCTGCCCCTGTGCCAGTACATTATGTCCAAACTACTGTTCCACAAATCCAATATGTTCAAACCCCTGTTCCACAGGTACAAGTGCAACCTGTTGCACCTCAAACCACTGCTCCAGCAGCAACACAACCAGATCAACAAAGCTTTTTCACTCAAGGGTTTGTTGACTGGAGCAGTATGCCTGATGATCTTTGTGATGAAAATTTTGCACTCTATGCTTCTAATGATTCTTCACATGATGAGTTTTGTTTGATGGCACTAGAGTCAATACAGGAGGGGGTTGAAGCTGAGGAGGAACAGCAGTACTTTGAAACAGTGGAAGAGGTGATTGAAGCAGTGATTACTGCTGTGGCTGATGAAGTATTGTTGGAAGAAAGTTCAGGTACTCTGATTGAACCAATGACAGATCCATGGTCCTTAGAGGACAAAGAAGAAGAGAAAGAAGAAAAGGCTGGTGAAAAGAAGGTAAGAGCTGATGATGATAAAGATCATCAATGTGATTGTGCAATGATGGCAGCTGCCAAGGTATCTCCTCAAGTTCTTGAAAAACTGTGTTCAGATAATTGCATAATTGCTTTTGCTAACATCAAAGAGGTGAATGAACACCTTCGGGATAAAATCTTAACTGATGAGGTCAAATTTGAAAGCTCTTTAAAAGAACTTAAAAACAAATTGACTGAAAAAGAAAAAGAAATCAGCTGTTTAAAAGAAGAGCAAAGTATAACCAAAACCCAACTTCAAACTATGGTAGAAAAATACCAAGTTTGCAAAAAGGAGTTGGAGTCTGCCCAGATTACTTGTGAAAGATGGGTGGAATCCTGCAAAGGATATGAGGTTATGCTTGAAAAACAGAGAAAAAGCAATGTGAAGTTTAGGGTTGGGTATAGAAAATATGATGATGAAAACACTGCTTTTGAAAACTCTGTTCAAACCACTGATGAAGCTACTGAGCTTATCCCCACAAACAAGAATGGCCAAGAAGTGAAAATCACTGACAAACTTGGTAACAAAATCACACTTAACAGACCAATGGGCTCCTCCACTTTCAAGGAGCTTGAAGATCATTAGTTTAAACCAAGGAGCTTGAAGATCATCAGTTTAAACCAAAATGGTCTGATGAGTGTGATATTCTTGAAAATTTCAAGCCAATGGACTTTACATCAATTGATGGTGCTAAAGCTCCAAAAGCTAAAGTCATACCTCTCAAAGATATCCCAGCAGTGGTTAAAACCTCTGCTGCAAAGGAATCTGAAAAGAGAAAGAAGAAAGAAAAAAATTGATAACTTGTTTTGTGAATTCTGTGAGAAAAGGAATCATCTAACAAAAGACTGTTTCCACTTAAAAGCTTATGATCTAAACAAAACAAGTGTCATTGTTTCAGCAGAAAGCTGCATTGTCTGTGGGAAAACAAACCACAAAACTCAAGCATGTGTGTACCTCAAAAACTTTGATGTGAAAAAGAATGAGTACATGGCTAAAACATCCTTGAGTCCACCATCATCCTCATCATCTGTCAAATTCACCAAGAAACAACCACTGTTTGTGCCAGTACAAACAGCTGTTACAAAACAGCTAAACCAAACATCTGTCAAAAGAGATGTTCAGGTTACTGATGCACCCCCTGCCAATCAGTTCAAAAAAGGCAGAGAAAAACAGTCTTACCAAAGGATTCCACACATTTATGAGGCCTACAAAAGGCCCTCTAAACCCAAAGTGAACAGGCATCCTTTTGGTTACCAGCAGATGATTGGTCAGGACCCACAACAGTGGTTAGAGAAACACTGTCCTAAAACAGTTCAAACCCCTGACCTAACCACTGTCCATCATCTTGCATCCATTCCAGACACTGTTGAGACCCCATCCAAAGCCTTGTTGGCTTTGGAGACCTTAATGAACTAATCTTTTTACTTCATGTGCAGGGAGCTTCTGCATGCTTTGATAGTCTTTGGTATGTAGATAGTGGAGGCTCCAGGCACATGACAGGATGTAAAGCCCTCCTCAAAGACTTTAAAATCCATGGTGGGGGTGATATATCCTTTGGGAATAATAGTAAAGGGAAGGTTCTGGGGTCTGGTACAGTGCAATCTGGAAATGTAAAATTTGAAAATGTCAATCTAATAGACAATCTAAAATTCAACCTTCTGAGTGTGTCCCAAATGAGTGACAAGGGATTTGGGTCATTCTTCACAAAAGACTGTTGTAGGATTGTTGGACCAGAAATGGTCAAAAAGATTGAAGCAATAATTAAATCTGGTCATACTAAAGTTGTTGCTCAAAGAAGTGGCAATGTTTATGTTGTTGACATGTCAAAAGAGTGTCCCAGAGCTGATGCCTGTCTGTTCTCAGCTGCCTCTAACAAAGAGACAGAACTTTGGCACAGAAGGCTGGGACACACAAATCTTAAGACAATCACAGAAATTTCAAAAAATGGTTTGGTGAGAGGCCTACCACAAAAATTGTTTTCATGTCCTGAACATTGCATTTCCTGTTTAAAAGGAAAACAACATAAAAGTTCTTATAAGTCCATTGAAGAGTCCAAAACAACCCAGTGTCTGCAAATGCTACACATGGATTTGTTTGGCCCAGTTCAAGTCATGAGCCTTAAAAAGAAAAGATATTGTTTGGTTATTGTTGATGACTTTTCTAGGTTCACATGGACTTTCTTCTTGCACTCAAAAGATGAAACTGCAGGCATTTTGCAAGACTTTGTAATACAGGTTGAAAAGCAATTTGACCTTCCAGTAAAAAGCTTCAGGAGTGACAATGGCACAGAATTCAAAAATAGGGAGTTGGATGCCTTCTGTGTGAAGAAAGGGATTGTAAGGCAGTACAGCATCCCAAGAACACCAGAGCAGAATGGGGTAGTGGAAAGGAAGAACAGAACTCTGATTGAGGCTGCCAGAACCATGCTTGCAGATTCAGGTTTGCCTTTAACTTTCTGGGCAGAGGCAGTAAACACTGCTTGCTATGTTTAGAACAGAGTTTTAATAAACCCCAGGCACAAAAAGACTGCCTATGAAATTCTGTATAAAATTAAACCACTGATCTCATATTTCAAAGTGTTTGGCTGCCCATGCTTTATTTTGAATTTAAAAGATTCCATTTCAAAATTTGCAGCCAAAATTGATTGTGGTTATCATCTGGGATACTCAACCACTGCCAAGGCCTACAAAGTGTTTAATACACGGACCAAGGCAGTGGAGGAGACTTTGAATGTTAAGTTCAATGAACTTTCGTCAATGAAAATCCCAGCAAATCCTGCAGATCTGTTTGATCTTGAAAAATTCACTTTTGAAAATACTGCTGTCAAGACTAACAGTGCAGGTCCATCAGAGGATACAACACCAGACTATGGGTATGAAATCATCATCCCTCAAAGGTCTGCCACAAAGGGAAAAGCATCAGCTGTTCAAAACAGTTGTCAAAGCTCTACCACTGCTACCTCAACAATTGTTGACCAAAGTAGCCCATCAACCACTGCTTCCACATCCTCAAACACTGCTGACAAAAGTCCTCAAACAGTGGATAAAAGCCAGCAGTTGTCCACTTCACTACCTCCTATTCCACCACCTTTTGAAACCACTGCTGGATCATCAAAGTCCCCAGCAGTGGTTAGCTCAGATGATACACATTTGCAGCCTTCACCAACCAATGCCATCATACCATACCAAGGAGATTTAATCTTCTTGAGATCTCATCCACCTGATCAAATCATTGGCAACATAAATGAAGGGGTGCTCACAAGAAGCCA
The DNA here is from genome assembly GCA_030545235.1 of Helianthus tuberosus. Taxonomy (NCBI): domain Eukaryota; kingdom Viridiplantae; phylum Streptophyta; class Magnoliopsida; order Asterales; family Asteraceae; genus Helianthus; species Helianthus tuberosus. The sequence continues at coordinate 102,251,068 of CM060371.1, read as the reverse complement.
AACCCAAAACATTTGTCTTTTTGCTGGTTTTCTATCACTCCATCAGCCAGTCAAGTACCAAGAGGCACTGAGAGACAACAGCTGGGTAGAAGCCATGCAAGAGGAGCTCCAACAGTTTAAAAGACAACAAGTATGGGAGCTTGTACCACTGCCAGAAGAGGCTAGTCCCATTGGCACAAAGTGGGTCTTCAAGAACAAAACTGATGAAAGGGGTATTGTTGTCAAGAATAAAGCCAGGCTTGTGGTTCAAGGTTACAGACAGGAAGAGGGGATTGATTATGATGAAACATTTGCCCCTGTTGCAAGATTAGAAGCAATTAGACTGTTCCTGGCCTTTGCTGTCAATCACAATATGAAGGTGTTTCAAATGGATATCAAAAGTGCTTTCCTCTATGGTACAATTCAAGAAGAGGTGTATGCTTGTCAACCTCCAGGTTTTGAGGATCCATTTTATCCAGATCATGTCTACAGGCTAAACAAAGCCTTGTATGGCTTGAAACAAGCACCAAGAGCCTGGTATGAAACTCTTTCCAACTTCCTACTCTCAAATGGTTTCAAAAGAGGTACCATTGATAAAACACTGTTTTTAAAATGGAGAGGGAAGGATTTAATGATTGTCCAGATTTATGTGGATGACATTATTTTTGGAAGCACATGTAACTCAATGTGTGAAGAGTTTAGAGAACTCATGACAGCTGAGTTTGAAATGAGTGCAATGGGTGAGCTGCAATGCTTTCTTGGTCTCCAAGTACAGCAATTGCAAAATGGAACTTTCATTCATCAAAGCAAATATGCTAAAGAACTTTTAACCAAATTTGATATGAATGATTGTAAACCATGCAGCACACCCATGGCAACAAATAAGCTGGTCATGTCTGATGAAAAAGATGAGCTGATTGACCAAACACTTTATAGAAGCATGATTGGGTCTTTATTGTACCTAACTGCATCTAGACCAGACATCATGTTTGCAACATGTGTCTGTGCAAGAAGTCAATCAGCTCCCAGAAAATCAAATCTCATTGCTGTAAAAAGGATCTTCAGATACATAAAAGGTGCTCCCACACTTGGTATCTGGTATCCAGCTAATGGGAACATCAAGCTTTCAGGTTTCTCAGACAGTGACTTTGCTGGATGTCACACCACAAGGAAGTCCACATCAGGAGGGTGCCAGTTTCTAGGTGACTGCTTAGTTTCTTGGCAAAGCAAAAAGCAAGCAGCTGTTTCGACATCCACTGCTGAAGCTGAATACATTGCTGCTGCAAGCTGTACAGCCCAACTCCTGTGGCTTCAAAATCAGTTGCTGGATTTTGGTATCACTGCCTTAAAGACACCACTCATGTTGGACAGTCAGACAGCAGAAAATATCATCAAAAATCCAGTTTCCCACTCAACCACCAAACATATTGACATCAGACATCACTTTGTGAGGGACTGCTATGAAAAAGGTTTGATTTCTCTGCATCATGTCCCAACTAAAGACCAGCTGGCTGATGTGCTCACAAAAGCACTTGATACAGCCACTTTTGAAAGTTTGGTGTCTAGGATTGGGATGCTGAACATGGAATAACAAGCAACATCTTGTTTTTCTATGAATAAAAGCAATAAAATGTTTTCAGAAAATCAAAACTCCATCCTTAAAAATAGTTAAAAATGAATTTTTTTTTCATTAAGTCCTTAAAAGTCTGCCATTAACCACTGATTGTTCAAAAGTCTGCTACTTCAAAAGTCTGTCCACTGCTGAAAGTCAACCCCTGCTCTCTCATTATTTTGATAAACTCTGTTGTTCAAAAGCAGTGTCTTATCCACTGATATGCTATCCACTGATAGTAAAAATCATCCACTGCTTTCATACCACTGCCTTCATCAGTCACTTTCAACAAAAGTACTGTCCTTCACTTTCAACAGGGGTTGTCACGTGGACAGTACATATTGGTCAGACCTTTTGTAACGGCTGCCACCTCAGCATTCACTTTCTTCCCTATAAAATCCCCCACTCACCACCAAAACAAGGTTTTACTGTCGAATTGAATTCTTAAAAATTCTCTTCTCAAAGCAGTTTTTCTTCACATTTCTTCACAAATTTCTTCGATCAATCATCCTCAAAATGACAAAATCAAAGATATCTTCAAAACCCTCATCCAAATCATCCTCGAACACAGCCTCCCAAAAGGCAATCTCTACTGAAATTCCACATAAACCATCTCACAATCTCCTGGGTCTTCTCACAAAACCAGGAACCACCAACGTGTTCGATTCCATCATTGACATCATGGCAAAATCAAAGTATAAAACTTTGTTCATCGCCGATGCACCAATCTATTTGGCGACCCAAAGGGAGTTTTGGAAGAATGCAACCCTTGAAACACAAGGAGACACTGCAACCACCATAAACTCTTCTATAAAGGGTAAAGCTGTCCAAATCACGCCACAATCCATTTCAGAAGTCTTTCAACTCGATGATCAAGAAGGTAAAATCTCTTTCACTAAAACCGAGTTGCAAACTGACTTCATTGAGAGAGGGTATGAATCCACAATGATGAAGAAAATTACCTTAGAAAAAGGTTATTTTCCTTCTACAACCAGATTTTTATTTCATACCCTCCTACTATGTGTTTCAAACAAAACCACTTATTTTAATGAAATCCTTTTAAAGATTCAAAATCTGGGATATGCTATTCTTCAAGGAGAAAATTTTAACTATTCTCGGGAAATTTTTAAAGATTTGGTTAATAATGTTGAAACAAAATCATTCTTACTGTTTCCAAGGTTTTTAAGTTACTATTTTTCAAAGAAATTCAGTAAGGATGATTTAACTGTAATAAACCAGGGTGATCCTACTCAAATAAACAGTTTAACTACTGAAACTTTTTCAAGGATGTTAGCACCCTGCAAAACACAAGCAGAGGTGCCTGAGCAGATTTTAGTAGTTACAACTGCTCCTCAGGTATCTGCTGCTGAGCCCACTGCTCAAGGTGATCAGAGCAGCAGCACAACTGCTTTGAAACCCACACCTACAATCACCAAAAAGCCAACAAAAAGAAAAACACAAAAACCCCCCAAAACCCTCAAAAAGGCAACTCTGGAGGATGAGATACCAGAGCTTCTGCCAGTGACAACACAAAAGTCACAAGAAACCACTGCTGCTTCTTCCTCACAGCAGTTGGTACAAATATCTCAACCCATAACCCAAACTCCTCCTGTTTCTTCACAAAAAGAACAGGTTGTACAAATAGGGTCTCCACATCATGATGCTCTGGAAACACTCGTTTCTATCATCCACAGTCCAATGCCCGGGACACATCCTACTTCTACACCAACCATCACATCCACATTTCCCTCACCAATAAAACCACTGTTGGATGCAATTGATTTGAACCAGGCATTATCCAGTCCTTCTCAATCACCTATTAATGAGAATATACCTCAACAACTGACTGGGTCTGATGTATCAATCTTTGCTAACCCACCAACACAACCTGAGGAGGTTACACCCCTTGAGTTACAAGTAACTCTTGGTGGTAATCCAAGTGAAGCAGCCACTACAACTGTTACACCCACTGGGTTACATTTGGACAGTGGTTACATTCATAAGACTTCCTTGGAGGCAATTCCTTTTATAGCACCTCTGTCAACCACCAGTGGATTTATTTATCCTACTGGCAACATCAAAAGGTTGTCAAGTGTTGAAGGAAGAAGACCCCAGTACCAAGAAAAAGGGGCATCAGTGGTTAATGTTTGGAGTATATTCCCTACATCTACCACTGATAAAACCACTGCTAGTGGGAAATCAGATGATCCCATTAACTTGGGTGATGGTTTAAAGTACCAGAAATTGACGGATCATATTGCAAAGCTTGATAACTCTGTTGCAGAACTCAAAGATATGCTACAACAGGTGTTACAAGTTCAGAAGGTACAAACAAATGCTGTTCCACCTCAAGCACCTGCTCCACAAAGGACACCTGCTACAAATGAGCTCTGGAATCTATTTCAATCTTTTCTCCAACAACAAGCACAATTAGCAGATCAGCAACATGAAAAACATGTACAACAGCTGAGAAATGCAATGGAGTCAAGATTCAAGAACACTCAGGCTGACTTAAAGGCTCTCAAAACTCAGATCTTGCACACCACTGGCACTGCTCCTCCAAACGTACGTTTCATTTATGACCTCCCAGAAGATAATGCCAAAAAGGGGGAGAAAATTAAGGAGTGGAAAAGGAAGGGTATAGAAGATGGTCTTTATCTTGAACCAGAGAATTCAAACATGGCCAAAAAGATCCCTTTGCCAGATGGCAGCAAGAAGATTGATGTGACAACAAATGCACTAGCAGAATCAATTGCAAGTGTGAAGAGAGATAGAGAGGCCAAAAGGAAAGCCAGGGTGGACAGAATGGATCATCCAGATCAGGGTACTTCTGGGTCAAGGGATCATGAAAATCCTGTTGAGGAAAAGAAGAGGCCTACTAGAAAAGTAAGGCAACCCAAATCCATTCCAACCAGACGTTCAAAGTCTGCTCAAAAACCACCGTACAAAACAGCTGATGCAGCAGGAGTTACAAAAACCACTGCTTGCCAAACAGTTGTTCCATCAACACACACCACTTCAACACACACAACATCTACTGCTTTACCATCATCACCACCAAAAACAACACCTGCTGACACACAGCAGAAGACACCAGATGTTATAACATCTGTTGTTATGACAGCAGTGGTTGAAACACCAGTTGTTTCAACAACTGTTAGTCAATCACAATCCACTGCCACTACATCTACAACCACTGTTCCATTCAAAACATCATCAGTCTCTCCTAAACCAAAAAGGAGAAGGCTAATTTTAAAAGATGATGACACACCTCCGTCACCAACATCTTCAAAATCTTTAGCTCTTGTCACAATACCAAAACCTGTTCCTCTCTCTTCAGTTCCAATGTACAAGCCCTTACCTCCTGCAGGTGTTCAATTTCCTCTTGAACTAGCAGCTGTTAGAGATGAAATAAAATCCTTCTACTATGAGGATGACCCTGCCAAAAGGAGGTTGCCATCAATAAAAGGATATCCTTGGCCTAAAAATGTTGATGAATACTTGGAAATCAAAGCAAAGCAAGCAGAGGATATCTCAAAAAGAAACACACAAGGGAAGTCTGACAAAGAAATTTCAAGAAATTATCAATATTTGCTCACACAAGTCAGATCCCTAGAGCAATTTGCAAAAAATGTTAGTCAACAAATTTCTGAAAGAGCAGCTGAATCTCTGAAGAAAGACTACATTGAAAGCATCATGGCTCACAAAAAGTACAAAGGAGAGAGATATATGTACAAAGAGTGGACTGTTCCTGAGCTTGAAGATGAAGCTGCAAGAATTCAAGACATGATAAAAAGGAAGGTCACTCACACTCCTCCTAACTGGGCAAAATTTAGAAAGAATGTACCTGACAAACAGGAAGAGCTGAAGAGGATGAAAGAGGAATTGGTAGCAGCTGATTATGGTAACAAAAGACAAGTTGCTAGATGGAAAGAAGATATGGTCAGGGCTACTTACAAAAGGTTGGAACAACTAAGAAAGAAAGATCCCACAGTTCCTCAAAAGCCTGACTATCCTGAAGCAGCGGTTTCAAAAAGACCTTCAAAGCTGCAAATCAGGAGATCCACAGCTCCAGTTGGTGCTACCATCTACAAAAGAAGGCCACACAAACAACTGATTGCTGAAACCATCAAAGAGTTAATGGAAGGTGAAGACCTTGGAAAAGAGGGTATAAAGAAAATGATCATGGAAACTCTTGGTTTGGATCAAACTGCAAGTACTGCTCAGCCAGTCATGAATAGGCCAGCCTCTCCAAATACTTCTGCAAATAAACATCTCCCAAGAAACCCACCAGGCTCAAAAATACAAAAGTGGGAAACTGACAAACAGACCTACGTATTGACTTTGCTCAGGTCTGGTGGAGGAGTGGAGAAAATATCAAGGGAACAAGCTCTTGGCCTGAGTCTTGAAGATTTGCAGGATCTCCTTGATCTTCCACTCAGCAGGTATGATGAAGATACAGATGCCCTAGACTTTGAACTACAATTCAAAGGTCAGATAAGGGAGCTGTTGTTGAGGCAATAAAGATTTCCACAAATAATGAAGAGTTTTGGCATTATCTGTTCCAGGGGGAGATTGTTGGGATTGAACCCTATCAGAGGAACAGATAATGTAAAGCCAAAACTGGATCAAAGCAGTGGATCCAGAATAAGCAGACGTTTACAGTTGGTTCATGCAAATCTCTCCCCTTGAAAGTGGTTTCATATCTGCTGACCTCCTATCTGCTGATCATACTAAGTGCTGACCTACAACTGCTGCTTTATATCTACTGGCCAAAGTCAAAGACTGATGGAAGTCCAAAGCTCTGTTGACTCAATCTACTGCCTTGGGTCAAGTACTGCTGATCCGGACAAGCAATGCTGGGTTCACAGCAGTGGAAGGATGCAGCAGCAGTTTAAGTGTCTTTTATGTAATATATTGTAATAGCAGTAGTTAAGTACATCAGTGTTTATAGATCAGTAGTTAGAGTTTGTTAGGAGGTTAGATGTCACTTTCATGGTGACGTCAGCTAAGATGCTCAGTGGTTTGCAAGTGCCTATAAATAGTTCAGTACTTTGTACTGTTCTATTAGCTCTTTTGATCAATCGTCTTCTTTGCACGAACAAACTACTGAGCTCTGCCTGAGGGGGAGTTTGCATTCTTACATCAATCATTGTAATCGTTGTTGCAACAAATTCAATCATTCGGTTCTTTGTGAAAAGATGTTTGATAAAAGTATTACTCTCGTTTGATTGTATGCAAAGTTTGCTTTCATCTTATTTCCGCTGCACAACTCTTTCATTTCCATCTTAATTACAAACGAAAATACAATAAAAAAGAAACTCAGATCCAACAATACCTTTCCAATTCCAAAATATAAGTATTTTTCTCAAAAATATTATATTTTCATTTCACATAATTTTTCTCCAATAATACGTTGTTAAAATACGCGTTCATAAATATTTCGTAAATGCGTAAGTTACGTTTTAACAATCGAGTGGTAAAATACTTACCGGTGTAACTTATATATTTATGGTGAAAGCGTTCGTATTATTTTGGATCGTTAACGTTCGTAAATATTATTTTTACTCTAAAAATAATATTTATGTATTTCACAAAATAATCATAAAAAGGTGTGAAAAATATATATACTTATCACGTTAACTTTTGTGAAAATCCCACCTCCGAGTATTTAGTAAATAAAGTCATGGCGAAATTTATATTGCGAAAACATGTCAAAAATGAGTCTAACACTTGTAGTGTAAATATTTCTAAGTGTTAGGTTTTTAGAAAAATTTCGCCAGAGTTTCCTCTGTAACTGGAGGTGGCCACGCTTTCAAGCGTATCATTTTCTTTATCAAATCAAATCAACCAATGTTCTCAACATTATCAAACAACTTTTCGACATTTTAACTACTCAAAGATAGACATAATCGTAAAAATATACGAACTTGTGGTTTGTCTAAAAATATGTAGTAAATCTCTTTACTTTTAATGGATCTTTTGTGTAAATAATACGATTTTGTAAAAACCTCGTTTTTAGAGAAAATCCATCCTTACAACTTCTAGTAACATTTGACAAAACTAGTTCCTTGTCGGATCTTTTCATTTCACAAGTGTTTACACACTTGTGGTTTATAAAATCACGCTTGTTAGTATAAAATCCTTCTTTAAAATACATGATTTCTTTGATATGTGGTTCTTTGAAAATACCACTTGTAGATGCGTAGATCCGCTTGTTTTAAACACCATTGTACAAGTTAAAACACTTTTACACAAATAAAACATTTTTACACAAGTTCATGTTTCGTGTGTGGTAGAGTTTCACCTTTTAACCCTTGTGTTATCCAAAACAAGCTTATGTTAAGATCAACGATCTTACCAAACCGGGTTAGACGGTGATCCGAGCTACCACAACATAGATCGGGTCTAAATAACCATACATTTCAAATACTACAACTTTTACACAACTTATAAGCTATTAACCACCATTTTTCATGTTTTTAGTAGACTTTAGTTCATCAACTTGCATTTTAACGTGATTTAACCGATAAAAATTCTTTTAACCACTTTAGATAAGTTCAAATATGAGTTTTAAGTGTTATACCTCTAGCTCAAGGCTAGGGAAGAATCTATGCGCAAATGAGGTGGATAAAAGCCAAAGAAAGAGGTCCTTCGTGTTCCGCTTGCTCCAAGCTTCCTAATACGTGACCTCTAACACTTGTATGATGATGGAATGTGATGATCAAGAACCGAAAGTATGATGGGTGTGGGTGGGGGTCTCGGCCGAAAGTGATAAAGAGAGGGAGAGTTGGTTTTTGTGTTGTGAGATATGATGAAAGTTAAGTGTGTTTAGAGGTTAATTTTATAGACAAATCTCATGGTCTTTAACCCTTGGTAATTATGTCTAGATGATATCCAACATTTGAAGATTAAATAAATCAAAGTTATACTAGGGGTGTCCCCTAGTTTGGGGCCGGTTAGGATGGGGGGGGGGGGGGTTAGTTCGATCTCAACTGGGTTAGTTAGGGTAACTAAGTTAAGTTAGTTAAGTGTTAAGTGTTAAACTTAGTTACTTGTATGTTATGCGTTATGGCGGGTGTTAGGGTAATCAGGGACCCTAACTGGCTCAGAAAAATATAAATAGTGAAAATAACAATATTTTCATGTTCCGGGTATAGTCCGGTTGTTCGGTTGGATAGTAATTCGTTAAAGCGCTTAGCAAATCTTAAAGTGTCGTTATTGTTATTTTTAGTGACACAATTTAATTTCAACACTTTAGAAAGTGTCTAGTAGTATTTTCCCCATATTTTGGCACTTTACTAGTCAGCTAGAAGCTGGATTATTTATTAAAGTGCTGTGCTTTGTGCTTAGAGTACGTTTTAGGCACATCCAGTCATTGTAACTTATTCCTAGAGACGCAGTTCCACAACCCTTATATCCCTACACTCACTGCTAGTGTAGCAAAACATCTCAGGCTCTTACAGGCCTTAGAGGCAGTGTTTGCCTGATGCTGGCTTTATCAGCATGTTCAGTAGGTTATCCGTGATAGTGCTACTGTGCTTTTTGTGCATCATGTTTGTCACTAGGGTTTAGCATGTAAATAATGTAGTGACGATAAGCAAAGTATGATGCAAGTAAGTACATGTATCAGAATTCAAGTAGCAGTTCATCAGCTAGTTCAAGCAAACAAAGTAATTAAGCAGTAATTAATCATTAATTAAGTCGTACGGATACCTGGTTTAGTGCGGGTTGTCACATTCTCCCCCCGTTAAATAAATTTCGTCCCGAAATTTAAGTTCTGCTTGTAGATGCAGGGTTCTTAGGAAAAAGGTGGGGGTATTTCTCTTTCATCCGGTCCTCACGCTCCCAGGTGAACTCAGGACCATGTCTGGCATTCCAACGAACTTTGACGAGTATGACACTGCTCCGGCGGGTCTTGTTAACTTTCCAATCTGTGACCTCAACAGGTTCTTCAACGAAGTGGAGCGTGTCGTCAACATGAATCTCGTCGATGGGAATGGCAACGTCAACTTGAGTTGGACTTTTCTTTAGATTGGATACATGAAATGTATCGTGAACACCATTCAGTTCAGCAGGTAGGTCCAACTTGTATGCTACTAGTCCTATCCTTTCCAGAATCCTGAAGGGACCAATGTAGCGCGGATTTAACTTCCCACGCTTCCCAAAGCGTGCCACCCCCTTCCAGGGTGATACCTTCAATAAAACCATTTCTCCAACTTGGAAATCCACATGTTTCCGGTTTGGATCCGCATAGGCCTTTTGTCTGTGGCGAGCTGCTTCGATGTGTTTAAGAATCTGCGCGATCTTGTCTGTCGTCTCTTGGACGATCTAGGGACCAGCGAGTTGCCTATCACCTGCGTCAGCCCAACATAGAGGTGATCGGCACTTGCATCCGTAAAGGGCTTCGAATGGCGCGACACCAATACTGGTGTGGTAGCTGTTGTTGTATGAAATTCGACCAAAGGTAAATGTTTATCCCAGCTACCGCCCAAATCCGTAACACACGCTCTCAGCATGTCTTCCAAAGTCTGTATCGTTCGCTCGCTCTGGCCGTCAGTTTGCGGATGAAACGCAGTGCTCAGATTCAATTGGGATCCAAACGCTTCTTGGAAGGATTGCCATATCCTAGACACAAACCTTCCGTCTCTATCAAAGATGATCGAGAGAGGTACTCCATGGCGTGCGACAATCTCTCTCATGTAAATTTCCGCAAGTTTACTAGTACTGTCTTTCTCCTTGATTGGCAGAAAGTGTGCGGACTTTGTTAGGCGGTCAACTATCACCCAAATCATATCATGGCCTCTTGGCGTTCTTGGCAATTTCGTAATAAAATCCATGGAGATTTGTTCCCATTTCCACTCGGGAATCTCGGGTTGTTGCAGAAGTCCTGAAGGCTTCTGGTATTCGGCTTTAACCTTAGCGCACGTTAAACATTTGCTCACGTAAACAGCAACATCGCCTTTCATCCTAGGCCACCAATAGTAATCTTTGAGATCCTGGTACATCTTATCCGATCCAGGGTGGATAGAGTACCGTGACTTGTGAGCTTCGTCAAAAATAACTTTCCTTAAATCACCAAACAGAGGAACCCAAATCCTTTTCCCAAAACATAACGTTCCTTCTACGTTTGGTACCAAAAGTTTCTCCATCCCACGGAGATATTCTTCTTCGAGGTTTCCTTCCTTGAGAGCTTCCTTCTGCGCGGCACGAATGCGCAAGGAAAGATCGGTTCGGACAATCATTTCCAAAGCCCTAACCCTTATGGGCTTGATTCTCTCTTTACGACTTAGGGCATCGGTGACCACGTTCGCCTTCCCTGGATGGTACTTTATCTCGCAGTCGTAGTCGTTCAACAATTCAACCCATCGTCTTTGCCTCATATTCAACTCCTTCTGGTTGAATATATGCTGTAGGCTCTTGTGATCTGTAAAGATTGTACATTTCGTACCATAAAGGTAGTGTCTCCAGATCTTTAAAGCAAAAACCACTGCGCCAAGCTCTAAATCGTGTGTGGTATAGTTCTTTTCGTGCACTTTCAGTTGACGCGATGCGTAAGCAATAACCTTTTGGCGTTGCATCAACACGCAACCCAATCCTTGGCGCGATGCGTCGCAGTATACCACAAAATCATCAGTACCTTCTGGTAGAGCTAAGATAGGCGCGTTGCAGAGCTTATCCTTCAATATCTGGAAGGCTTCCTCCTGCTTGATTCCCCAATCAAACGTCTTATCCTTCTGGGTGAGGAGCGTCAAAGGTTGAGCGATTTTTGAAAAATCCTCAATGAACCTTCGGTAATAGCCAGCCAAACCCAAGAATTGCCGAATCTCGGTTGGCGTCTTTGGCGTTTCCCAATCCTTGATCGCTTCGATCTTTGTTGGATCTACGTGGATTCCATCTCCATTTACCACGTGCCCAAGGAATTGCACCTCTCGTAGCCAAAACTCGCACTTAGAGAATTTGGCATATAGCTGTTCCTTCTTCAACAGCTCTAGAATGGCTCTAAGATGCTGCTCGTGTTCAGCCTTCGTCTTTGAATAAATCAAGATGTCTTCGATGAATACAATCACGAACTTGTCCAAGTACGGCTTGCAAACTCTGTTCATCAAATCCATAAAGACTGCAGGTGAGTTTGTCAAATCAAACGGCATAACAAGGAACTCGTAGTGTCCATAACGAGTTCTGAAGGCTGTCTTCGGGATACTCTCCTCTTGTATCCTTAACTGATGGTATCCAGATCGAAGATCGATCTTTGAATAAAAGCTTGAACCTTGAAGTTGGTCGAACAAATCATCAATTCTTGGCAGAGGATATCTATTCTTGATCGTCAGCTTGTTTAACTCCCGGTAGTCAATGCACATTCGAAAACTACCGTCCTTCTTCTTGACAAACAGGACCGGAGCTCCCCAAGGCGAGAAGCTTGGTCAGATAAATCCTTTGTCTAACAACTCTTGAAGTTGTGTCGACAGTTCCTGCATCTCAGACGGAGCAAGTCTATAAGGTGCCTTAGCCACAGGCGCGGCGCCTGGAACTAAGTCGATGTGAAACTCTACTTGTCTCTGAGGTGGCGGTCCCGGCAAGTCTTCTGGGAAGACTTCTGGATACTCCCTTACGACAGGGATGTCTTCGATTCTTGGCTCAGCAGCCTTCTTATCCACAATGTGCGCCAGGAAAGCAACACATCCTTTCTGCAAACACTTCCTTGCCTTCAAGCAGCTGATAATCCTCAACGGCGTCTCACGCTTCTCTCCATGAACAACAATGGTCTCACCATCATCGATTGGGATACGAACAACCTTCTCATGACAAACTATCTCTGCTTTGTTGCCTGATAACCAATCCATTCCTACCACCACATCGAAGCTTCCCAACTGGACTGGTAGTAGATCTAGAGCGAACTCACGCTCTCCTAATTCGATCACACAACCTCTAATAAGTTCATTGGCTTCTACTAACTTCCCATTGGCCAATTCGATCGAGTAGGGAATATCTAACTTATTAACGGCTAGACCAAGCATATTCTTAAATTCTAGCGACACGAACCTATAATCGGCACCAGTATCAAATAAAACGGATGCATAGCGTTGGTTCACAGGGAACGTACCGGTAACAACATTGGGGTCCTGGCGCGCTTCCCTAGCTTCGAGTTGAAACACTCTTCCACGGGCTTGGTTTAAGTCTGGGCAGTTCTTCTTAAAATGCCCGATATCACCGCAGTGAAAACACCCAAGTCTTTGCCCGTTTCCACCAGCTTGGTCATTCCTCTGATTACGATTCACAGCGCCCGCTTGGTTAGCATTGTTGCCTCGATTCTCGTTACCTCCATAGTTTCCTTGTGGGCGATTTCCACCACGATTGTTATTCATATTCTCAAATCCTCCCTGGCCTCCCCGGCCAGCACTAGCCCAACAAGTGTCCTTCGAGTGGCCACGTTTCCCACATGCGTCGCATACTTTTGACCCGCAATGACCAGAATGGTGGCGTTGGCAGACGTTGCACTTGGGTTGGGTGCCCATGTATCCTTTTCCTTTCTTCTCTCTACCAGCCGTAACCCGAGCCGGCGAGTCTGATCTTCCTTTCCTAACCGCCACACTGGCGCCCTGCTTGAAGTTTGAAAACTTCCGTTTGTTACCACCTGAGGACTCGACATGAGTCTCTGTCTTCTTGGTCTTGATCTCATCAAACTTGTTTAGGCGGATCGCTTCCTCAGTGAGAGCTACGCTCAAATCGATGGCTTCAGTGATAGTTGCTGGCTTGAATGAAGTTACCATGCTTATGATTTGAGGAGCTAATCCCCAAATGAAGCGCTCGATTCGCTTGTATTCTGGTGTAACCATGTAAGGAACCACTTGAGATAAGTCATGGAATCTTTGAACGTACTCTGCTACCTTTGGACCGTCCATTTTCAAGTGCCAGAATTCGGTCTCCAATCGCTGGATTTCTGCGCGGGAACAGTACTTCTTGCGCATGAGTTCCTTTAGTTCGGTCCAGGTCAGCGCGTAGGCAGCAGCTTCGCCTAGTGTCTGTACTTGTAGATTCCACCAGGATAGGGCTCCATCTAAAAACAGCCCTGAGATGTAGGTGACTTGCTGATCCAGCGCGCACTTGCTCATGCGTAGAACAGATTCGGTTTTCTCAGCCCAATGAACGAAGGCGACGGCACCTCCGGTGCCATCAAAGTTTACAGGCTTGCAGTCTAAGAACTGCTTGTAGGTGCACCCTGCACGTACGTTATAACATATGAATGGCATTAGCATCATCGCTAAAGATATCCAATTTGGTCACGGTATGTCTTAATGACTTAGTATTACCGTGTGGTGGATTGTTATTGCCTTGGTTAATACTTCCGCTCGTTCCGGGCTGGGATGCTGCATACTGTGCTATGGCAGCAGCAATAATCTGCTGGAGCTCTGCCTCATTAGTAGGCATGCGTGTCTCACGTCTTGGCGGCATCTTCTAAAAGATGTTTTAAGTTGGTCAGGCCATAGTGAAGCTCCGATGTTATAATACGTAAGTCAGGTCATAATGTAGTGTACGTATATAACGATAGTAATAGTATAACCACATAACATCTCATGTTATCAATACATCACAAATACCAATCACACAACATCCCATGTCATCAAAATACAAATAAACAATCAAGCGAATCAAATATGATGAGAATACTGCGATTGCCATATATCGAGACCACATAGTAAGTGTATCAGTACATCCCTGTATCATATAATCATCAATCAACTAGGGGCTACATCACCCCTGTCCAAAAACTATATCATGTCAATGCCAAATGCGTCAAACAAAAGTCAGGATCAAATGTAGTCTCCAAAAATGTTGTGCAATCCAACAATCGCCGTCTTCTCATCCTCGTCTATCCAAACAGTACTGATGAGCTCTATACAGATGGTGGTGGAGGAGGAGGAAAATGGGTGTAAAACAAACGACGTAACTGGAGCCAGTCCGCCTCCATAGCCTGCTGAGTACGAATGATAGAAGCAACCTGCTGCTCTAGTGTAAAGAGACGGGCAGCATAATCTGGGGGTAACGGTCGAAATGTCTGCAGAGGAGAGTGCGTCTGACCATGGCACGTACATGGTGGCAGCTGAGCTCTCTCAAGCTCCTGGATGCGCTGCGTGTGCGACTCGTGCTGGGCGACAAAGGACATCAAGACGTCCTCGATAGTGTGTCCTATGTGAAAAGCATGGTAGGGATCAGTAGGTGGCATACCAGAGCCTGGTGCCCAAAGAAACGGCTCTCTGGTGGGGTCGAAAGGTGCCACGTGAAATGGAGCGACAGAGGGTGGAACAGATGACATCTGGGCATAAAAGGGATAGACATCGGTACATGCCCAAAAGGATGGGCTGAAGAACCCTCTCCAGCCCTCGCTGGAGGTACAAACTGAGGAACCTGAAAAGAAAAGTCAGCAGGTCGTGTATCAGGGATCTGAGGGGGAAATGGTGCAACATCCTCATCAGCAGGTATCCAACCGTGCTGTGCATGCTCGTCTGGTGGATCCATGTGTGTCGCGAACAGTGCATGCTCGGGCTCTAGTGGAACGGGATCAGGCGCAACAAAAGGGTGCACATGTGCAATGTGCTTAACAGGATGGTCAACAGGTATATCAACAACAGGTAGAGGAACGACAGGATCAACAACAACATGATCGCCCTCTAACAAAGGAACATCCACGGGGAGATCATCAACAGGTAGGTCTGCTATAATAGGCTCAAAAGGGATGCCAACATGTACGGGGTCATGCTCAAGTATGGGGTCTAGAGCGGCTACCTGCTCAGGAGCGACGACAGGCTCAGGGTCATCGAAAGCCATCTCGAAGTCAAACTCTGGGTCGATAGGGTCTACTGGGTCAGCTGGATCCTCCATGGGCTGATCCATAGGTATAAACTCGATATCACGATCCGGGTCGTATCCCGGGGGAAAGATAGGATCAGAATCCTCTATGTCATCATGGCCAAACTCAAAACTGGGTAAAGGTGCAACAGAAGATGCCTGGTCAGGATCAGAATCGTGCGCAAAGTGCTGTGCGCTCAATGTGTGAGAAGGTGCGGATGCCACAGACTCGAAGGAGTCTGGGACAGGAGAATGTGCTGGCGAATCCTCAGCGGGAACGTCAGCGATCATCAGAAGATCGTCCGCAGGAAGAAGGGCCTCGCCCTGGATCTCATCCTCAAAAGGCTCATCCTCAAACAGGTCAACATCGCCGTCAGCCTCGGCGTCAAGAAGGAAATCATATGCTGGATAAACGACTAAGGGTATAGGAGCCGGAATCTCTACTAGAGGTAGGTACTCAGCGGGAGGGTCATCTGCAGGCTCATCAGCACCATCGGGTAGTGCGAAGGGCTGGAAATCGTCCTCATCAGTACTGGTATAGTCAGACATGTGCACCTCGTGCTCGGAGGATATAAGGTCATCAGATACGATAGGTATGGGTCCCGTAATGTCCGAATCGTCGGTACCGGCGGAATCCATGAGTCTGTAACATAAACACAAATATGCTCAAATAATCAGTTATACAATCAGATAATCACACAAGTCACCAAGTAAGATATCACATAATTCTCCTAGTCCCACTAGCCTCCCAGTCTTCCTAGACTGCTCTATCAACTACCTCGACCTCTCAGATCGAGCCTCGGTCTCCAACACCGAGCCTCAGTCTCCAAACTGAGCCTACTTTTCCTAGTCCCACTAGCCAACTACCTCGATCTCTCAGACCGAGCCTCGGTCTCCAACACCGAGCCTCAGTCTCCAAACTGAGCCTGCTCTTCCTAGCCCCACTAGCCAACTAACCTCGATCTCTCAGACCGAGCCTCGGCCTCTCAGACCGAGCCTCAGCCCTTCCAGGCTGAGCCTATAAATAATAAAATGTGCTCAACATCTGTTTGTAAAAAGTTTTGGATCTGGACTTAAGTGGTATGCAGGAAAATGTTTTCGTGAGAGCCCTAGTGATCATAGTCTAGACTCGAGAAGGAATCCTAGTTCGCTATGAACAGAGCTCTGATACCAAGCTGTCACACCCTGGCTTTGCGGAAGCGTGGTTAATTTTGGTGTGACTTCTTAATACCATAGCTTAATCATAACAAAGCTATATGAGTTAAAAACATGCAAGATCATCCATTAAGTTTTGAAAACCAAGTACAGTACCATTGTCTTGACGGGAACATACCCTAACAACCATAACCTTGTTCAACAGACATTACAAACTTAAACATAATATAAACATGGTTTAAGGACTGTGTCTTGTCCAGGAAAGAGACACATCCCCTAAACCCCGGATGACCTCGGGAATTAGTGCAGCGGAAAACATGCCATACCGTGCCAGATCTCGTTAATTTCCTGAAATACATGTAAGTTGAAAAATCAACAATAATGTTGAGCGAGTTCATGTGCAAGTGAGTATGTAAAACACTTGTAAGTATAAAAGTTTCCTGGTATGTAGCAGTGTAAGGAAAAGATCACCAATGGTTTGCAAGGCCATTAGCATGTTGTGAAATGCAAGTAGGAAGACTCAACCTAGCAGATTTTTGCGTCGGGCACAAAGTCACTCAAGGTCCGTTCTGTTGGTCCTCTTAGAGGTCCGTTCTGTTGGGCCTAGAGTTGGGCTCGCTACACCCAGATAGATATACCGCTACTGTCCCTCGGTGTTCTGCCTACCCATTCACATGATCTAAGTAGTAAACCTCCTTACGTTAACATACCGTGTATAATAGTACTTGTAAACAAAGTAACATGTATTTCACCCCCACAGTTAAGAAAACTGAAAACAGTTAGAGAAAAGGGGGACATGAACTCACAGTGAAGCGTCTCTACCAAGTATCTCCAAATCAGAAAGCTGTGCGACGACCTACAAGTGCTAATTCTATTAGACGGACGGCCGTGCCTTAGCTTTATAGTTAAATCTTTTGGGAAATAGTTAGACAACTATTTCGTGTTTACGTTATGTATATACTTGGTAGTTAATCTCCTTCCCA
The DNA here is from genome assembly GCA_030545235.1 of Helianthus tuberosus. NCBI lineage: Eukaryota > Viridiplantae > Streptophyta > Magnoliopsida > Asterales > Asteraceae > Helianthus > Helianthus tuberosus. The sequence continues at coordinate 102,233,491 of CM060371.1, read as the reverse complement.
AGGATGGGGGATTCAATACATGTGCGTTCAAATTACATCATTAAGTCTCACTTAATATATATACCTTTCCAATTCCAAAATATAAGTATTTTTCTCAAAAATATTATATTTTCATTTCACATAATTTTTCTCCAATAATACGTTGTTAAAATACGCGTTCATAAATATTTCGTAAATGCGTAAGTTACGTTTTAACAATCGAGTGGTAAAATACTTACCAGTGTAACTTATATATTTATGGTGAAAGCGTTCGTATTATTTTGGATCGTTAACGTTCGTAAATATTATTTTTACTCTAAAAATAATATTTATGTATTTCACAAAATAATCATAAACAGGTGTGAAAAATATATATACTTATCACGTTAACTTTTGTGAAAATCCCACCTCCGAGTATTTAGTAAATAAAGTCATGGCGAAATTTATATTGCGAAAACATGTCAAAAATGAGTCTAACACTTGTAGTGTAAATATTTCTAAGTGTTAGGTTTTTAGAAAAATTTCGCCAGAGTTTCCTCTGTAACTGGAGGTGGCCACGCTTTCAAGCGTATCATTTTCTTTATCAAATCAAATCAACCAATGTTCTCAACATTATCAAACAACCTTTCGACATTTTAACTAGTCAAAGATAGACATAATCGTAAAAATATACGAACTTGTGGTTTGTCTAAAAATATGTAGTAAATCTCTTTACTTTTAATGGATCTTTTGTGTAAATAATACGATTTTGTAAAAACCTCGTTTTTAGAGAAAATCCATCCTTACAACTTCTAGTAACATTTGACAAAACTAGTTCCTTGTCGGATCTTTTCATTTCACAAGTGTTTACACACTTGTGGTTTATAAAATCACGCTTGTTAGTATAAAATCCTTCTTTAAAATACATGATTTCTTGGATATGTGGTTCTTTGAAAATACCACTTGCAGATGCGTAGATCCGCTTGTTTTAAACACCATTGTACAAGTTAAAACACTTTTACACAAATAAAACATTTTTACACAAGTTCATGTTTCGTGTGTGGTAGAGTTTCACATTTTAACCCTTGTGTTATCCAAAACAAGCTTATGTTAAGATCAACGATCTTACCAAACCGGGTTAGACGGTGATCCGAGCTACCACAACATAGATCGGGTCTAAATAACCATACATTTCAAATACTACAACTTTTACACAACTTATAAGCTATTAACCACCATTTTTCATGTTTTTAGTAGACTTTAGTTCATCAACTTGCATTTTAACGAGATTTAACCGATAAAAATTCTTTTAACCACTTTAGATAAGTTCAAATATGAGTTTTAAGTGTTATACCTCTAGCTCAAGGCTAGGGAAGAATCTATGCGCAAATGAGGTGGATAAAAGCCAAAGAAAGAGGTCCTTCGTGTTCCGCTTGCTCCAAGCTTCCTAATACGTGACCTCTAACACTTGTATGATGATGGAATGTGATGATCAAGAACCGAAAGTATGATGGGTGTGGGTGGGGGTCTCGGCCGAAAGTGATAAAGAGAGGGAGAGTTGGTTTTTGTGTTGTGAGATATGATGAAAGTTAAGTGTGTTTAGAGGTTAATTTTATAGACAAATCTCATGGTCTTTAACCCTTGGTAATTATGTCTAGATGATATCCAACATTTGAAGATTAAATAAATCAAAGTTGTACTAGGGGTGTCCCCCTAGTTTGGGGCCGGTTAGGATGGGGGGGGGGGGGGTTAGTTCGATCTCAACTAGGTTAGTTAGGGTAACTAAGTTAAGTTAGTTAAGTGTTAAGTGTTAAACTTAGTTACTTGTATGTTATGCGTTATGGCGGGTGTTAGGGTAATCAGGGACCCTAACTGGCTCAGAAAAATATAAATAGTGAAAATAACAATATTTTCATGTTCCGGGTATAGTCCGGTTGTTCGGTTGGATAGTAATCCGTTAAAGCGCTTAGCAAAGCTTAAAGTGTCGTTATTGTTATTTTTAGTGACACAATTTAATTTCAACACTTTAGAAAGTGTCTAGTAGTATTTTCCCCATATTTTGGCACTTTACTAGTCAGCTAGAAGCTGGATTATTTATTAAAGTGCTGTGCTTTGTGCTTAGAGTACGTTTTAGGCACATCCAGTCATTGTAACTTATTCCTAGAGACGCAGTTCCACAACCCTTATATCCCTACACTCACTGCTAGTGTAGCAAAACATCTCAGGCTCTTACAGGCCTTAGAGGCAGTGTTTGCCTGATGCTGGCTTTATCAGCATGTTCAGTAGGTTATCCGTGATAGTGCTACTGTGCTTTTTGTGCATCATGTTTGTCACTAGGGTTTAGCATGTAAATAATGTAGTGACGATAAGCAAAGTATGATGCAAGTAAGTACATGTATCAGAATTCAAGTAGCAGTTCATCAGCTAGTTCAAGCAAGCACAGTAATTAAGCAGTAATTAATCATTAATTAAGTCGTACGGATACCTGGTTTAGTGCGGGTTGTCACAGATACCTTCTATGCTCTTTAAACCAAATTGTCCATTGGGATCTAGAACTTTGCAGGGAGACCCGAACGGCTCTAAATACTCGAGATTAGGCTTTCAATTGTTGATCAGCTTGAAACATGTCTTGTTATGCTTCTTCACAGTAAGTACCCTGTTGAGTGTATAGCAAGCGGCCGATACTCCTTCTGCCCAAAAATTGATTGGTAACTTGGAATCAGCTAGCATCGTTCTCGCCGTTTCAATCATCATTCTATTCTTTCTTTCTGCGACTCCATTCTGTTACGGAGTATAAGGTGCGCTGAATTCTTGCAGTATACCTCATCGATCACATAATTCTTCCATTCTGTTGTTCTTGAATTCCGTACCATTGTCGCTTCGTAATCTGTGTATGCGTGCTCGGTACAAATTTTCTATCTTCCTGAATAACCTCAGCAAACTCTCAAATGTTTAGTCTTTTAACTTCAGGAACGTCACCCACGAGAATATCGAATAGTCATCAGTGACTACTAGGCAATAGAGATCACACGTAATGCTCTTGACATTCACAGGACGGAAGAGATCCATGTGAAGTCTCTCTAGTGGCTTCGAGACAAAGTTCATCTTTTTACTCGGATGGGATTTCTTCCGTTGCTTTCCCTTTATACAACTGATACACTCCTCTTCAAGATGAAAACTCTTCAAGTGGACACCTTTTACTAAATCATTATGCACCAGGTAGTTCATCTTGCGTAGGTGTATATGGCCCATCTTTTGGTGCCACAGCTCTGACTCCTTTTCAGTGGCTCATGATACGAAGCACTGGGGTTGACCCGTGGTATTCGTAGCAACACTCATATCCAACATGTACAGATCATTAACCCGTGGTGCTCACATTATGATCCACTCCTCGGGGATGACAAACCCCGGCTTCAGGATCAGACATTCTTTATCAGTGAAATGTGTCGAATACATTCTGTCATAGATTTGAGAAATGCTAAGCAAGTTATTCTCCAGCTCTGCTATGTAGCTGACTCTTTCAAACGTGATAACACCATTTGATAATGTTCCTTCACTAATAATACGTCCTCCTTGATTTCCTGCAAAACCGACGTATCCACCGTTGAACCCTCTAACATCGTATAACAGGGCCTTTCCCCCTGTCATGTGCCTGGATGCTCCACTATCCATTATCCACCTTGAGATAGATCTTGGGAGCTCCTGCACATTTCACAGACATTCAGTTAGATTTTGAAGCAACCTAAGCCTCCTTCGACTCGGGTAGCTTGATGCGGGTTGTTGTGGTGTATAATGGTGGGAAATTCTTGTCATTCATTTTAAGACTCTCTTCAGACCCATCCTCAACCTCTTTATACAAAAAGAATTCATTTTTAGGAGGTTGACCAGATGGTTGGTCTTTCTTAGGAACATACTTCTTCTTGGGTGAAGTAGAAGTTTGTTTCTCTAGTTTTTCATAAAAGCCCAAAGGTACATTCATCTTAACCGGTTTGGTTGAAGATGATTGTTTTGCAGAATCAGAAACCTTTGGTTTTTGAACATTTGATGTCTTATCCTCAGATTTTGGGTTCCAAGTTTGCTGTGGAGAAGCGACCCATTTGTAAAATTGATTAGTTTTCTTTACCGACTGTTTTACAAGTTCAGTTTTGAATTTGATGTTTTCATTTTTCAAGATTTTCTTCTCAACAAACATTGGAGCTTTTTCTTTGACATTATTCTTCTTTCTCGGATTCTCAACAACCATAGACTTAGGTTTTGAGTTGGTGCACTTTCGTGCAATGTGTCCAACTTCATTGCATTTAAAGCACGTATGGGTGTCAACTTCCCAGCTTTTCCCTTCAGTCTGAGGCTGTGAGGCCTTCTTTGTAAAAAATTCTTCATTTGATTTTGAAAAGATTTTCGGTTCTTGTTTGGAAAGTGTTAGGGATGGATTTTCTAAACCTAAGGATCACGGATCCTCAAGTGTAGCCAGGATCACGGATCCTCAGTTTAGTTTTGAATTAAGGATCCTCAGAAGACGTTGCAGGATTAAGGATCCAGGATCCTCATTATGATCCTTATACTAACAATTGTTTCCATTATGTTTGAATTCGTTTTGCAGGAACATACGAATGGGACTTGGTCTTGCCGAGATTCCAGGAGAATATGCCCCATTATTTTGCACGTGCATGGCTTGTATGACCGTTATGGAAGTCGTGGGAAGCTAGCATGATTTGCGGATTGTTTGTTAGTTAGATTATTTCCATTTTTATAAGGGGATAACAAGCTTGATTAGTTAGAACAAGTTAGCAACACACACTACTCGAGAATTCTCTGCAACTTATTGGCGATTTCACACTTTTTGCACACTAGTGATCCTTATAACAAGCTTGTTATCATCCCGATTTGTAATATCATTTGCCTAATATAGTTGGTGATCGGTAGTTTCCATTACCCGAGGTTTTTTGTGACGGGGATCATACATTGATCAAGGGCTTTTTCCTCGTATAAATCCTTGTGTCTACTGTTTATTTCATTTACAAATTTTTCATACATTTGTTCATCCATTCAAGCATCACACCTCACAAAATAAGATTTGGTTGCATTATCCTTGTCTGATTTTTGACCAAAACAGTTTGGCGCCCACCGTGGGGCAATTGGTGCTTCATTTCTGAGAAAATTTGCTTATTTCGATCATTTTGTTCCATTATATGGCTTCTCAAGCGAAGAACACTTCAGCTCCATATCGGCGGTCACTTCTTCACAGGGCATTCCACCTTTGCCTCTAGCACCTTTTGGATCCCATAAGAATGCTGAAAATGTTGCGAAGAAACAAACCCCTGTTTTCCCAAAACCAACTTCTGCTGTCACTTCTGGCCCTACTAACAATGATCTTTATTCTTTGATTTTGCAGATGAGGGATTACATGCAGCAGCAGGACAAAACTAATGGCAGGATCCTTCGAGAAATTGATAACATCAAGAAATTGAAGAGATCAGCAGAGGATCACTCTCCATTGGTGCCTAGATCACTGAATTTTGATTCTCCAGCCATAACAGCCCAGCACTCCACAGCATCAGGCTCTCAGTACAAGGGTGGATTGTCGAGTATACACTATGGATCGTTGGCAATGACTCAGGCTCAAGGATCCTACTTTCAGCCTTCTGGATCCTCTCAGCCTCAAGGACCATTTCAGCATCAAGAATCCTTCTTCAGTTCTGGAGAATATGTGGGAGCACAGATAGTTCAAGGATCCTCCTCTCAGGTTTAGGGATCCTCTCAGGTTCAAGGATCCTCCTCTCAGGTTCAGGGATCCTCATCTCAGGTTTACGGATCTATGGATTATCCTCCAAGACCCCCAGTCACAGCATACCAAGGATCCAACATCTTTCAGGATCAAGGATTCTTAAGGAGTGTACAACCCGGAAGTTCAGATGTTCATTTAGGAGACTTCATCCCTATGCAGACTATTGCTTCATCTAGTCCCTCAATTATACCAGAATCTCGCCAATATGGATTCACATCTGGAATTCCAAACTTAAATCCTTCAGGAGGTAACACTTTGAATAATTCTTATGATGCTAACCATGGCTTTGTGCAGGATTCAGGTATCAACCAAGCTATGGCTAGGGAATTACAGAAACTGAAGGATATGATATCCAGCGTTCCAAGAGTGGTCAAGCCCATTCCTGAAATTCCAGATGGAAGCCACAAGATATCTCGTTTTGCACCAACTATTTGTGATGCAGAAATTCCAAAGAGGTTTCAAATACCAACCATGAAGCTATATGATGGCTCAACAGATCCAGAAGAACATGTAGCTCAATACAGAGAAAGGATGGAGATCAATCCCACCCCGGAGAGGTTAAAAGAAGCATGCCTATGCAAGGGTTTTGGATCTATACTGACAGGATCAGCTCTTAAATGGCTGCTAAGTCTTCCCCCTTACTCTATTACTTCATTTGCTAATCTAGTTAACTTGTTTAATAGCCAATTCTCATGCAGTAGAAAATTTGAACGTTTAACTAGTGATCTATATAGGGTAACACAAGGTCAGAATGAATCACTTAGAGATTATATCACTAAATTCAGTAAAGAATCCTTAGATACTCCTAATTTCGATATTGCTACGGCTGTAGAAGCCTTCAAAATGGGTTTACTTAGGGATTCATTGTTCTATGATGATATTGTCATGACCCCTTGCAGGAATCTTGATGAAGTGAGAACTAGGGTCCTTAGATTCATCCGATTAGAGGATGATAAAAGGATCCAAGAAAGACTGGCAGGATCCTCAAAATAGGAAAAGCAAGGATCCTACTTCAGGAACAACAAGTCTAAATCTTACAACAAGTCTGATAATCAGAACGTGCATGCAGTAGAACAGGAAGAGGATGATGAGGATTATCCTCCCATTTCTGAATATTGTTTTTCTATTAATAACAATGAACTAATCCTTGCAATGCAGAATCTAGGTGAAAAATCAAGATGGCCTAGAAAGAGTGATAAGCCAGCTGCAACAAAAGACAAATCCAAATGGTGTGCATATCATGAAGATTTTGGTCATCTCACTGAAGAATGTATTGCACTCAGAAAAGAGATTGGTTGCTTGTTAAGCAAGGGGCATTTGAAGGAGCTGTTGGGAAGAAAAAAGTCAAGGATCCAGGATCCTGAAAAGGTTCCAGAAAGAGCTCCTGCTCCTCCTGCCGATGCACAAATCATCAACTTCATATCTGGTGGATCAGACATATGTGGCACTTCCTTTTCAGCAGCCAAGAGGCATGCCAAAGAAACCAAGATGGATAATGGGGATAGACCCATTCGAACCTCGACCCTTACACAGGAGAAAGTTATAACCTTTGATGAGGATGATCGTGTGGATATTCAGGATCTTCATCATGACGGTCTTGTTATTACATTGTTTATATCTAATCATTTTATTCGCAGGATCTTGATAGATGGAGGAAGCTAAGTGAACATCATTCAACTTGATGTCCTCAAAAAGATGAATATCTCTGAATCAGAAATCATCCCAAGATCATCAGTTCTCGTGGGATTCAGTGAAGAAACTAAGAACACATTGGGGGGATATTAAGCTTCCAATTTACATAGAGGGGCTTAGTTCTTTTCAAAAATTTTGTGTTATAGATTGCTTATCCTGTTGAAATGTTATCCTTGGCAGGCCATGGATACATGACACGAAAGTAGTTCCATCTACATATCACCAATGTGTCAAGCTTCCTAGTCCATGGGGTGTAGTAAAGATTGAGAGTGACCAACAAGAAGCCAAAAATTGCTATACCTCATCGATGAAGCCAACTTCAATACCCAGGGAGCAATAGCAATTAAAGCATCCTCCAAGAAATGTCGTGGAGGCTAGAGAACAAGAAGTCAAGGATATCCTGATGGATCCTCAAGATCCTGAATCCAAACTTTTTATAGGATCCGGGATCCTCAAAAATATTGAAGAGGATCTAATATCCTTCTTAAAGAAGAGAAAAACTACCTTTGCTTGGAAGTACGAAGACATGACAGGTATCTCTAAAGATATTATTACTCATAAGCTTGGTATTGATAGGTCATTCAAACTCATACATCAAAAGAAGAGAAAGTTTGCACCTGAGAGGAATGCCATTATCCAGGAGGAGGTAGACAAGCTGCTCAGAGCAGGTATGATTAAAGAGGTTAAGTATCCAAGGTGGTTAGCCAATGTGGTTGTTGTTCAAAAGAAACACAGAAAGTGGAGGGTATGTGTCGATTTTACTGATTTAAACAAGGCATGTCCCAAGGATCCTTTCCCGTTACCCCACATCGACTCCAAGGTGGATGCTACTACGAGTCATGACTTGTTAACTTTCATGGATGCTTCATCTGGATTTCCACAAATTCAGATGAAACCATCTGATCAAGAGGATACAGCCTTTATGACTCCAACTGGTATCTATTGTTATATTGCTATGCCATTTGGACTAAGAAATGCAGGTGCTACATACCAAAGGCTAGTCAATATGATGTTTAAAGAACAAATTGGACACACTATGGAAGTCTATATAGATGACATGGTGGTTAAGTCCAAGAGAGCTGAGGATCACCTAAGAGATTTGGAGGAAGCATTTGATATCCTTGATAAATTCAATATGAAATTAAATCCTTCCAAGTGTCATTTTGGTGTCAAAGCAGGCAAATTCCTAGGTTACGTGGTGACTAAAAGAGGCATAGAGGCAAGTCCAAAGCAAATCAAGGCGATTGTGAATATTAAATCTCCTGCCAATGTCAAGGATGAGCAAAGGTTGATAAGAAGGATCGCAGCCTTGAACATGTTCATCTCAAAGTCATCAGAAAAATGCAAGGAATTCTATGACATCCTGAGAAAGAACAAGAAATTTGAGTGGACTGAAAAGCATGAGAATGCTCTCAAAGCCCTTAAGGATTACCTATCCTCACCTCCAGCCTTGATGAAACCAGAAAAAAGGGGATATATTATCCTTATATTTGGCAGTCTCTTCTAAGGCAGTAAGTGCAGTCCTTGTTAAGGATCACGAAGGTACACAACATCCTGTATATTATGTAAGTAAAAGTTTGATTGATGCTGAATCCAGGTACTCACATTTAGAAAAACTTATCCTTGCTTTGATTATGGCATCAACTAAATTGCGTCATTATTTTGAAACACATGCTATTATTGTTAGAACTAATTTTCCAATTAAGAATGTTCTTAGGAAACCTGAGATGTCAGGAAGGATGGCTAAATGGGCAGTGAAGCTTAGTGCTTATGATATAAGATATGAGCTAAGAACTACCATTAAATCCCAAGCCTTAGCTGACTTTGTGGCAGATTTAAGTAGTGATCTACAAAGGGAAGCTGAGTTAGAAGTTCAACAGCTTGAAGAAACTAAGGATCCTTGGATACTCTTCACAAATGGGGCTTCAAACATCAAGGGAACTGGACTAGGAATACTACTAAAATCGCCACAGGGGGACATAATACCCCACTCAATAGCTTGTGAGTTTCAAACTACTAATAATGAGGCTGAATATGAGGCCTTGATAGCTGGTTTGCAAATTTCCAAGCACATGAGGATCAGGTATCGTGAGGTACATGTAGATTCATTGTTAATTACTAATCACTTTAATGGATCCTATGCTGTTAAAGGTGAAAGACTAATCAAATATTTAGAGATAGTCAAGAAATTGGCAGACTCTTTTGCTTCTTTTAGTTTGACACAGGTACCCAGGGAAGAGAATGCAGAAGCTGATGCATTGGCTAATCTTGGATCATCATTGAAGATTCTAGAGTATATTAAAATTCCCATCATCCACATTTTGGCTCCTGCTATTGAGGATCACACAGCTATGGAAATAGCAGAGGATACTGCAATCATACCTAGTGGTGATGCACAATCTCATTCAGGATCCTGGATCCTCCCAATCATGAGATATATACAACATGGAGAGATTCCTACAGGAGAAAACCCCAGAGCTTTCAAAGTCAAGGTATCTCAATTTACAATATTAAATAACATGTTATATAAACGATCTCTTGCAGGTCCATATCTAAGGTGCATCGAGGATCCTGAAATTCAAGAAGTCCTAAAGGATTTTCATGAGGGAGATTGTGGAAACCACACTGGGGGCAGAACACTGTTCTCAAGGATCCTTAGGACAGGATACTATTGGCCTACTATGAAGAAGGATGCTGTGGATTATGCCAAGAAATGTGATGCTTGTCAGAGACATATCAATATCCTTCATCAACCAGCAGAGCTCCTGCACCCTATATCCTCTTCTTGGCCATTCATGAGATGGGGAATGGATATAGTTGGCAAACTTCCCAAAGCACCAGGAGAAAAAGTGTCCATGCTTGCTGTTAGGGATAGATTTTCTAAACCTAAGGATCACGGATCCTCAAGTACTGCCAGGATCACGGATCCTCAATTTTGTTTGAATTAAGGATCCTCAGAAGACGTTGCAGGATCAGGATCCAGGATCCTCATTGTTATCCTAACACTAACGGTTGTTTCCTCTATGTTTAAGCTTGTTTCGCAGGAATGGACGAGTGGACTTGGTCTTGCCGATATTCTTGGGGAATATGCTCTCAATATTCCGCACGTGTATAGCTTGGTGACCGTTTTAGAAGTCGTGGGTAGCTTGCACATTTTGCGGATAGTTAGTTATTTAAGTTATTTCTATTTTTAAAGGGGATAACAAGCTTGAATTAGAACAAGTTAGCAAACACACACACTCTCGCAAGCTCTCAACAGTTCATTAGCGATTACATACACATTACACTCTAGTGATCCTTGTAACAAGCTTGTTATCATCCCGAGTTGTAACGATCATTTGTTTAATTATAGTTGGTGATCGGTAATTTCCATCACCCGAGGTTTTTTATGTCGGAGATCATACATTGATCAAGGGCTTTTTCCTCGTATAAATCATTGTGTCAATTTTTCATTTCATCTACAAGTTGTTCATACATTTTTTCATTGATTCAAGCATCACACCTCACAACAAAAGATTTGGTTGCATTATCTTAGCCTGATTTTTGACCAAAACAGTTTGGCGCCCACTGTGGGGCAATTGGTGCTTCATTCCTAAGAATTTTTTTTCATTGTGATCATTTCGGTTCATTATCTCTAAGCAGATGGCGTCTTCAACAAAGAACACTTCAAGTTCCCTGCCGGCAGTCACTTCTTCACAGGGCGTTCCACCTTTGCCTCTACCACCTTTTGGATCCTAGAAGAATGTTGAAAATGCTGCAAAGAGACAAAGCTCCATTTTCCCAAAACCACCAACATCTGCTGTTTCTTCTAGCCCTACTAACAGTGATCTTTTTACTTTGATTTTTCAGATGAGGGATCACATACAAGAGTAGGATAAAACCAACGAAAGGATCCTCCGAGAGATTGGTGACATCAAGAAACAGAAGAAATCAGTGGAGGATCACTCTCCTCTGATGCCGAGGTCATTGAATTTCGACACTCCAGTCATAACTAGCCAACACTCTCCTCCAGCTGATGTCCAGCTTCAAGGTGGATCATTGGGAATGCGTTTTGGATCATCAGCGATAACACAAGCTCAAGGGTCCTATTTTCAGCCTTTAGGATCATTGTCTCAGTATCAGGGATCCTTCTTCAATTCTAGAGGATATGTGGGAGCCCAGACAGTTCAAGGATCCTCATCCCAGGGTCAGGGATCCTTTCAGGTTCAAGGATCCTCATCCCAAGGTCAGGGATCCTTTCAGGTTCAAGGATCCTCATCCCAGGGTCCGGGACCCTTCCAGATTCAAGGATCCTCCTCTCAGGATCAGAGATCCTCATCTCTGGTTTATAGATCCACAGAGTATCCTGCAAGACCCCCAGTCACAGCACATCAAGGATCCAACATCTTTCAGGATCAAGGATTCATAAGGAATGTGCAACCCGAAAGTACAGATGTTCATCTATGAGACTTCATTCCAATGCAGACCATTGCTTCGTCTGGTCCTTTAGTCATACCAGAATCCCGTCAATATGGATTCACATCTGGAATCCCAAACTTGAATCCTCCGGGAGGTAACACTTTGAATAATTCTTATAACACTAACCATGGCTTTGTGTAGGATACATGTATCAATCAAGCTATGGCTAGGGAATTACAAAAGTTGAATGAGATGATATCCAGCGTTCCAGGAGTGGTTAAGCCCATTCCTGAAATTGCAGATGGACGCCATACGATATCTCATTTTGCACCACCTATCTGTGATGCTGAGATACCCAAAAGGTTCCAAATACCAACTATGAAGCTATATGATGGTTCCACGGATCCAGAAGAACATGTAGCTCAGTATAGAGAGAGGATGGAGATCAATCCCATCCCGGAGAGGTTAAAAGAAGCATGTCTATGCAAGGGTTTTGGATCCACACTAACAGGATCAGCTCTTAAATGGCTGCTAAGTCTTCCCCCTTACTCTATTACTTTATTTGCTAGTCTAGTTAACCTGTTTAATAGCCAATTCTCATGCAGTAGGAAATTTGAACGTTTAACTAGTGATCTATATAGGGTAACACAAGGTCAAAATGAATCACTTAGAGATTATATCACTAAGTTTAGTAAAGAATCCTTAGATATTCCTAATCTGGATATAGCTACGGCTGTGGGAGCCTTTAAAATGGGTTTGCTTAGGGATTCATTATTCTATGATGATCTTGTCATGACCCCATACAGGAATCTTGATGAAGTGAGAACCAGGGCCCTTAGATTCATCCGATTAGAGGATGATAAAAGGATCCAGGAAAGACTGGCAGGATCCTCGAAGCAGGAGAAACAAGGATCCTACTTCAGGAACAACAAGTCCAAATCTTACAACAAGTCTGACAACCAGAACGTGCATGTAGTAGAACAGGAAGAGGATGATGAGGATTATCCTCCCATTTCTGAATATTGTTTTTCTGTTGATAAAAATGAACTGATCTTTGCAATGTAGAATTTAGGTAAAAAAGCAAGATGGCCCAGGAAAAGTGATAAGTCAGCTGCAATAAAAGACAAGTCCAAATGGTGTGCATACCATGAGGATTTCGAACATCTCACTGAAGAATGTATTGCACTTAGAAAAGAAATCGGTTATTTGTTAAGCAAGGGGCACTTGAAGGAGCTTTTGGGAAGAAAAAAAGTCTAGGATCCAGGATTCTGAAAAGGTTCCCGAAAGAGCTCCTGCTCCTCTAGGAGATGCACAAGTTATAAACTTCATATCCGGTGGGTCAGACATTTGTGGTACTTCCTTTTCGGCAGCCAAGAGACATGCCAAGGAAACCAAGATGGATAATGGGGATAGACCCATCCGAACCTCTACTGTTACACAGGAAAAAGTTATAACTTTTGATGAGGATGATCGTGTTGATGTCTAGGATCCTCATCATGATGGTCTTGTCATTACCTTATTTATATCTAACCGTTTTGTTCACAAGATCTTGATAGATGGAGGAAGCTCAGTAAACATCATTCAGCTTGATGTCCTCAAGAAAATGAACATCCCTGAATCGAATATTGTCCCAAGATCCTCAGTTCTTGTGGGATTCAGCGGAGAAACCAAGAATACATTGGGGGACATTAAACTTCCCATCTACATTGAAGGACTTCATTCTTATAAAAAAATTTGTGTTATAGATTGCTTATCCTGTTGCAATGTTATCCTTGGCAGGCCATGGATACATGACATGAAGGCAGTTGCATCTACATATCATCAATGTGTAAAGCTTCCTAGTCCATGGGGGGGGGGGTGATAAAGATTGAGAGTGATCAACAAGAAGCAAATAATTGCTATACCTCATCATTGAAGCCAACCTCAAGACCAAGGGAGCAATAGCAACTAAAGTATCCTCCAAGAGACGTCTTGGAGGCAAGAGAACAGGATGTGAAAGATATCCTTATGGATCCTCATGATCCTTAATCCAAAATCTTCATAGGATCAGGGATCCTCAGCAACATTGAACAAGATTTAGTATCCTTCCTTAAGAGGAGAAAAACTACCTTTGCCTGGAAGCATGAAGACATGACAGGTATCTCTAAAGATATAATTACTTATAAACTTGGCATTGACAGGTCATTCAAACCCATACATCAGAAGAGGAGGAAGTTTGCACCTGAGAGGAATGCTATTATCCAGGAGGAGGTAGATAAACTACTCCGGGTAGGTATGATAAGAGAGGTCAAGTATCCAAGGTGGTTAGCCAATGTGGTTGTTGTTCAAAAGAAAAATGGAAACTGGAGGGTATGTGTCGACTTTCCTGATTTAAACAAGGCATGTCCCAAGGATCCTTTCCCATTACCCCACATTGACTCCATGGTGGATGCTACTGCGGGCCATGAGTTGTTGAATTTTATGGATGCTTCATCTGGATTTCAACAAATTCAGATGGAACCATCTGATCAAGAGGATACAGCCTTTATGACCCCAACTGGTATCTATTGTTATATTGCTATGCCATTTGGACTAAGGAATGCAGGTGCTACTTATCAAAGGCTAGTCAATATGATGTTTAAGGAACAAATAGGACACACTATGGAAGTCTACATAGATGACATGGTGGTTAAGTCCAAGAGAGCTAAGAATCACCTTGGAGACCTGGAGGAAGCATTCGATATCCTTGACAAATTTAATATGAAGTTGAATCCTTCAAAGTGTCACTTTGGTGTTAAAGCAGGCAAGTTCCTAGGCTACATGGTAACAAAAAGAGGCATAGAATGTGCAAAGGCTGACAGGAAATTGTGAATATCAAATCTCCTGCCAGTGCCAAGGATGTGCAAAGGCTGACAAGCAGGATCGCAGCCTTGAATAGGTTCATATCGAAGTCATCAGAAAAGTGCAAGGAATTCTATGACATTTTGAGAAAGAACAAGAAATTTGAGTGGACTGAAAAGCATGAAAATGCTCCCAAAGCCCTGAAGGATTACCTATCCTCAGCTCTTGCCTTGATGAAACCAGAAAAAGGGGATACATTATCCTTATATCTAGCGGTATCCTCTAAAGCGGTAAGTGCAGTCCTTGTTAAGGATCACGAAGGTAAACAACATCCTGTCTATTATGTAAGTAAGAGTTCGCTTGATGCTGAATCCAGGTATTCACATTTAGAAAAACTTATCCTTGCTTTGATTATGGCATCCACTAAACTAAGACATTAATTTGAAACTCATGCCATTATTGTTAAGACTAACTTTCCAATTCAGAATGTTCTTAGGAAACCTGAAATGTCAGGGAGGATGGCTAAATGGGCAGTAAAGCTTAGTGCTTATGATGTTAGATTTAAACCAAGGACTGCCATCAAATCCCAAGCCTTAGCTAACTTTGTGGCAGATTTTAGTAGTGATTTACAAAGAGAAGCTGAGTTGGAAGTTCAGCAGCTTGAAGAGACTAAGGATCCTTGGATACTCTTCACTGATGGAGCATCTAATGTTAAAGGAACAGGGCTTGGAATACTACTAAAATCGCCACAGGGGGGCATAATACCCCACTCAATAGCTTATGAGTTTGAAACCACTAATAATGAGGCTGAATATGAGGCCTTGATAGCTGGTTTGCAAATTGCTAAGAATATGAGGATCAGGTATCTTGAGGTACATATGGATTCATTGTTAATTACTAATCACTTTAATGGATCTTATGTTGTTAAAGGTGAACGACTAATCAAATACCTAGAGATAGTCAAGGAATTGGCACTCTCTTTTGTTTCTTTTAGCTTGACACAGGTACCTAGGGAAAAGAATACAGAGGCTGATGCATTGGCCATTGTTGGATCATCATTGAAAATTACAAAGGATATCAAGATCCCTATCATCCATATTTTGGCTCCTGCTATTGAGGATCACATAGCTATGGAGATAGAAGAGGATTTTGCAGTGGTTCATAGTGATAGTGCACAATCTCATTCAGGATCATGGATCCTTCCAATCATGAGATATATACAACATGGAGAGATTCCTACAGGAGAAAACCCCAGGGCTTTCAAAATCAAGGTATCTCAATTTACAATATTGAATAACATATTGTATAAACGATCTCTTGCATGTCCATATCTAATATGCATTGAGGATCCTGAAGTCCAAGAAGTCCTAAAGGATTTTCATGAAGGAGATTGTGGAAACCACACTGGGGGCAGGGCATTATTCTCAAGGATCCTTAGGACAGGATACTATTGGCCTACCATGAAGAAGGATGCTGTGTATTATGCCAAAAAATATGATGCTTGTCAGAGGCATAGCAATATCCTTCATCAGCCAGCAGAGCTCCTGCATCCTATATCCTCTTCTTGGCCATTCTTGATATGGGGAATAGATATAGTTGGTAAACTTCCCAAAGCACCAGGAGGAAAGGTATTCATGCTTTCCATGACTGATTACTTCTCCAAGTGGATAGAAGCTGAAGCTTTTGCTCAAGTCAGATAAAAAGAAGTGATATCCTTTATTAAAAGAAACATTATTACCAGATTTGGTATCCCTCCTGAAATTGTTTGTGATAATGGATCCCAATTTATTGAGAGTAGAACTACTAACTTTTGTGACAGCTGGGGGATTAAGATGATAACATCAACACCAGTCCACCCACAATCCAATGGTCAGGCAGAATCATCCAACAAGATTATCATCAACAACTTGAAGAAAAAGCTTGGATCCAAGAAAGGAAAATGGGTAGAAGAACTACCTTATGTGTTATGGGCTTATAGGACAACTCCCAAGAATGCTACTGGCCAAACTCCATTTTTTTTAGTGTTTGGGGCAGAATCAGTGATCCCTACAGTGATGGTGGTTCCTACTGCAAGAACAAGCATCCGTGATCCTGAAGGAAATGCTGAAAACTTGGTTCAAGACTTGGATACCATAGAAGAACTCAGGGATTTGGCAAGGATAAGAATGGCTGGTTATCAACAAAGGATGGCTTGAGCTTATAACAAGAATGTCAGGATCAGGAAATTCCAAATTGGTGACATGGTATTGAGGAAAGCATTTCAGAATACCACCAATCCTGTTGATGGCAAGTTAGCACCAAAGTGGGAAGGCCCCTACCTTATTGAAGCTGAGGCAGGAAAGGGGGCATATCGATTATTAACAATGGAAGGAGATTTGCTACCAAGAGCTTGGAATGCTGTCCACTTAAAGAGATACTTCATGTAGTAAGGATCCAGGATCCTCAACTATTTCCGCGTCTACTTTCCATGAAGGATCCTCAGAGGATAGATGATCCTCATTCTGGTAATGATCTAACCTCAATTTACCCACTTCTTTAATTAACTTATATGCAGGGAAAAGGATCCTGGATCCTTCATCCTTCTTTTACTTAGTTCTGAGTTTTGCAGAAAGATGATATATCCTTAACAAAGGATTAAGTATCCACAGAAGTCTCCAGCTATTTGGGCTTGACCCTAGTTTTTTGGGCTTGTCCCCAGTATTTGGGCTTGTCCCCAGGTTTTTGGGCATGTCCCCAGTTTTTTGGGCTTTCTCCAGTATTTGGGCTTGTCCCCAGTGTCGCCAGTAGCGTACGATGATCCTGGTGCAGTTCAAGGCAATGGGACCAGTACCCGCTTTAGGGGCTGACAATTTCATTGTACTGGCAGTATTTGGGATCCTACGTATAATGGTAGACGTACCATACATCCGTTTCTAAGGTTTCTAACGTTTTAACGTTAGCTAAGGTTTTGACATTTTCATGTCACTAAGTTCCATTAGTCGCCAGTGAGGGCCATACTCTAGTTTACACAAGATCCTTTGGGCTTGTCCCCAGTTTTTGGGCTTGTCCCCAGTTTTTTGGGCTTGTCCCCAGATTGTTGGGCTTGTCCCCAGTTGCTAACTCTTCTCTTATATTGGCTTAGTCCCAAGTTATGTTCCATTTCAGGTTTTTGAAGCTAAACAACTAAGGATCATTGATCCTTACCTTTTATTAAGGTTTGTCTTTTGGTTATCCTGATTGTAAGTATTGAAGGTTTAGGATCCCAACTTGGAATCTCAGGTATGATCCTTGATCACTTTAATTTTATTCTTTATTTACCTAAGTGACCCTTATTCTTTGACAACAACATACATGATCCTTAAGTTACATCACTTTTTGAATTTTTCGACTATAGGATATTTGATCCTTGATCATTGTTAGGGGTGGATTTCTAAATGATCAGTGATCCTTATTTACTATTGGGTTTAGTGATCCTCAATTCTGTCTGAAGTAGTGATCCTCAGAAGTGTTGCAGGATCAGGATCATGGATCACTATAAGGATCCTTGTACTAACGATTGTCTACTTTGAATTCGTAATTGTATTGCAGGACTATCAACTTGGACTTGGTCTTGGCGATATTCCTGGAGAATATTCTAAGTCTATTCCGCACGTGCTTGGTCAGAAATGGACGTTATGGAGTCGTGGAGGACTTGCACGATTTGCGGACAGTTAGTTAGGCTAGATATTTTCTAATTTTAAAGGGGTAGCGAGAAAATTTTTAGAAGACTTGGCTATTTTTAGCTACACACACACTCATACAATCGCTCTCATCAGCTCTCGCTAATACACTTGGCGATTACACACATTTTCTACACAATACACTATAGTGATCCTTGTACTTAGCTCGCTATCATCCGAAGTTGTAATACATTTCTTGTTTAATTTGAGTTGGTGATCGGTAGTTTCCATTACCCGAGGTTTTTTATGCCGAAGATCATTCATTGATCAAGGGCTTTTTCCTCGTATAAATCTTCGTGTCACTTGTTCATTACACTTCATAGTGATCCTTATTATTGTTCATCAATTCAAGCATCATACCTCACAACAGAAAGTTTGGTTACATTGTCATTGCTTGATTTTTGACCAAAACAGTTTGGCGCCCACCGTGGGGCAATTGGTGCTTCATTCCTAGAAAGATTCGTATTTCTGTGGTCATTCCGGTTCGCTACAACCAAACAGATGGCTTCCTCAGTGAAGAATACTTCAAGTTTGACGCCCTCATTCAGTTCTTCACAAGGCGTCCCTCCTTTGCCTCCACCACCTTCTGGATCCCAGAAGAATGCTGAGATTGCTGCGAAGAAACCAACTCCTATTTTCCAAAAACCACCTACCTCTTCTGTTTCAACTAATCCTACTACTAATGATCTTTATGCCCTGATTTTGCAGATGAGGAATCATGCACAAGAGCAGGATAAAACCAATGAAAGGATCCTCCGGGAGATCGATGAAATCAAGAAACAGAAGAAATCAGTGGAGGATCACTCCCCTCTGATGCCAAGGTCGCTGAACTTCGACACTCCGGTCATAACTTCCCAACACTCAGCAGTTCCGGACGTGCAATACTTGGGTGAACTACCAGGAAGGCGTTATGGAACAACAACAATGAGTCAGGCATTTGGCTCTTACTTCCAGCCGCAGGAATCCTCTTCTCAGCCATCAGGATCCTCCTCTCAGAACCAGGGATACTTCATGTCAGGACGATATGTGGGAATGCATGCAGTACAAGGATCCTCCCAAGTACAAGGATCCTCCCAGGTCCAAGGATCCTCCCAGGTCCAAGGATCCTCCCGAGTCCAAGGATCCTCCCAGATCCCAGGATCCTCCCAGATCCCAGGATCCTCTTTGGTCCCAGGATTCCCCCTTGTTCAAGGATCCTCCCTGGTCCCAGGATCCTTTCAGGTTCAAGGATCATCTCAATTCCAAGGAACCAACCTCCTTCAAAATCAAGGATCCTTGAGAAGTATGCAGCCTCAGAACTCGGACGTTCATCAAGGAGACTTCATACCGATGCAGACCATTGCCTCCTCTGGTCCCTCAATCATGCCAGAGTCTCGCCAAGATGGATTCACATCCGCAATTCCAAACTCGAATCCTGTGGGAGGTAACACTTTTAATAATTTATGTAACACTAACCATGGCTTTATGCAGGATACAGGTATCAACCAGGCCATGGCTAGGGAGCTACAGAAGCTTAAGGATATGATATCCAGTGTACCAGGAGTGGTTAAACCCATTCCTGAGATTGCGGATGGTAGCCATAGGATATCTCGTTTTGCACCACCTTTATGTGATGCTGAGATACCTAAAAGATTCCAGATACCATCAATGAAGCTGTATGATGGTTCAACAGATCCAGAAGAGCATGTAGCTCAGTACAGGGAGAGGATGGAGATCAATCCAATTCCTGAAAGATTGAAAGAAGCATGTCTATGCAAGGGATTTGGATCCACACTTACAGGATCTGCTCTTAAATGGCTACTAAGTCTTCCCCCTTACTCTATTACTTCATTTGCTAATTTAGTTAACTTGCTCAATAGTCAATTCTCTTGTAGTAGAAAGTTTGAACGATTAACTAGTGATTTATATAGGGTAACACAAGGTCAAAATGAATCACTTAGAGATTATATCACTAAGTTTAGTAAAGAATCCTTAGATATTCCTAATTTGGATATTGCTAGGGCTGTAGAAGCCTTTAAAATGGGATTGCTTAGGGATTCATTATTCTATGATGATCTTGTTATGACACCTTGCAGGAATCTTGATGAAGTAAGGACTAGGGCCCTTAGGTTTATCCACCTAGAGGATGAAAAAAGGATCCAGGACAGGTTGACAGGATCCTCCAAACAGGATAAACAAGGATCCTACTTCAGGAATAGCAAATCCAAGTCCTACAACAGATTTGATAACCAGAATGTGCACGAGGTGGAACAAGAAGAGGATGATGAGGATTATCCTCCTATTTCTGAATATTGTTTTTCTGTTGATAACAATGAACAAATCCTTGCAATGCAGAATCTAGGTGAGAAAGCTAGGTGGCCAAGGAAAAGTGATAAACCAGCTGCTACAAAGGATAAATCCAAGTGGTGTGCATATCATGAGGATTTTGGGCATCTCAAGAAAATGAATATCCCAGAGTCTGATATTATCCCAAGATCCTCAGTACTTGTGGGATTCAGTGGGGAAACAAAGAATACATTAGGGGACATCAAACTCCCAATCTATATTGAAGGATTGCATTCTTATCAAAAGTTTTGTGTTATTGATTGCTTATCGTGTTGTAATGTTATCCTTGGCAGGCCATGGATACATGATATGAAGGCAGTCCCATCCACCTATCATCAGTGTGTAAAGCTTCCAAGTCCATGGGGAGTGGTCAAAATTGAGAGTGATCAACAGGAGGCTAAGAATTGCTATACCTCATCAATGAAACCAGCCTCAAGACCAAGGGATCAATAGCAATTAAAGTATCCTTCAAGAGATGTCTTGGAGGCAAGAGAACAGGATTTGAAAGAAATCCTCATGGATCCTGATGATCCGGAATCCAAGATCTTCGTAGGGTCAGGGATCCTTAGCGATATCGAACAGGAGCTAGTATCCTTCCTTAAGAGAAGGAAATCCACCTTTGCCTGGAAACATGAGGACATGACAGGTATATCTAAGGATATAATTACTCATAAACTTGGCATTGATAGGTCATTCAAGCCTATACATCAAAAGAGGAGGAAATTTGCACCTGAAAGAAATGCTATTATCCAGGAAGAGGTAGATAAGCTACTTCGAGCAGGTATGATTAGAGAGGTTAAGTATCCAAGATGGTTAGCCAATGTGGTTGTTGTTCAAAAGAAAAATGGAAAGTGGAGGGTATGTGTCGATTTTACAGATTTAAACAAGGCATGTCCCAAGGATCCTTTCCCATTACCCCACATTGACTCCATGGTGGATGCTACCGCGGGTCATGAGTTGTTAACTTTCATGGATGTTTCATCTGGATTCCAACAAATTCAGATGGAGCCATCTGATCAGGAGGATACAGCCTTCATGACCCCAACTGGTATATACTGTTATATTGCTATGCCATTTGGATTAAGGAATGCAGGTGCTACTTATCAAAGGCTAGTCAATATGATGTTCAAGGAGCAAATTGGACACACTATGGAAGTCTATATTGATGACATGGTGGTTAAGTCCAAGAAAGCTGAGGATCATCTTAAACACTTGGAGGAAGCGTTCAATATCCTTGATAAATATAATATGAAACTTAATCCTTCTAAGTGTCATTTTGGTGTCAGGGCAGGTAAATTCTTAGGATATATGGTGACAAAGAAGGGCATTGAAGCAAGTCCAGAGCAGATTAAGGCTATTGTGAATATCAAATCTCATGCCAATGCTAAGGATGTGCAAAGGTTGACTGGAAGGATCGCAGCCTTGAACAGATTCATATCCAAATCCTCATAAAAGTGCAAGGAGTTCTATGACATCCTGAGGAAGAACAAGAAATTTGAATGGACTGAGAAGCATGAAAGTGCCCTTAAAGCTCTTAAGGATTACCTATCCTCAGCCCCAGCCTTAATGAAACCAGAAAAGGGAGATGTGTTATCCTTATACTTGGCGGTATCCTCAAAAGTAGTAAGTGCGGTCCTTGTTAAAGATCACCAAGGTACACAACATCCTGTTTATTATGTAAGTAAGAGCTTACTTGATGTTGAATCCAGGTATTCACATTTAGAAAAACTTATCCTTGCATTAATTATGGCATCTACTAAATTAAGACATTATTTTGAGACTCATGCCATTATTGTTGAAACTAATTTCCCAATTAGGAATGTTCTCAGGAAACCTGAAATGTCAGGAAGGATGGCTAAGTGGGCAGTGAAGTTGAGTGCATATGATATAAGATATGAACCAAGGACTGCCATCAAATCCCAAGCCTTAGCTGACTTTGTGGCAGATTTTAGTAGTGATTTGCAAAAGGAGGCTGAACTAGAAGTCCAACAGCTTGAAGAAACCAAGGATCCTTGGATACTGTTCACTGATGGATCCTCCAATGTAAATGGAACAGGGCTGGGAATACTACTAAAATCGCCACAGGGGGACATAATACCCCACTCCATAGCTTGTGAGTTTCAAACTACCAACAATGAGGCTGAATATGAAGCCTTGATAGCCGGTTTGCAAATTGCAAAGCATATGAAGATCAGGTATCTTGAGTCAAAGAATTGGCACTCTCTTTTGTATCCTTTAGTTTGACACAGGTACCAAGGGAAGAGAATGCAGAAGCTGATGCATTAGCTAATCTAGGATCATCTTTGAAGATTCCTGAGGATATCAAGATCCCTATTATCCGTATCCTGACCCCTGCTATCAAGGATCATGTAGCTATGGAGATAGGAGAAGATTCTGCAATCATCCCTAGTGATGATACCCAATCTCATTCAGGATCATGGATACTCCCAATCATGAGATACATACAACATGGAGAAATTCCTACAGGAGAAAACCCAAGGGCTTTCAAAATTAAGGTATCTCAATTTACAATATTAAATAATATGTTGTATAAACGATCTCTTGCAGGACCATATTTGAGATGCATTGAGGATCATGAAATTCAAGAAGTCCTAAAGGATTTCCATGAAGGAGATTGTGGAAACCACACTGGGGGCAGGGCATTATTCTCAAGGATCCTGAGGACAGGATACTATTGGCCCACTATGAAGAAGGATGATGTGGAGTATGCCAAGAGGTGTGATCCTTGTCAGAGGCATAGTAATATCCTTCACCAACCAGTAGAGCTCTTGCATCCTATATCCTCTTCTTGTCCATTCATGAGATGGGGAATGGATATAGTTGGAAAGCTTCCTAAGGCACCTGGTGGAAAAGTATTCATGCTTGCTATGACTGATTACTTCTCTAAGTGGATAGAGGCTGAAGGCTTTGCTTAAGTTAGAGAAAAGGACGTTATATCCTTTATTAAAAGGAACATTATTACTAGATTTGGTATCCCTTCAGAGATTATTTGTGATAATGGATCCCAATTTATTGGGAATAGAACCACTAACTTTTGTGACAGTTGGGGGATTAAGATGATAACATCAACACCAGTCCATCCACAAGCTAATGGTCAGGCAGAGTCATCCAACAAGATCATCATCAACAATTTGAAGAAGAAGCTTGGATCCAAGAAAGGAAAATGGGCAGAAGAACTACCTTATGTGATTTGGGCTGATAGGACAACTCCCAAGAATTCTACAGGCCAAACTCTATTTTCTTTGGTATTTGGGGCAGAATCAGTGATCCCTACAGAGATGGTGGTTCCAACTGCAAGAACAAGCATTCGTGATCCTGAAGAAAATGCTGAAAACTTGATTCAAGACTTGGATACTATAGAAGAAATCAAGGATTTAGCAAGGATAAGGATGGCCAGTTATCAACAAAGGATGGCTGGAGCTTACAACAAAAATGTCAGGCTCATGAAATTCCAAGTTGGGGATATGGTATTAAGGAAAGCATTTCAAAACACCACCAATCCTGCTGATGGAAAGCTAGCACCAAAGTGGGAAGAACCCTATTTGATTGAAGCTGAAGCAGGAAAGGGGGCATATCGATTGCTAACTATGGAGGGTGGTTTACTACCAAGAGCTTGGAATGCTGTCAATTTGAAGAAATATTTCATGTGATCATGATCCGTTATCCTTATCAGACAAGTATCCTTGAAGGATCCCCACTGACAGATGATCCTCTTTCTGGTAACATTCCAATCTCAAACTATTTCATTCATTTTATTCTCTTACAAGGATAAGGATCCTGCGTCCTTTATCCTCCTTTTACTTGATTCTGAGTTTTGAAGGTTCAGGTATCCTTAACTAAGGATTGAATATCCACAGAAGTATCCAGTTATCCTTTGGGCTTGACCCCAGTTATTTGGGCTTGACCCCAGTTCTTTGGGCTAGTCCCCAGTTTGGGCCTGTCCCCAGTTTCGCCAGTAGCGCACGATGATCCTGGTATAGTTCATGGCAATGGGACCAGTACCCGCTTTAGGGGCTGACAATTTCATTGTACTGGCTATATTCAGGATCCTACGTATAATGGTAGACGTACCATACATCCGTGCCTAAGGTTTCTAACGTTTTCACGTTAGCTAAGGTTTTGGCATTTTCATGTCACTAAGTTTGGATAGTCGCCAGTGAGGGCCATACTCCAGTTTACATACGATCCTTTGGGCTTGTCCCCAGTTATCCTTTGGGCTTGTCCCTAGTTATCCTTTGGGCTTGTCCCCAGTCATCTTTTGGGCGTGTCCCCAGTATATTGGGCTTGTCCCCAGAATTGTTGGGCTTGTCCCCAGTTACTAACATTCATCTTATATTGGCTCAGTCCCAAATAATATCTTATTTCAGGCTTGTAAAGATAAATGACCAAGGATTCTTGATCCTTACTTTCGACTAAGGTTTGTATCTTGGGTTATCCTAATTTTAAAGGATAGGATCCTAACTTGGATTCTCAGGTATGATCCTTAACTGTTTTCATTTTATTCATTATGTACTTAAGTGACACTTATCCTTTGACAACTGAACTTATTATCCTTAAACTATTTTTATGTGATCCTTGATCATATCCTTAACTCTTAAGGGATATTTTTAAAATTTTTCCTTACTTAATGAGTTTAAACGACATGAACATCACAAAAGATTGAAAAATAAAATAACAATAAGGATATCAACACAGGATATAGCCAAAAAGTTAAAGTCATTTTATTCACAAAAGCTTAAACACTTTTAAGGTTGTCAAAATTGCCAACCCACGTTTCTACCAGCAAAACGTGGCCCGTCCACATGGGTTGGCAAAGGGTGTCCATTGTTTATAGGTCTAACAAGTGCAGGAAATTAAAGACGGCAGGATCACAATGGCTTCATCCCCCAAACAGAGGATCCCTCCACCATTTGTAATCCTACCTATTGTTCAAAGGATCATCCATGATCCTCAACCCTAATTACTATTGTTCAAGTACAGACCAACCATTGTTTATCAAAAACATCATCAAAACAAAAAATCATAACCAAACTAAAAAATGGGCTCCAGCTATGTCTAGAAGTGTCCATCATTGCCCATTGTTGCAGCCTACACCTTCGCTGCATCACCATCTCCTGCTCCACTAGCTTCACCACCATGATCCTTGCCACTACCACTAGCCTCAATTGCCAGAACCTCATCAGCCTCATCCTCCAATTCAGCCAGCCTAGCCTTCCACATCCCAGCTGCTCCTATCAAAGGCAGGATCCTGAGCTTCTGAGGCCATCTGCAATTTGGTCTTGTACATCGCTATGGCAGTAGAGACTTTAGCATCCTGTGTGATCTCGTGCTTTTCATAATCGAAGTTGATCAGAATAGCAGTTGTTTGAGCTTTGGCATCAAGGAGATCCTTTTCAAGGGAAGCAATTTTGTGATCCTTGAGCACAGCAACCTTTTGAAGGTCGGAATGCTTCTCCTCGAGCTCCTCAACATTCCCAACATAGTCCTCTATTTCAGAAAATTTCTACAAAGAAGACAAGGAAAAGATTAGAATTAAGTGATCCTCAAGTGGATTGGATAATTAAGCTGAGTCAGTGATCCTTACTGTTAGGGGATGATTTTCTAACAATTAGTGATCCTTACTTGTTATCCTAATCCATGATCCTTACTTCTGTGACAGATAGTGATCCTCAGAAGAGCTTCAGGATCAGGATCATGGATCACCTTAAGGATCCTCATACTAACGATTGTTTGTTTGTATTTTGTATTACTTCGCAGGAGTAACAAGCTTGACTTGGTCTTGGCAACGTTACTATGGAATATTCCACGGGTATTTCGCACACGTTTGACTGGAAATGGACGTTGTGGAGAACGTGGGAGCTTGGCACAAAAGTCGGATAGTTTGTTATTATAGCTAACTTCTATTTTTAAAGGGGTGACGAGCTAGAATTAGAACACTTAGCCATTTTCAGCTACACACACTCTCATACAATTGCACTCTTGAAGCTCTCGACGAACACTTAATAGTTTTCACTCACTTTTACACATTTCACAATAGTGATCCTTGTACCTAGCTCGTTACTATCCGAAGTTGTAAACATTTATTGATTTATTTGAACTTGGTGATCGGTAGTTTCCATCACCCGGGGTTTTTTGTGCCGGAGATCAACTCTTGATCAAGGGCTTTTTCCCCGTATAAATCCTTGTGTCATTTGTGCAATTTACATTGAAGTGATCCTTGTCATTGTTCTACATTTCAAGCATCATACCCTGTTACAGAGAGTTTGGTTGCATTATGCTCATCAGATTTTTTGATCAAAAACAGTTTGGCGCCCACCGTGGGGCAATTGGTGCTTCACTCTTAGAAAAATTCGTATTTCTGTGCTCATTTCAATTCACTGCAACCAAGCAAATGGCTTCCTCAGCGAAGAATTCTTCAAATTTGATGCCCTCATTCACTTCTTCACAAGGCGTTCCCCCTTTGCCTCCACCACCTTCTGGATCCCAGAAGAATGCTGAGAATGCTGCGAAGAAACCAACTCCAATTTTCTCAAAACCTCCAACTTCTTCTGCTTCTTACACTCCCACTACTAGTGACATGTTAACTTTGATTTTGCAGATGAAGGATCATATACAGCAACAGGATAAGACCAATGAAAGGATTCTCAAAGAAATCGGAGATCTCAAGAAACAAAAGAAAACGGCAGAGGATCATTCCCCACTGATGCCCAGATCTTTAAATTTTGACACTCTGGTGATTACTTCTCAGCCATCAGTGGTTCCAGATGTTCAATATGTGGGTGGACCAAAAGGAGTGCACTATGGAACAACAACAGTGACCCAGGCATCGGGTTCCTATTTCCAGCCAGCGGGATCCTATCCTCAGCATATGGGATCCCTCACGAATTCAGGAGGATATTCAAGAGCGCAGCAGATTCAAGGATCTTCCTTTGTCCCAGGATCATCCTAGGTTCAAGGATCCTCCTTTGTCCCAGGATCATCCCAGGTTCAAGGATCCTCCTTTGTTCCAGGATCATCCCTGGTTCAAGGATCCTCCTTTGTTCCAGGATCCTCCCAGTTTCATGGATCCTTCCAGATGCCAGGATCCTTGAGGAGTTTGCAAACAGGAAGTTCAGATGTCCATCAGGGAGATTTTATTCCAGTGCAGACCAATGCTTCTACTGGTCCCTCGATCATTCCAGAGCCCCAACAATATGGATTAACATCCATTCTTCCTAATTTGAATCCAATGGGAGGTAACACTTTTAATAATTCTTATACCACTAACCATGGTCTTATGCAGGACCCAGGTATCAATCATGCCATGGCCAGAGAATTGCAAAAGCTAAAGGATATGATATCAAGTGTTCCAGGAGTGGTCAAACCTATCCCAGAGATAGCAGATGGGAGCCACAAGATATCTCGTTTTGCACCACCAATCTGTGATTCTGAGATACCCAAGAGGTTCCATGTGCCAACAATGAAGCTGTATGATGGTTCGACGGATCCTGAAGAACACATAGCACAATACAGGGAGAGGATGGCGACCAATCCAATCCCAGAAAGGTTAAAGGAAGCATGCCTGTGCAAAGGATTCGGATCCACTCTCACTGGATCAGCTCTCAAATGGCTGCTAAGTCTTCCCCCCTACTCTATTACCTCATTTACTAATCTAGTTAATTTGTTTAATAGCCAATTCTCATGCAGTAGGAAATTTGAACGATTAACTAGTGATCTATATAGGATAACCCAGGGCCATAATGAATCATTAAGGGATTACATTACCAAATTCAGTAAAGAATCCTTAGACATTCCCAACTTAGATATAGCCACGGCTGTTGAGGCCTTTAAAATGGGATTGCTTAGGGATTCGTCGTTCTATGATGATCTTGTTATGACACCATGCAGGAACTTAGATGAGGTAAGAACCCGGGCACTTAGGTTCATTCGGCTAGAGGATGACAAGAGGATCCGGGAGAGGCTAGCAGGATCCTCAAAGCAAGATAAGCAAGGATTCTCATTCAGGAACAACAAGTTCAGATCCTACAACAGATCTGATAACCAGAACGTGCATGCTGTTGATCAAGAAGAGGATGATGAGGATTATCCTCCAATTTCTGAATATTGTTGTTCTGTTGATAACAATGAACAAATCCTTGCGATGCAGAACTTAGGTGATAAAGCCAGATGGCCCAGAAAGAATGATAGGCCAACTGCAACTAAGGATAAATCAAAGTGGTGTGCATACCATGAAGATTTTGGGCATCTCACAGAAGAATGCATTGCACTAAGAAAGGAAATTGGATACTTGTTGAGCAAGGGGCATCTAAAAGAGTTGTTGGGTAGGAAAAAGTCAAGGACTCAGGATCCTGAAAGGATCCCTGAGAAGGCTCCAGCCCCTCCAGCAGATGCACAAGTAATAAACTTTATTTCTGGAGGATCAGACATTTGCGGCACATCCTTCTCAGCAGCTAAAAGGCATGCAAAGGAAACTAAAATGGATAATGGAGAAAGACCCGTTCGAACATCAAGTGTCTCCGAAGGAAAAGTCAAAACCTTTGATGAGGATGATCGTGTTGATATCCAGGATCCTTATCATGATGGTTTAGTTATTACTCTTTTCATTTCTAACCATTTTGTCCGCAGGATCCTTATAGACAGAGGAAGCTCAGTGAACATTATCCAGCTTGATGTTCTAAAGAAGATGGGTATTCCTGAATCAGACATCATACCAAGATCCTCCGTGCTCGTGGGATTTAGTGGCGAAACTAAGAATACCCTGGGGGACATTAAACTCCCAATATACATTAAAGGCCTACACTCTTATCAAAAATTGTGTGTTATTGACTGTTTATCTTGTTGTAATGTTATCCTTGGCAGGCCCTGGATACACGATATGAAGGCAGTCCCATCTACTTACCATCAATGTGTGAAGCTCCCTAGTCCTTGGGGAATAGTCAAGATTGATAGTGATCAGCAGGAGGCCAAGAATTGCAATCAAAGTCAAGGGAGCAATAGCAATCAAAGTATCCTCCAAGGGATGTCTTGGAGGCAAGAGAGCAGGATGTGGTAGAAGTCCTCATGGATCCTGATGATCCTGAATCCAAAATCTATATCGGATCAGGGATCCTTGGCGGTATGAAGGAAGACCTCATATCCTTCCTCAAAAGGAGAAAGACTACCTTTGCATGGAAACACGAAGACATGACTGGTATATCTAAAGATGTAATCACTCACAAACTTGGCATTGATAGGTCATTCAAACCAATCCATCAAAGGAGAAGAAAGTTTGCACCGGAAAGAAATGCCATTATCCAAGAAGAGGTAGAGAAATTGCTCCGGGCAGGTATGATTAGAGAGGTCAATTATCCAAGATGGTTGGCCAATGTGGTTGTTGTTCAAAAGAAAAACGGAAAGTGGAGGGTATGTGTCGATTTTACCGATTTAAATAAGGCATGTCCCAAGGATCCTTTCCCATTACCCCACATTGACTCCATGGTGGATGCAACTGCGAGTCATGAACTGTTAACTTTTATGGATGCTTCATCTGGATTTCAACAAATCCAAATGGAACCATCCGATCAAGAGGATACAGCATTCATGACTCCAACTGGTATATACTACTATATTGCTATGCCGTTCGGACTAAGAAATGCAGGTGCAACTTATCAAAGGCTAGTGAATATGATGTTCAAGGATCAAATTGGACAAACTATGGAGGTTTACATAGACGATATGGTGGTAAAATCAATAAAGGCTGGGGATCACCTAAGAGACTTGGAGGAAGTATTCGATATCCTTGATAAATATAATATCAAGCTTAATCCTTCAAAATGTCACTTTGGTGTTAAAGTAGGTAAATTCTTAGGATATATGGTGACGAAGAGAGGCATTGAAGCTAGCCCGGAACAAATCAAAGCAATAGTAAACATCAAATCTCCGGCCAATGCTAAGGATGTTCAAAGGCTAACAGGCAGGATAGCAGCCTTGAACAGATTTATATCCAAATCCTCGGAGAAGTGCAACGAATTCTATGATATCCTAAGGAAGAACAAAAAATTTGAGTGGACTGAGAAGCATGAAAATGCCTTAAGAGCTCTCAAAGATTACCTATCCTCAGCCCCGGCCTTGATGAAACTAGAAAAAGGGGATGTGCTATCCTTGTATCTTGCAGTATCCTCAAAAGCAGTAAGTGCGGTCCTTGTTAAGGATCACGAAGGTACACAACATCCTGTCTATTATGTAAGTAAAAGTTTACTTGATGCCGAATCCAGGTATTCACACCTTGAAAAGCTTATTCTTGCATTAATTATGGCATCTACTAAGTTGAGACATTATTTTGAAACTCATGTTATTGTTGTTAAAACTAATTTTCCAATTAAGAATGTCCTCAGGAAACCAGAGATGTCAGGAAGGATGGCTAAGTGGGCAGTGAAGCTAAGTGCATATGATATAAGATATGAGCCTAGGACAGCCATCAAATCCCAAGCATTAGCTGACTTTGTGGCTGATTTCAGTAGTGATTTACAAAGAGAAGCTGAGTTAGAAGTCCAGCAGCTAGAGGAGACCAAGGATCCTTGGATACTCTATACTGATGGATCCTCAAATGTAAAAGGCACAGGGCTTGGAATACTACTAAAATCGCCACAAGGGGGACATAATACCCCACTCTATAGCTTGTGAGTTCCAAACCACTAACAATGAGGCTGAATATGAAGCCTTAATTGCTGGTTTGCAAATTGCTAAACACATGGGGATCAGGTATCTTGAGGTACATGTAGATTCATTATTAATTACAAACCACTTTAATGGATCTTATGCTGTTAAAGGTGAAAAGCTAACAAATATTTAGAGATAGTCAAAAATTTGGCACTCTCTTTTGTTTCCTTTAGTTTGACACAGGTACCAAGGGAAGAAAATACAGAAGCTGATGCATTGGCTAACTTAGGATCATCTTTGAAGATCCCTGAGAATATCAAGATCCCTATTATCCATATCCTAACCCCGGCTACCGAGGATCATGTGGCTATGGAGATAGGAAATGATTCTGCAATTATCCCTAGTGAGGATACTCAATCCCATTCAGGATCAGGATCATGGATCTCACCAATCATGAGATACTTACAACATGGAGAGATTCCTACAGGAGAAAACCCTAGGGCTTTCAAAATTAAGGTATCTCAATTCACAATTTTAAATAATATGTTGTATAGATGATCTCTTGCAGGACCATACTTGAGATGCATTGAGGATCCTGAAATCCAAGAAGTTTTAAAAGACTTCCATGAAGGAGATTGTGGAAACCACACTGGGGGCAGGGCATTATTCTCAAGGATCCTGAGGACAGGATACTACTGGCCAACCATGAAGAGAGATGGTGTGGAGTATGCTAAGAGATGTGGTCCTTGTCAGAGACACAGCAATATCCTTCATCAACCAGCTGAATTATTGCATCCTATATCCTCCTCTTGGCCATTTATGAGATGGGGTATGGATATAGTTGGTAAGCTCCCTAAGGCACCCGGTGGAAAATTATTCATGCTTGCTATGACTGATTACTTCTCCAAGTGGATAGAGGCTGAAGCCTTTGCCCAAGTCAGAGAAAAGGAAGTTATATCCTTCATTAAAAGAAATATTATAACTAGATTTGGAATTCCTTCTGAAATTATATGTGATAATGGTTCCCAATTTATTGGGGGCAGAACCACTAACTTTTGTGACAGCTGGGGGATTAAGATGATAACATCAACACCAGTCCACCCACAACCTAATGGTCAAGCAGAATCATCCAACAAGATCATCATCAACAATTTGAAGAAGAAGCTTGGATCCAAGAAAGGGAAATGGGCAGAAGAACTACCTTATGTGCCTTGGGCTGATAGGACAACCCCTAAGAATGCTACTGGTCAAACGCCTTTCTCTTTGGTATTTGGGGCAGAATCAGTGATCCCAACAGAAGTGGTGGTTCCAACTGCTAGAACAAGTACTCGTGATCCTAAAGAAAACGATGAGAACTTGGCTCAAGACCTGGATACTATTGAAGAAATCAGGGATATGGCTAGGATAAGGATGGCCAGTTATCAACAAAGAATGGCTGGTGCTTACAACAAAAATGTCAGGATCAGGAAGTTTCAAGTTGGAGATATGGTATTAAGGAAAGCATTTCAGAATACCACCAATCCTGCTGATGGAAAATTGGCTCCAAAATGGGAAGGCCCTTATTTGATTGAAGCTGAAGCAGGAAAGGGGGCATATAGATTGCTAACCATGGAAGGTGATTTGCTACCAAGAGCTTGGAATGCTGTCCACTTGAAGAAATATTTCATGTGAGCAGGATCCTCATGGCACAGATGATCCTTACGTCAGGAGTATCCTTGAAGGATCCTTAAAGTATCGATGATCCTTACTTTGGTAATATCCTAATCTTGAACTATTTCACTTCTTTATTTTCTCATATAAGGATAAGGATCATGTATCCTTCATCCATCTCTCACGTGATTTTAAGTTTTGAAAGTTCAGGAATCCTTAGCAAAGTATTGGTTATCTGCAGAAGCAATCCGTCCTTTGGGTTTAACCCCAGTTATTTGGGCTTGACCCCAGTTCCGCCTGTAGCGCATGATGATCCTGGTATAGTTCAAGGCAGTGGGACCAGTACTCGCTTTAGGGGCTGATAATTCCATTATACTGGCTATGCCTAGGATCCTACATATAATGGTAGACGTACCATACATCCGTTCCTAAGGTTTCTAACGTTTTCACGTTAGCTAAGGTTTTGGCATTTTCATGTCACTAAGTTTGGATAGTCGCCAGTTAGGGCCATACTCCAGTTTACATACGATCCTTGGGCTTGTCCCCAGTTATCCTTGGGCTTGTCCCCAGTTGCCAACTCTTTTCTTATATTGGCTTAGTCCCAAGTTATGCTCTATTTCAGGTCCTTAAAGATAGGCAACTAGGGATCCTTGATCCTTACTTCTCTCTAAGGTTTATCTTATAGTTATCCTTATTATGGTTAGGATCCTAACTTGGATCCTCAGGTATGATCCTTAACTATTTTTAATGCAATTCATTATTTATTTGAATAACCCTGAAAATTTGACAACTAGACTTGTGATCCTTAAAATATATTGCTTTTTGGGATTCTTTAATTATAGGATATTCGATCGTGGATCATATCCTAAACATTTTCAATATGACTTGTTCAAAATTGTTTATTCAATAAATGTGCATCAAAACAAAGGAGAATTAAAGAAACAAAAGGATAACAACACAAGATAAGCGTCAAAAGGTTAAGATTTTATTTATTAACAAAAGACTAACCCTTAAAAGGTTGTCAAAATTACCTACCCCAAGCATCTACCAGCAAAACGTGGCCCGTCCGCTGGGGTAGGTAAAGGGTGTCCATGATAATAAGTTCAATAGTAGTGCAGGAATATAAAGGCGGCAGGATCACAATGGCTTCATCCCCCAAACAGAGGATCCCTCCACCAATTGCGATCCTACCTATTGTCCTAAGGATCATACATGATCCTTAATCCTAAAAACTATTGTTCAAGTACAAACCATCAAATTGTTCAACATCACAACCCCAAAAAACTACTACCAAATTTAAAAATTGGGCTACGACTGCGTCTAAGAATGTCCATCATCGCCCAATCCTGCATCCTAAACCTTCGCTGCATTATCACCTCCAGCTCCACTTGTTTCACCACCTTCACCCTTGCCTCCAGCCTCGATCGTCAGGATCTCTTCAACCTCCTCAGCCTCTTCATCGTCCAGTTCAGCCAGCCTTGCCTTCCAACCTTCAACATCCCAGGTGCTCTTTTCAAAAGTAGGATCCTGAGCTTCCAAGGCCATTTGCAGCTTGGTCTTGTACATTGCTATGGCGGCAGAGACTTTGGCGTCTTCGGTGATCTCACGCTTCTCATAGTCAACATTAACCAGCACCTTGGCCGTCTCCTGTTTGGCATCCCAGACTTCCTTCTGAAGATCAGCAATTGTGAGGTCCTTTAGCAATGCAACCTGCTGGAGGTCGGCAATCTTCCTATCCTGATCCTCAACGTGGCCAATATAATCCTCAATCTCAGAGAATTTCTGCAAAGGGGATAAAAGATAAGGTTAGGACCAAGTGGTCCTCAAATCAGCAGGATATGTCAACATGATATACGAAGCAGAGACAGTGATCCTTACCTCATTGAAGTACTCGAGGAATTGGTGGCGGATCAGAGGTAGACCCTGCAGATCCTTAGCTTCAGAGGCCTTTCTCTTCTTGATTCCCTTTCCTTTGAGGGGTGCCTTGGGGACCGAAGTTGTTGGACTGGTAGGAGCTTTTCTCTTGGAGGATCTGACGGTGGTGAGATCAGTGACATTGAACTTTGAAGCAGACTTGGTGGATTTTCCAGCACCTACACAACCAAAACAAGATAAGTATCTTCACTTAACTTATATTTCACTATTTATTTAAATTTTAAACAAGGATACTTACTTGACATCGTGACAGAGCCTGAGGATACCTCCTGTGAATCTTGGGTTGTTGTCTTGAAAGATCTTGTTTCAGGATCAAGTTTCTTGAAAGCGAGGAGTCTCTCTTTAGCAGCAGGAGACAATCTGAGGTGTGAGACGGTGATAGCTGCATAACAAGAAAGCAAAAATATATAAGTGATCCTTACATCAAAAGAAAGTTTCTGGTGATCCTTCTCAGGATCCTCCACCCTACCATGGGTAGCCCATTTCTTGGGGACATCCTTTCCATCCTCAATAGAATCTCTCTTGACGAAAAAGAAACGCCGCTTCCAATTAGCATCGTTCTTGGTGGCTTTGAAGATCGGGTGTTCCTCACCGGGTTTACGTTTAAACAAATAGCGATGAGAACCAAAGGTAGTAAGATCATACAGCTCTCCCAGCTCTGACATTCCTAGGTCTATCCCTTCCTGCTCGATGATCCTTTCAAGGGTGTACAAAACCCTCCAAATCATCGGCATGGCTTGGATATAAGAGATACCGGTTAGGGAAAAGAAAGATTGGGTGAAGGCTGGGAAAGGATATGTATAGCCTATGGTGAACGGAGTGACAGGGAAAGCAACCCACTTGTCGGAGATATGATCACTCAGGGCATTGGGATCAAAAGGTCTAAACTCGGTGTTCGCCGGGAAGCAGTGGCGGATCCTATCAATCTGTGCATCATTGAAACAACAGCGTTCTTTAATGGAATCTTCGATGATCCCCTGGCTTTTCGGAGGGCTGTTTTTCGGGTGATCCTTGGCTGGGGAGTTTCGGAGCAACATCTTTGATGGAATGATGGAAAGAAACAGAAAACAGAGCAAAGAAGGAAGAAGATGAAGGGAGAATACCTGTTTATCTTCGGAATGCAGTTATAAAGGGAGTCTCTCTGAAATTTTAAATGCATTTGATCCTATCTCTATCTCCTATTTATAATCATGATCGTGCAGGGTTGTCACTTCTGTGACGTCATGGTTGCAACGGATAGTTCTACAATAACGGCTATATTTACGATAGTTAGTTGCGGATAAGATCAGGAAAATATAATTCGCTTATTTAACATATCACTCCTTATATTTTGGGGGCAATTGTTAGGGGAGGATTTTCTAACAATTAGTGATCCTTACTTGTTATCCTAATCCATGATCCTTACTTCTGTGACAAATAGTGATCCTCAAAAGAGCTTCAGGATCAGGATCATGGATCACCTTAAGGATCCTCATACTAACGATTGTTTGTTTGTATTTTGTATTACTTCGCAGGAGTAACAAGCTTGACTTGGTCTTGGCAACGTTACTATGGAATATTCCACGGGTATTTCGCACACGTTTGACTGGAAATGGACGTTGTGGAGAACGTGGGAGCTTGGCACAAAAGTCGGATAGTTTGTTATTATAGCTAATTTCTATTTTTAAAGGGGTGACGAGCTAGAATTAGAACACTTAGCCATTTTCAGCTACACACACTCTCATACAATTGCACTCTTGAAGCTCTCGACGAACACTTAATAGTTTTCACTCACTTTTACACATTTCACAATAGTGATCCTTGTACCTAGCTCATTACTATCCGAAGTTGTAAACATTTATTGATTTATTTGAACTTGGTGATCGGTAGTTTCCATCACCCGGGGTTTTTTGTGCCGGAGATCAACTCTTGATCAAGGGCTTTTTCCCCGTATAAATCCTTGTGTCATTTGTGCAATTTACATTGAAGTGATCCTTGTCATTGTTCTACATTTCAAGCATCATACCCTGTTACAGAGAGTTTGGTTGCATTATCCTCATCAGATTTTTTGACCAAAACACTTACATCATTGAAGTACTCGAGGAATTGATGGCGGATTAGAGGCAGGCCTTGTAGGTTGTCGGCTTCGGAAGTCTTTCTCTTCTTTCCACCTTTTCCCTTTGAAGTGGTAGCTTTGGGGATTACAACGGAGGGGCTAGCAGCAGATTTTTTCTTGGATCGTACTGTGTCAAGCTCAGTGACACTAAATTTGGAAGCAGATCTTGATGACTTTCCAGCGCCTACACACCCAAAACAGATAAGTGTCCTTATTCTAATCATATATAACTATTTATTTAAACATTTGAATATAAAAAGAACAGGATACTTACTTGACATGGTGACAGAGCCTGAGGATACCTTTTGAGAATCCTAGGTGATTGTCTTGAATGATCTTATTTCAGGATCGAGTCTTCTAAAAACAGCAAGCCTTTCCTTGGTAGCAGGAGACGGTATGAGGTGTGAAACAGTGACAGCTGCATAACATAAAACAAAAGGGGGTTAGTGATCCTATCACAAGAGAAAAGATTATCTGGTGATCCTACTCAGGACCCTCTGTCCTACCATGGGTGGACCATTTCCTGGGTAGATCCTTTCTATTTGGGATAGAGTCTCTTCTGACAAAGAAAAAGCGTCGTTTCCAGTTTGTATCGTTCTTGGTGGCTTTAAAAATGGGGTTTTCTTCACCAGGTTTTCGTTTAAACAAATATCGGTGGGATCCAAATGTTGTGAGATCATACATCTCAGCCAACTCCGACATTCCTAGGTCAATCCCTTCCTGCTCGATGATCCTTTCAAGGGTATATAAGACCCTCCAGATCATCGGCATAGCCTGGATGTAGGAGATGCCGGTAAGGGAGAAGAAGGATTGGGTAAAGGCTGGAAAAGGATAGGTGTATCCTATGGTGAATGGGGTAACAGGAAAGGCAATCTAAGTTTCAGAGATATAGTCACTCAAAGCGGTGGGGTCAAATGGCTTGATAACGATATTCGCTAGAAAACAGTGGCGAATTCTGTCTATTTGTGCATCATTGAAACAACATCTTTCTTTCGGTGAATCTTTGATGATCCCTTGGCTTTTAAGAGGGCTGTTTTTGTTGTGATCCTTGCCCGGTGAGTTGCAGAGCATCATTTTCGACGAGATGATGGTAAAAAAAGAAAAAGCAGAGTAAGAGAAGGAAGAAGAGGAAAGGAGAATACCTGAATAAGTCTTCTGATGAGGATTTAAAAAGGAAACGCTTGGATTTAAATGCCCTTTCACTCTTATCTCTAACTGCCATTTATAATGATGATTTTGCAGGTTAAGTCACCTCAGTGACGTCAGAATTCCAACGGCTAGTTCGATCTTAACGGCTATATATCCGTTAGTTTGTTACGGATAAGATCGACAAAATACAACTCGTTTATTTACAATATTACTCCTTATATTTTGGGGGCAATTGTTAGGGTTGGATTTCTAAATGATCAGTGATCCTTATTTACTGTTGGGTTTAGTGATCCTCAATTCTGTCTGAAGTAGTGATCCTCAGAAGTGTTGCAGGATCAGGATCATGGATCACTATAAGGATCCTTGTACTAACGATTGTCTACTTTGAATTCGTAATTGTATTGCAGGACTATCACCTTGGACTTGGTCTTGGCGATATTCCTGGAGAATATTCTAAGTCTATTCCGCACGTGCTTGGTCAGAAATGGACGTTATGGAGTCGTGGAGGACTTGCACGATTTGCGGACAGTTAGTTAGGCTAGATATTTTCTAATTTTAAGGGGGTAGCGAGCTAATCTTTAGAAGACTTGGCTATTTTTAGCTACACACACACTAATACAATCACTCTCATCAGCTCTCGCTAACACACTTGGCGATTACACACATTTTCTACACAATACACTATAGTGATCCTTGTACTTAGCTCGCTATCATCCGAAGTTGTAATACATTTCTTGTTTAATTTGAGTTGGTGATTGGTAGTTTCCATCACCCGAGGTTTTTAATGCCGGAGATCATTCATTGATCAAGGGCTTTTTCCTCGTATAAATCTTCGTGTCACTTGTTCATTACACTTCATAGTGATCCTTATTATTGTTCATCAATTCAAGCATCATACCTCACAACAGAAAGTTTGGTTACATTGTCATTGCTTGATTTTTTACCAAAACAATCATATCCTAAGCTTTTTAATATAATCTATCAAACTTTTATTCTTAACTCATGAATTCAAACAAAATGTATCATAACAGTTAAAATGCAAAGTATTCACAAATATAACAATACATGAGGTAGTCAAAAGATTAAACTTTTATTTATTTATCAAAAGTTAAACCCTTTAAAGGTTGGCAAAGGGTGTCCATATTAACGAGGTCTAAGTGCAGGAATAAAAGACGGAAGGATCACAATGGCTTCATGTAGGTCCCTATCCCGTGTGGATCGTAACAAAACTGACAATCTACCAAGGGTGCGGAATCCCCTTGATAAACCAAATAAACAGAAACAAGAACACCAGACGATTTACCAACCGATCTTCTATGATTATCCAACGAAAACGTTTACAATCACTCAAGATCTTCACGAACTCACAGCCAATAATCTGTGTATTCGAACTCTCTCTCAATTGCCTAAAAGTCTCCAAAAGTCTAACCCTAAAACTCTAGGTAAAGGTTGTTTATATACACACAACCATACAATTCGAACTGGGCCAAGCCCATACGAATTCTGTTTACAATTCGGGCTAAACTAAACGGACTTTAACTTGATACAAACTTGGACTACATTGGGCTTCAACAAACTCGAATTCCATTCAGTCTTCATAAGTCTTTGCGGCCCAAACTCGTTTAATATCCAAAGACCAATCCAACGTTGTTGTCACATAACATGCACCAACACTTCATCCCCCAAACAGAGGATCCCTCCACCATTTGTTATCCTACCTATTGTCTAAAGGATTAGTGATCCTTAAACCTAATTACTATTGTTTAAGTACAGACCAACCATTGTTCAAGAAAAACATCAACATTCAAAAAACTACCAAACCATAAAAAATGGGCTCCGACCGCGTCTAGATAAATCCATCATCGCCCATTTTTGCAGCTCACACCATCGCTGCATCACCATCACCCCCAGCCTCTGCATCACCAGCCTGATCCTTAGCCCCGTTGCCGCTTGCCTCGATTGCCAGAACCTCCTCGGTGTCCTCTTCATCCTCCAGCTCAGCTAGCTTGGCCTTCCAGCCTTCTTGGTCCCAGGAAGTCCTGTTGAAGCTAGGATCCTCAGCCTCCTTTGCCATCTGCAATTTGATCTTGAACATAGCAATGGCGGCAGAAAGCTTAGCACCCTCCATCACTTCAGCCTTTTCAAGATCAGCATTGATGTGGGCCATGACCAGCTGCTTTTTTGCCAAGTTAAGCTCCTTCTCGAGGGTAGAGATGGTCTCATCCTTTGCCAGGAAGATCTTCTGAAAGTCCAGCTCCTTCTGCTCAGCCTCTTCAGTGTACGCATCCAAGAGCATCTGGATCTCAGCAAATTTCTGCAAAAAAGAAAAGATACAATTTAGGATCCGTTATCCTCAAATGGGCAGGATAGAATTAAGGATCAGGGATCCTTACCTCAGAGAAGTATTTTTCAAACTGATGTCAGATGAGGGGCAGGCCTTCAAGATCGTCAGCGGTCTTCCTCTTTTTTCCGCCCTTGCCCTTGGTGCTGACAGGCTTAGGAATTTGAATGCTAGGACTGGCAGCAAGTCGTTTTTTTGCCGGACCGAGCAGTGACAGGATCAAGATCACTGACGCTGAAGCGAGAAGCTGATTTCGAGGACTTTCCAGCACCTACAAACGGCAAGCAACAGATAAGTATCCTTAATCTATGTCTATTTAATCATACATAAATATAAACACTTACTTGACATGGTAACTGAACCGGAGGATACTTCTTGTGAATCCTTTATGTTTGCCTGGAATGATCTAACTGCAGGATCAAGGCTCCAAAAGGCAGCGATCCTTTCTTTTGTTGCAGGTGACTGAATGAGATGAGAAACTGAGATAGCTGCACAAAAAGACAGAAAAGGATCAGTTATCCTCAACACGAAATGGAATCATCCTATGATCCTTCTATAAGGATCCTCTATCCTACCATGGGTGGTCCACTTTTTGGGGAGATCTTTCCCGTCTGGGATAGAATCTCTCCTAACGAAGAAAAAATGCTTTTTCCAGTTGGTGTCATTTTTTGTGGTCTTGAGGATTGGGTGTGCATCACCGGGTTTGTGTTTGAATAAGAAACGGTGTGAACCATGGCTCACAAGGTTATATAACTCAGCCAACTCAGACATCCCCAACTCTATGCCTTCCTGCTCAATGATGTTCTCTAAAGTGTACAATACTCTCCACATCATCGGCATGGCCTGAATGTAGCACATGCCGGTGAGAGAAAAGAAAGATTGAGTAAAGGCAGGGATAGGATAGGAGAATCCTATCACGAATGGGGTGGCCGGAAAAGCAAACCAAGTGTCCGAAACAGAATCACTCTTTGTAGAAGGGTCGAAGGATTTGAAGACGGTATCCGCCGGAAAACAATGGCGAATCCGGTCAATCTCCGGGTCGGTGAAGCAGCAGAGTTCCTTTGAAGGATTTTGGATAATGCCTTGGCTTTTCAAGGGACTATCCTTCTTTGGGTCCTTAGCCGGTGAGGATCTAAGAACCATCCTCGTCATGGATGTACAGAAAAATGAAGATCAGAATAAGAAAATGAAGAGAAAGGGAGAAAGAGAGATACCTGATCGGTCTTTGAATGAGGATTTAAAGGGAAGTATCGCTTGAATTTAAATTCCAATTGATCCTTATCTCTAACCTATATATAATGATGATTCTGTAGGTTATCACTTCGCTGGCGCAAGATGTGTAACGGCTAGTTCGATTCTAACGGCTATAATCCCGTTGGATAGTTCGTTGCAGATAATGTTGAAAAAATTGACTCATTTAAGTGATATTTTATTCCTCATATTTTGGGGGCAATTGTTAGGGATAGATTTTCTAAACCTAAGGTCACGGATCCTCAAGTACTGCCAGGATCACGGATCCTCAATTCTGTTTGAATTAAGGATCCTCAGAAGACGTTGCAGGATCAGGATCCTCATTGTTATCCTAACACTAACGGTTGTTTCCTCTATGTTTAAGCTTGTTTCGCAGGAATGGACGAGTGGACTTGGTCTTGCCGATATTCTTGGGGAATATGCTCTCAATATTCCGCACGTGTATAGCTTGGTGACCATTTTAGAAGTCGTAGGTAGCTTGCACATTTGGCGGATAGCTAGTTATTTAAGTTATTTCTATTTTTAAAGGGGATAACAAGCTTGAATTAGAACAAGTTAGCAAACACACACACTCTCGCAAGCTCTCAACAGTTCATTGGCGATTACATACACATTACACTCTAGTGATCCTTGTAACAAGCTTGTTATCATCCTGAGTTGTAACGATCATTTGTTTAATTATAGTTGGTGATCGGTAATTTCCATCACCCGAGGTTTTTTATGCCGGAGATCATACATTGTTCAAGGGCTTTTTCCTTGTAAAAATCATTGTGTCAATTGTTCATTTCATCTACAAGTTGTTCATACATTTGTTCATTGATTCAAGCATCACACCTCACAACAAAAGATTTGGTTGCATTATCTTAGCCTGATTTTTGACCAAAACACTTGCTATGACTGATTACTTCTCCAAGTGGATAGAAGCTGAAGCCTTTGCTCAAGTCAGAGAAAAAGAAGTGATATCATTTATTAAAAGAAACATTATTACCAGATTTGGTATTCCTTCTGAAATTGTTTGTGATAATGGATCCCAATTTATTGGGAATAGAACTTTTTAGGGGAGGATTTTCTAACAATTAGTGATCCTTATTCGTTATCCTAATTAATGATCCTTACTTCTGTGACAGGTGGTGATCCTCAGAAGAGCTTCAGGATCAGGATCATGGATCACTTTAAGGATCCTCATACTGACGATTGTTTATTTGATTTTTGTATTACTTCGCAGGAGTAATAAACGTGACTTGGTCTTGGCAATGGTAACAAGGAATATTCCACGGGCATTTCGCACACGATTGACCAGAAATGGACGTTGTGGAGAACGTGGGAGCTTGGCACGAAAGTCGGATAGTTAGTTAGTGTAGTTAACTTCTATTTTAAAAGGAGTAACGAGCTAGAACTAGAACACTTAGTCATTTTTCAGCTACACACACTCTCATATACTCGCACACTTGAAGCTCTCGACGAACATTCATTCATTTTCACTCACTTTTACACGTTACACAATAGTGATCCTTGTACCTAGCTCGTTACTATCCGAAGTTGTAAACGTTTATTGATTTATTTGAGCTTGGTGATCGGTAGTTTCCATCACCCGGGGTTTTTTGTGCCAGAGATCAACTCTTGATCAAGGGCTTTTTCCCCGTATAAATCCTTGTGTCATTTGTGCAATTTACACTGAAGTGATCCTTGTCATTGTTCTATATTTCAAGCATCATACCCCGTAACAGAGAGTTTGGTTGCAATATCCTCAACATATTTTTTGACCAAAACAGTTTGGCACCCACCGTGGGGCAATTGGTGCTTCATCCTTAGAAGAAATTCGCATTTCTGTGCTCATTGCAGTTCACTACAACCAAGCAAATGGCTTCCTCAGCGAAGAATGCTTCAAACTTGATGCCCTCATTCACTTCTTCACAAGGCGTTCCCCCTTTGCCTCCACCACCTTCTGGATCCCAGAAGAACGCTGAGAATGCTGCGAAGAAACCAACTCCCATTTTCTCAAAACCTCCAACTTCTTCTGCTTCTTACACTCCCACTACTAGTGACATGTTTACTTTGATTTTGCAGATGAAGGATCAGATACGGCAGCAGGACAAGACCAATGAGAGGATTCTCAAAGAAATCGGAGATCTCAAGAAACAAAAGACAACGGCAGAGGATCATTCCCCACTGGTGCCGAAATCCTTGAATTTTGATACTCCGGTGATTACTTCTCAGCCATCAGTGATTCCAGACGTTCAATATGTGGGTGGACCGAAAGGAGTGCACTACGGAACAACAACAGTGGCCCAGGCATCAGGTTCATATTTCCAGCCAGCGGGATCCTATCCTCAGCATATGGGAACCCTCACGAATTCAGGAGGATATTCAGGAATGCAGCAGATTCAAGGATCCTCCAATGTTCCAGGATCATCCCAGATTCAAGGATCCTCCTATGTTCCAGGATTATCCCAGGTTCAAGGATCCTCCTTTGTTCCAGAATCATCCCAGGTTCAAGGATCCTCCTTTGTTCCAAGATCATCCCAGGTTCAAGGATCCTCCTTTGTTCCAGGATCATCCTAGGTTCAAGGATCCTCCTTTGTTCCAGGATCATTCCAGGTTCAAGGATCCTCCTTTGTTCCAGGATCATCCCAGGTTCAAGGATCCTCCTTTGCTCCAGGACCGTCCCAATTTCAGGGATCCTTCCAGATGCCAGGATCCTTGAGGAGTTTGCAAACAGGAAGTTCAGATGTCCATCAGGGAGATTTTATTCCAATGCAGACCAATGCTTCTACTGGTCCCTCGATCATTTCAGAGCCCCAACAATATGGATTAACATCCATTCTTCCTAACTTGAATCCAATGGGAGGTAACACTTTTAATAATTCTTGTGCTACTAACCATGGTCTTATGCAGGATCCAGGTATCAATCATGCCATGGCCAAAGAATTGCAAAAGCTAAAGGATATGATATCAAGTGTTCCGGGAGTGGTCAAACCTATCCCAGAGATTGCAGATGGGAGCCACAAGA
The DNA here is from genome assembly GCA_030545235.1 of Helianthus tuberosus. NCBI lineage: Eukaryota > Viridiplantae > Streptophyta > Magnoliopsida > Asterales > Asteraceae > Helianthus > Helianthus tuberosus. The sequence continues at coordinate 102,188,725 of CM060371.1, read as the reverse complement.
TATCTCGTTTTGCACCACCAATCTGTGATGCTGAGATACCCAAGAGGTTCCATGTGCCAACAATGAAGCTGTATGATGGTTCGACGGATCCTGAAGAACACATAGCATAATACAGGGAGAGGATGGAGATCAATCCAATCCCAGAAAGGTTAAAGCAAGCATGCCTGTGCAAGGGATTCGGATCCACTCTTACTGGATCAGCTCTCAAATGGCTGCTAAGTCTTCCCCCCTACTCTATTACCTCATTTGCTAATCTAGTTAACTTGTTTAATAATCAGTTTTCTTGTAGTAGAAAATTTGAACGATTAACTAGCGATTTATATAGGATAACCCAGGGTCATAATGAATCATTAAGGGATTACATTACCAAATTCAGTAAAGAATCCTTAGACATTCCAAACTTAGATATAGCCACGACTGTTGAGGCCTTTAAAATGGGATTGCTTTGGGATTCGTCGTTCTATGATGATCTTGTTATGACACCATGCAGGAACTTAGATGAGGTAAGAACCCGAGCACTTAGGTTCATTCGGCTAGAGGATGACAAGAGGATCCAGGAGAGGTTAGCAGGATCCTCAAAGCAGGAAAAGCAAGGATCCTCATTCAGGAACAACAAGTTCAGATCCTACAACTGATCTGATAACCAGAACGTGCATTCTATTGATCAAGAGGATGATGATGAGGATTATCCTCCAATTTCTGAATATTGTTTTTCTGTTGATAACAATGAACTAATCCTTGCGATGCAGAATCTAGGTGATAAAGCTAGATGGCCCAGAAAAAATGATAGGCCAGCTGCAACTAAGGATAAATCAAAGTGGTGTGCATACCATGAAGATTTTGGGCACATCACAGAAGAATGCATTGCACTAAGGAAGGAAATTGGATACTTGTTGAGCTAGGGGCATCTGAAAGAGTTGTTGGGTAGGAAAAAGTCAAGGACTCAGGATCCTGAAAGGATCCCTGAGAAGGCTCCAGCCCCTACAGCAGATGCACAAGTGATAAACTTTATTTCTGGAGGATCAGACATTTGTGGCACATCCTTCTCAGCGGCTAAAAGTCATGCAAAGGAAACTAAAATGGATAATGGAGAAAGACCAGTTCGAACATCAAGTGTCTCCGAAGGAAAAGTCATAACCTTTGATGAGGATGATCGTGTCGATATCCAGGATCCTCATCACGATGGTTTAGTTATTACTCTTTTCATTTCTAACCATTTTGTCCGCAGGATCCTTATAGATGGAGGAAGCTCAGTGAACATTATCCAGCTTGATGTTCTAAAGAAGATGGGAATTCCTGAATCAGATATCATACCAAGATCCTCTGTGCTTGTGGGATTTAGTGGCGAAACTAAGAATTCCCTGGGGGACATTAAACTCCCAATATATATCGAAGGCCTACACTCTTATAAAAAATTTTGTGTTATTGACTGTTTATCTTGTTGCAATGTTATCCTTGGCAGGCCCTGGATACACGATATGAAAGCAGTCCCATCAACCTACCATCAATATGTGAAGCTCCATAGTCCTTGGGGAATAGTGAAGATTGATAGTGATCAACAGGAGGCTAAGAATTGCTACACTTCATCGATGAAACCAGCCTCGAAGTCAAGGGAGCAATAGCAATCAAGGTATCCTCCAAGGGATGTCTTGGAGGCAAGAGAGCAGGATGTGGTAGAAATCCTCATGGATCCCGATGATCCTGAATCCAAAATCTATATCGGATCAGGGATCCTTGGCGAAATGTAAAAAGACCTTGTATCCTTCCTCAAAAGGAGAAAGACTACCTTTGCATGGAAACACGAAGACATGACTGGTATATCCAAAGATGTAATCACTCACAAACTAGGCATTGACAGGTCCTTCAAACCAATCCATCAAAGGAGAAGAAAGTTTGCACCGGAAAGGAATGCCATTATCCAGGAAGAGGTAGAGAAATTGCACCGGGCAGGTATGATTAGAGAGGTCAAGTTTCCAAGATGGTTGGCGAATGTGGTTGTTGTTCAAAAGAAAAACGGAAAGTGGAGGGTATGTGTCGATTTTACCGATTTAAATAAGGCATGTCCCAAGGATCCTTTCCCATTACCCCACATTGACTCCATGGTGGATGCAACTGCGGGTCATGAACTGTTAACTTTTATGGATGCCTCATCTGGATTTCAATAAATCCAAATGGAACCATCCGACCAAGAGGATACAGCCTTCATGACTCCAACTGGTATAGACTACTATATTGCTATGCCGTTCGGATTAAGAAATGCAGGTGCAACATATCAAAGGCTGGTGAATATGATGTTCAAGGATCAGATTGGACAAACTATGGAGGTTTACATAGATGATATGGTGGTAAAATCCTTAAAAGCTGAGGATCACCTAAGAGACTTGGAGGAAGCATTCAATATCCTTGATAAATATAATATGAAGCTTAATCCTTCAAAATGTCACTTTGGTGTTAAAGCAGGTAAATTCTTAGGATATATGGTGACAAAGAGAGGCATTGAAGCTAGTCCGAAACAGATCAAAGCTTTAGTAAACATCAAATCTCTGGCCAATGCTAAGGATGTTCAAAGGCTAACAGGCAGGATAGCAGCTTTGAACAGATTCATATCCAAATCCTCAGAGAAGTGCAAAGAATTCTATGATATCCTAAGGAAGAACAAGAAATTTGAGTGGACTGAGAAGCATGAGAATGCTTTAAGAGCCCTCAAAGATTACCTATCCTCAGCCCCAGCCTTGATGAAACCAGAAAAAGGCGATGTGCTATCCTTGTATCTTGCAGTATCCTCAAAAGCAGTAAGTGCGGTCCTTGTTAAGGATCATGAAGGTACACAACATCCTGTCTATTATGTAAGTAAAAGTTTACTTGATGTCGAATCCAGGTATTTACACCTTGAAAAACTTATTCTTGCATTAATTATGGCATCTACTAAGTTGAGACATTATTTTGAAACTCATGTTATTGTTGTTAAAACTAACTTTCCAATTAAGAATGTCCTCAGGAAACCAGAGATGTCAGGAAGGATGGCTAAGTGGGCAGTGAAGCTAAGTGCATATGATATAAGATATGAGCCTAGGACAGCCATCAAATCCCAAGCATTAGCTGACTTTGTGGCTGATTTTGTGACAACTCGTATTTTCCGAACTTATCAACGTACTTGATGTAACGTAATTGAACTTGGTGTAATTAGTTGATATGTTGAATTAATGAGATTATGTGTGACCTTGTCATTGATTAAATGTTATGTGGTTATGATTACGTGATGATGTGTATTGCATAGTATTTATCCGATCGCACAACACAACCCACTCGCACAAGTCTTTTTGGGCTACACTTTGTATTCGGAGCAATGGGCAGCCCATTGAGGGTTCGGCCCACTCTTCTCTTTGTCGCATAACACTAAGGGGTTAGGGTAAAACTCCTCATTTGTTACTAATCACCCACACACACAAACCCTAGCTCTTTTCTCTCTCTCTCTCACGAACCGAAGGCAGCCAAGCAATCTCTCCATCGAAGATCTTTCTTTGTTCGGGTCACCCTCATTCATTTCAATCGGTTAGTGTCCTATGATGTGTTCTATGTTGTTGTTGTTATTAAATGATATAGTGCGTATGAATGATGATATTCATGTGAATCGAATATGTGTCTTATTTTCGGATTGATTGTATGATAAGTGTTGTATGACTTGAATTGATATCTAAGTGTTATTGATCTAGAACCAAATAATGATTAAATAGGCTGTCATGTTTCATGTTTCAGATTTATCTATCATATGATGATATTAATTAAATGGCATGAATTGTTGCAAGTATATCAATTTTAGAGATTGTAACACCACCGATTGTTTCTGATATTGCACATGCTATCATAATGACATATGATTGTAAGATAAGGCTTTCATGTGGCTAGTGGGATCTTTTAGTCAAACCATAGGATAGTGGCATTTATGTGTATCAATCCATCAAGAAATAGGTCCAATAACCTTTGAGATGATTGAATAAGTGGTCGGCCATTGTTGTTGAATTCGATGATGATCATGTGTAATTATTGTTCATAATCATGATGTTAGGGTTATGTGAAACATTTGTTAAAAGTATTGATTTGATCGGTTATTAGATAGGATAGAAATTGTTAATTGGTTATTTATGCAATAATGGAAACTTGGTAAATTGATTTGCAAGATAAGGTCACGTAACTGCTTTCCTTAAATTCTGGATTTTTAAACTAGTCGCACAAGCCTCTTGATCGTACAAGAGGTTCTGGTCACACAAGATCACACGTACAAGACATCTTGGTCAGTCGCACAAGATGTCTTCTATCGCACAAGATTGTTACCTGTTAGTTGTAATTGGACCGTAGGTTTATATGTGTTGGGCCTACTTGTTGGGCTGGACTAGCTTCAATCGTACAAGCTATCCACAATCGCACAAGTGGTTTTGTTAATTTGGGCCGTAGATATATATGTGGGCCGTAGATATTGGGTTGGGAATTAAAGTTGATCGCACAATATGATCTGAGTCGCACAAGTTGTTATTTGATTATTTGTTGGGCCGGTTACTTGTTAAACTAATCATGCTTATTTGGGCTTCTTATATGTTGGGCCGGGTATGTATGGGCTTAAACGAGTGGATCGCACAAGGCTTATTGACTTGTGCGAGCCCAATCTATTAAATCGTACAAGTGTTTAGTGTGATATGAAGTTAACTGTTAATGTGCTACAAGTGCTCGCCATGATTTATGTGTTAATCACATGCTAGCTTATGTGAGACTTATGTGCGTTATTTGAAACCAAAACCTGACTTGCATGATAATCATGTTAGGACGTGGTTGACCACTAGCTTTTAGACGTGACCTTTCTGTGTAATCTGCCGAGCAAACCAAGGTGAGTTCACACTCCGTTACAAAGCATGGGGTTCCCAGGGGTTGGGAATGGGTTAAGGAATAGGGATTCCTCGTCCTGTTGAGACGTAACCAGGAACATAGATTCCTCGTCCGGTTGAGACGTATTAAACTATACTAGACTAGAACTCTATCAACGAAGTCCCTCCATTTTATATCGACTTAATCGCCGAGGCCAATGGCGAACGGGTCATTAGTTAAATAGCGCTATTAGGTTTAACAAACCTCACACCGTGCCGCAGAGGACGGGCGTGGACTAATGGACTATGGCACGTCAGTGATGATAGACACAGACGTTAGGGCACTTAAACATGACGAACGTTAGTAGTCGATATGGTAACGAGTCTGGTGAATTAAACATGGGGTAGCCCCCACGGCCATAGAGCCGGGCTGGAATAGCCAACGTAAGAACGGGTAACTAATAAACGTTTTTCGAACTATGGGGTAACCCCCACGGCTGGATAGCTGGTAAGGAACAAACTGTGTTTTCGGAATAACTATAAACTGGACAACCAAAACGTGAACTCACTCAACTAGTTGTTGACTCGTTACTACATGCTTTGCAGGTCTTTAGGTACTTAGCTGGAGCTTGCACAAGGGAGAGTCGTTGTGGGACATGGACGGCTGTGTGCCATGTTAAACATTTGGATAATTAAACTTTGGATTTTGGTTTTGAACATTATGCTTCCGCTCATAACTTAACTATTCTTGTTTTGGATATTAATCGTGTTGGTTGAACTTTTACATTAAATATTTACTTGTTCAATATGATTAGTGGTTTGATCCTGGTCAGTCACGCCTCCAAGCGGTGATACTCCGCAGGTGGATTTTGGGGGTGTGACAGATTTCAGTAGTGATTTACAAGAAGAAGCTGAGTTAGAAGTCCAGCAGCTAGAGGAGACCAAGGATCCTTGGATACTCTATACTGATGGATCCTCAAATGTCAAAGGCACAGGGCTTGGAATACTACTAAAATCGCCACAGGGGGATATAATACCCCACTCTATAGCTTGTGAGTTCCAAACCACTAACAATGAGGCCGAATATGAAGCCTTAATTGCTGGTTTGCAAATTGCCAAGCATATGGGGATCAGGTATCTTGAGGTACACGTAGATTCATTACTAATTACAAACCACTTTAATGGATCCTATGCTGTTAAAGGTGAAAAGCTAACCAAATATTTAGAGATAGTCAAAAGTTTGGCACTCTCTTTTGTTTCCTTTAGTTTGACACAGGTACCAAGGGAAGAGAATACAGAAGTTGATGCATTGGCTAACTTAGGATCATCCTTGAAGATCCCATAGGATATCAAGATCCCTATTATCCATATCCTGACCCCGGCTATCGAGGATCATGTGGTTATGGAAATAAGAAATGATTCTGCAATTATCCCTAGTGAGGATACTCAATCCCATTCAGGATCAGGATCATGGATCTCACCAATTATGAGATACTTACAACATGGAGAGATTCCTACAGGAGAAAACCCTAGGGCTTTCAACATTAAGGTATCTCAATTCACAATTTTAAATAATATGTTGTATAGACGATCTCTTGCAGGACCATACTTGAGATGCATTGAGGATCCTGAAAACCAAGAAGTTTTAAAAGACTTCCATGAAGGAGATTGTGGAAACCACACTGGGGGCAGGGCATTATTCTCAAGGATCCTGAGGACAGGATACTACTGGCCAACCATGAAAAGAGATGCCGTGGAGTATGCTAAGAGATGTGATCCTTGTCAGAGACACAGCAATATCCTTCATCAACCAGCTGAATTATTGCATCCTATATCCTCCTCTTGGCCATTTATCAGATGGGGTATGGATATAGTTGGTAAGCTCCCTAAGGCACCTGGTGGAAAAGTATTCATGCTAGCTATGACTGATTACTTCTCCAAGTGGATAGAGGCTGAAGCTTTTGCCCAAGTCAGAGAAAAGGAAGTTATATCCTTCATTAAAAGGAATATTATAACTAGATTTGGAATTCCTTCTGAGATTATATGTGATAATGGTTCCCAATTTATTGGGGGCAGAACCACTAACTTTTGTGACAGCTGGGGGATTAAGATGATAACATCAACACCAGTCCACCCACAAGCTAATGGTCAAGCAGAATCATCCAACAAGATCATCATCAACAATTTGAAAAAGAAGCTTGGATCCAAGAAAGGGAAATGGGCAGAAGAACTACCCTATGTGCTTTGGGCTGATAGGACAACCCCTAAGAATGCTACTGGTCAAACACCATTCTCTTTGGTATTTGGGGCAGAGTCAGTGATCCCAACAAAAATGGTGGTTCCAACTGCTAGAACAAGTACCCGTGATCCTGAGGAGAATGATGAGAACTTGGCCCAAGACCTGGATACTATTGAAGAAATCAGGGATATGGCTAGGATAAGGATGGCCAGTTATCAACAGAGAATGGCTGGTGCTTACAACAAAAATGTCAGGATTAGGAGGTTTCAAGGTGGAGATATGGTATTAAGGAAAGCATTTCAGAATACCACTAATCCTGCTGATGGAAAATTAGCTCCAAAATGGGAAGGTCCTTATTTGATTGAAGCTGAAGCAGGAAAGGGGGCATATAGATTGTTAACCATGGAAGGTGATTTGCTACCAAGAGCTTGGAATGCTGTCCACTTGAAGAAATATTTCATGTGAGCATGATCCTCATGGCGCAGATGATCCTCACGATAGGGGTATCCTTAAAGGATCCTTTAAGTATCAGTGATCCTTACTTAGGTAATATCCTAAACTTTAACTATTTTATTTCTTTATTTCCTCATATAAGGATAAGGATCATGTATCCTTTATCCATCTCTCACGTGAGTTTGAGTTTTGAAAGTTCAGGTATCCTTAGCACAACATTGGTTATCCGCAGAAACAATCCGTTCCTTGGGTTTAACCCCAGTTATTTGGGCTTGACCCCAGTTCCGCCTGTAGTGCATGATGATCCTGGTATAGTTCAAGGTAGTGGGACCAGTACTCGTTTTAGGGGCTGATAATTCCATTGTACTGGCTATGCCTAGGATCCTACGTATAATGGTAGACGTACCATACATCCGTTCCTAAGGTTTCTAACATTTTCACGTTAGCTAAGGTTTCTAACGTTTTCACGTTAGCTAAGGTTTTGGCATTTTCATGTCACTAAGTTTGGATAGTCGCCAGTTAGGGCCATACTCCAGTTTACATACGATCCTTGGGCTTGTCCCCAGTTATCCTTGGGCTTGTCCCCAGTTATCCTTGGGCTTGTCCCCAGTTGCTAACTCTTTTCTTATATTGGCTTAGTCCCAAGTTATGCTCTATTTCAGGTTCTTGAAGACAGGCAACTAGGGATCCTTGATCCTTACTTCTCTCTAAGGTTTATCTTATAGTTATCCTTATTATGGTTAGGATCCTAACTTGGATCCTCAGGTATGATCCTTAACTATTTTTAATTCCATTCATTATTTATTTGAATAACCCTAAAAATTTGACAACTAAACGTGTGATCCTTAAAATATTTTACTTTTTGGATTCTTTAACTATAAGATACTTGATCTTGGATCATATCCTAAATATTTTTAATCTGACTTGTTCAAAATTGTTTATTCAATAAATATGCATCAAAACAAAGGAAAATTAAAGAAACTAAAGGATAACAACACAAGATAAGCGACAAAAGGTTAAGTTTTTATTTATTAACAAAAGACTAACCCATAAAAGGTTGTCAAAATTACCTACCCGAGCATCTACCAGCAAAACGTGGCCCGTCCGCTGGGGTAGGTAAAGGGTGTCCATGATAATAAGTTCAAAGATAGTGCAGGAATATAAAGGCGGCAGGATCACAATGGCTTCATCCCCTAAACAGAGGATCCCTCCACCAATTGCAATCCTGCCTATTGTCCAAAGGATCATACATGATCCTTAATCCTAGAAACTATTGTTCATTACAACCCATTAAATTGTTCAACATCACAACCACAAAAAACTACCATCAAACTAAAAAATTAGGCTCCGGCTGCGTCTAGGAATGTCCATCATCGCCCAATTGTGCAGCCTACACCTTTGCTGCATCCTCTTCTCCTCCAGCTGTGGTATCCTTCATCAGATCCTTCCCACTGCCACTTGCCTCAATCTCCAAGACCTCAGTAGCCTCTTCCTCATCATCCTCAAGATCGGCCAACCTTGTTTTCCAGCCCTCAACATCCCAGCTGCTTTTGTCAAAGTGAGGATCTTGAGCTTCCTGGGCCATCTTCAATTTAGTCTGATACATTGTGATGGCAGCAGAGACCTTAGCATTTTCTATGAGATCATGCTTCTCATAGTCAAGGTCAATCAGAATCTTAGCCGTCTTAGTCTTGGCATCTTGGAGTTCCTTCTGAAGATCAGCAATTGCAAGGTCCTTGAGCACTGCAACCTGTTGGAGGTCAGCAATCTTCTTGTCCTGCTCCTCGACATTCCCCACATAATCCTCAATCTCAGCGAATTTCTGCAAAGGAGATGAAAGATAAGGTCAGGACCGAGTGATCCTCAAATCAGCAGGATATATCAGCAGGATATGCTAGCATGATATACAGGCAGATACGATGATCCTTACATCATTGAAGTACTCGAGGAATTGGTGACGGATCAGAGGCAGACCCTGCAAATTCTCACCCTCAGAGGTCTTTCTCTTTTTGCCACCCTTTCCTTTAGTGGGTGCCTTGGGAATGGAGATGCTGGGACTGGTAGTGGACCTCTTCTTCCTGGATCGAACAACATCAAGATCAGCCGTGTTGAATTGGGATACAGGCTTGGCAGATTTTCCGGCACCTACACATTCAAAGCAAGATAAGTATCCTTATCCTATTTCAATTTACTTATTTATTTTACTATTCCAACTATGCAAAAGGCAGGATACTTACTTGACATGGTAATGGAACCTGAGGATACTTCCTGTGAGTCTTGGGTGTCTATCTTGAATGTCCTTATTTCAGGATCAAGCTTCCAAAAAGCAGCAAGCCTATCCTTGGTTGCAGGTGATGTGATGATGTGTGAGACGGAAATAGCTGCATAACACAAGACAAAAGGGGTCAGTAATCCTTATACCAAAACAAGACTACCTGGTGATCCTTCTCAGGATCCTCTGGCCTACCATGGGTGGACCAGGTCTTTGGTAGATCCTTTCCATTTGGAAGGGTATCCCTCCTGACAAAGAAGAAGCGACGTTTCCAATTTGTATCATTCTTGGTGACTTTAAGAAGGGGGTGTTCTCCGCCGGGTTTTCGTTTTAACAAATAACGATGGGAACCAAAGGTAGTAAGATCATACAATTGTGTCAGCTCTGACATGCCTAAATCAATGCCTTCCTGTTCGATGATCCTCTCCAGGGTGTACAAAACCCTCCAAATCATCGGCATGGCTTGGTTGTAAGAGATGCCGGTAAGGGAAAAGAAGGATTGTGTAAGTTCTGGGAAAGGATAGGTGTATCCTATGGCAAATGGAGTAACTGGAAAGGCAACCCATGTATCTGAAACATAGTCGCTCAGAACAGTAGGATCAAAGGGTTTGAAAAAGGCATTCGCCGGAAAACAGTGGCGGATTTTATCCACTTGTGCATCGTTAAAGCAACACCTCTCATTCACCGAGTCTTTGATGATCTTTTGACTCTTCAAAGGGCTATCCTTCTTGTGATCCTGATTGATCTTCGGCTGAGAAAGAAAGAAAAACAGAGTAAGAGAGGGAGAAAGAGGAGAAAAGAGATACCTGATTGATCTTCGGCTGAGAATATAAAGGGAGTTTCTTTCGGATTTAAATGCATTTGATCCTATCTCTATCTCCTATTTATAATCATGATCGTGCAGGGTTGTCACTTCTGTGACGTCATGGTTGCAACGGCTAGTTCGATATCAACGACTATATATTCGTTAGTTAGTTGCGGATAAGATCAAGAAAATATAACTCGCTTATTTTACAAATTACTCCTTATATTTTGGGGGCAATTGTTAGGGGAGGATTTTCTAACAATTAGTGATCCTTATTCGTTATCCTAATTAATGATCCTTACTTCTGTGACAGGTGGTGATCCTCAGAAGAGCTTCAGGATCAGGATCAGGATCATGGATCACTTTAAGGATCCTCATACTGACGATTGTTTATTTGATTTTTGTATTACTTCGCAGGAGTAATAAACGTGACTTGGTCTTGGCAACGGTAACAAGGAATATTCCACGGGCATTTCGCACACGATTGACCAGAAATGGACGCTGTGGAGAACGTGGGAGCTTGGCACGAAAGTCGGATAGTTAGTTAGTGTAGTTAACTTCTATTTTAAAAGGAGTAACGAGCTAGAATTAGAACACTTAGTCATTTTTCAGCTACACACACTCTCATATACTCGCACACTTGAAGCTCTCGACGAACATTCATTCATTTTCACTCACTTTTACACGTTACACAATAGTGATCCTTGTACCTAGCTCGTTACTATCCGAAGTTGTAAACGTTTATTGATTTATTTGAGCTTGGTGATCGGTAGTTTCCATCACCTGGGGTTTTTTGTGCCGGAGATCAACTCTTGATCAAGGGCTTTTTCCCCGTATAAATCCTTGTGTCATTTGTGCAATTTACACTGAAGTGATCCTTGTCATTGTTCTATATTTCAAGCATCATACCCCGTAACAGAGAGTTTGGTTGCAATATCCTCAACAAATTTTTTGACCAAAACAGAACTACTAACTTTTGTGACAGCTGGGGGATTAAGATGATGACATCAACACTAGTCCACCCACAAGCTAATGGTCAAGCAGAATCATCCAACAAGATCATCATCAACAACTTGAAGAAGAAGCTTGGATCCAAGAAAGGAAAATGGGCAGAAGAGTTACCTTATGTGTTATGGGCTGACAGGACAACTCCTAAGAATGCTACTAGCCAGACTCCATTTTCTTTAGTGTTTGGAACAGAATCAGTGATCCCTACGGAGATGGTAGTCCTTACTGCGAGAACAAGCATCCGTGATCCTGAAGGAAATACTGAAAACTTAGTTCAAGACTTGGATACCATAGAAGAACTCAGGGATTTGGCAAGGATAAGATTGGCCAGTTATCAACAAAGGATGGCTGGAGCTTATAACAAGAATGTCAGGATCAGAAATGTTTTGGTCAGAAAATCTGATGATGATATTGCAACCAAACTCTTTGTTTAGGGGAATGATGCTTTAAATATGTAACAGCAATGAGGATCACTTCAATGTGAAATGCACAAACAACACAAGGATTTATACGAGGAAAAAGCCCTTGATCAAGAGTTGATCTCCGGCACAAAAAACCCCGGGTGATGGAAACTACCGATCACCAAGCTCAAATAAATGAATGAATGTTTACAACTTCGGATAGTAACGAGCTAGATACAAGGATCACTATGGTGAAGTGTGTAAAAAGTGTATGAAATCGCTAAGTGTTTGAACGAGAGCTTGTATGAGCGCTTTTGTGAGTGTGTGTAACTGCCCAAATGACTAAGTGTCACTAACTTCTAACTTAGCTCGTTACTCCCTTTAAAATAAGAAAAATATCTAGCTAACAAACTCTCCGACTTTCGGGCCAAGCCTCCACGTTCTCCATAACGTCTAGTTTTGATCTAGCACGTGCAGAATACTTCGAGAATATTCTCCAAGAATGTCGCTGAAACTTGGTCAAGCTTGTTATACCTGCGAGATGTTATAAAACATAAGTAAACAATTGTCAGTATGAGGATCCTTGAAGTGATCCATGATCCTGATCCTAAAGCCCTTCTGAGGATCACCACCTGTCACAGAAGTAAGGATTACTAGTTAGGATAACGAATAAGGATCACTAATTGTTAGAAAATCCTCCCCTAACAATTGCCCCCAAAATATAAGGAGTGAAATTGTAAAATTAGCGAGTTATGTTTTCTTAATCTTATCCGTAACAAACTAACGGATATATAGCCGTTAATTTTGAACTAGCCGTTGTGATGATGATGTCACGGAAGTGACAACCTGCAAGATCATGATTATAAATAGAGATATAGATAGGATCAAATGCATTTAAATTTTCAGAGAAACTCCCTTTATAATCCACATTCCGAAGACGTTCAGGTATTCTCTTTCTCTATCCTTTTCCCTCTCTTGCTCTGTTTTAATCTTTCCCTCAAAGATGTTGCTCCGAAGCTCTCCGGGCAAAGATCACAAGAAGGATAGCCCTTTGGAAAGTTAGAAAATCATCAAGGACTCTTCGAATGAAAAGTGTTGTTTTAACGACGCACAGATAGACAAAATCCGTTGCTGTTTTCCGGCGAATGCCTTTTTCAGACCCTTTGATCCTTCTACCCTTAGCGACTATGTTTCAGAAACATGGGTTGCATTTCCATCCACTCCATTCACCATAGGATACACCTATCCTTTCCCAGAGTTTACACAATCCTTCTTTTCCCTTACCGGCATCTCTTATATCCAAGCTATGCCGATGATTTGGAGAGTCTTGTATACCCTGGAGAGGATCATCGAACAAGAAGGCATTGCTTTGGGCATGTCAGAATTGGCGGAGCTGTATGATCTTACTACTTTTGGTTCCCATCGTTATTTGCTTAAGTGAAAACCCGGTGCAGATCATCCTCTTCTGAAAGTCACCAAGAATGACAAAGACTGGAAACGTCGCTTTTTCTTTGTCAAGAGAGATTCTATCCAGGATGGAAAGGATCTCCCTAAAAATTGGGCTACCCATGGTAGGATGGAGGATCCTGATAAGGATCACCAGGAACTTTCTTTAATTGTAGGGATAACTTATATTTTTGCTTTCTTGTTTTGCAGCTATCACCGTTTCACGTATCCGCACATCACCTGAAACCAAGGATAGGCTCGCTGCTTTTTGGAAGCTTGATCCTGAAACAAGGACATTCAAGATAGACACCCCAGACTCACAAGAAGTATCCTCAGGTTCCATTACCATGTCGAGTAAGTATCCTGTCTTTTGCATAGTTTAAATATTAAAATAAATAGATAAATTGAAATAGGATAAGGATACTCATCTTGCTTTGAATGTGTAGGCGCTGGAAAACCTGTCAAGCCTGTTTCCCAATTCAACACAGCTGATCTTGATCTCGTACGACCCAGGAAGAAGAGGTCCACTACCAGTCCTAGCATCTCCATTCCAAGGGCACCCACTAAAGGAAAGGGTGTGAAGAAGAGGAAAACTTCTGATGCTGAAGATCTTCAAGGGCTGCCACTGATCCGCCACCAATTCCTTGAATACTTCAATGAGGTAAGGATCCTTAACTTTGCCTAGGTATCCTGCTCTTATGAGGATCACTTGAACTTGAACTGCCTTATCTTCTTTCTGCAGAAATTTGCTGAGATCGAGGATTACGTGGGCAATATTGAGGAGCTGGACAAGAAAATAGCTGATCTCCAACAGGTTGCCGTGCTCAAAGATCTCGCACTTGCTGATGCTCGAAAGGAACTCCAGGATACCAAGCAGGAAATGGCCAAGGTGCTGGTCAACTTTGATTATGAAAAGCATGACCTCATCGAAAATACCAAGCTCTCTGCTGCCATTACTATGTATCAGACCAAGTTGAAGATGGCCCAGGAAGCTCAAGACCCTGCTTTTGACAAAGACAACTGGGATGTTGAAGGCTGGAAGGCAAGGTTGGCTGAACTTGAAGATGATGAGGAGGAGGCAGCTGATGTCCTGGCAATTGAGGCAAGTGGCAGTGGGAAGGATCAGGCTGGTGGTGATGATGCTGGTGGTGATGCAGCCAAGGTGTGAGCTGCACAATTGGGCGATGATGGATATATGTGCCAAGGCCGGAGCCCAATTTTTTAGTTTGATGGTTGCTTTTTGTGGTTGTGATGTTTAAGACAATTTCATGGGTTGTACTTTGAACAATAGGCTTTAGGATTAAGGATCATGTATGATCCTTTGGACAATAGGCAGGATTGCAATTGGTGGAGGGATCCTCTGTTTGGGGGATGAAGCCATTGTGATCCTGCCGCCTTTATATTCCTGCACTATCTTTGAACTCATTATCATGGACACCCTTTACCTACCCCAACGGACGGGCCACGTTTTGCTGGTAGATGTTCGGGTAGGTAATTTTGACAACCTTTAAAGGGTTAGCCTTATGTTAATAAATAAAAACTTAACCTTTTGTCGCTTATCTTTTGTTGTAATCCTTTTTAGTATGTTATTTTCCAACTGTTATAACGTTCAATTTGTTTATACTTATCAAGCCTTGAAAAACTAGAAAAGATATCCAAAAAGTTTAAGATATGAACAAGGATCACATATCCTATAACCGATAAGTTTAAAAAATGGTATAGTTTAAGAAACACAAGTTCAGTTGTCAAGTATAAGGGTTATTCAAATGAATAATGAATAAAACCAAAAAAGTTGAGGATCATACCTGAGGATCCAAGTTAGAATCCTAACCATAACAAGGGTAACTATAAGATAAACCTTAGAGTGAAATAAGGATCAAGGATCCCTAGCTGCCTATCTTCAAGGACCTGAAATAGAGCATAACTTGGGACTAAGCCGATATAAGAAAAGAGTTAGCAACTGGGGACAAGCCCAAGGATAACTGGGGACAAGCCCAAGGATAACTGGGGACAAGCCCAAGGATAACTGGGGACAAGCCCAAGGATAACTGGGGACAAGCCCAAGGATCGTGTGTAAACTGGAGTATGGCCCTAACTGGCGACTATCCAAACTTAGTGACATGAAGATGCCAAAACCTTAGCTAACGTGAAAACGTTAGAAACCTTAGCTAACGTGAAAACGTTAGAAACCTTATGAACGGATGTATGGTACGTCTACCATTATACGTAGGATCCTAAGCATAGCCAGAACAATGGAATTATCAGCCCCTAGAATGAGTACTGGTCCCAAAGCCTTGAACTATACAAGGATCATCGTGCGCTACAGGCGGAATCTGGGGACAAGCCCAAATAACTGGGGTTAAACCCAAAGACGGATGGCTTCTGTGGATAACCAACGTTGTGCTAAAGATACCTGAACTTTCAAAACTTGAACTCACGTGAGAAGTGGATAAAGGATACATGATCCTTATCCTTATATGAGAAAATAAAGAAATGAAATAGTTCAAGATTAGGATATTACCTGAATAAGGATCACCAATACTTTGAGGATCCTTTAAGGATATATCTATCGTGAGGATCACCTATGCCACAAGGATCCTGCTTACATGAAATATTTCTTCAAGTGGACAGCATTCCAAGCTCTTGGTAGCAAATCACCTTCCATGGTTAGCAATCTATATGCCCCCTTTCCTGCTTCAGCTTCAATCAAATAAGGGCCTTCCCATTTTGGAGCCAATTTTCCATCAGCAGGATTGGTGGTATTCTGAAATGCTTTCCTTAACACCATATCTCCAACTTGAAACCTCCTGATCCTGACATTTTT
This sequence comes from Helianthus tuberosus, assembly GCA_030545235.1. Classification (NCBI taxonomy): domain Eukaryota; kingdom Viridiplantae; phylum Streptophyta; class Magnoliopsida; order Asterales; family Asteraceae; genus Helianthus; species Helianthus tuberosus. Next base: position 102,172,421 of record CM060371.1, on the reverse strand, counting down.
ATTGTAAGCACCAGCCATTCTTTGTTGATAACTGGCCATCCTGATCCTAGCCATATCCCTGATTTCTTCAATAGTATCCAGGTCTTGAGCCAAGTTTTCATCATTTTCCTCAGGATCACGAGTACTTGTTCTAGCAGTAGGAACCACCATTTCTGTTGGAATCACTGATTCTGCCCCAAACACCAAAGAGAATGGTGTTTGACCAGTAGCATTCTTAGGGGTTGTCCTGTCAGCCCAGAGCACATAGGGTAGTTCTTCTGCCCATTTTCCTTTCTTGGATCCAAGCTTCTTCTTCAAGTTGTTGATGATGATCTTGTTGGATGATTCTGCTTGGCCATTAGCTTGTGGGTGGACTGGTGTTGATGTTATCATCCTAATCCCCCAGCTGTCACAAAAGTTAGTGGTTCTGCCCCCAATAAATTGGGAACCATTATCACATATAATCTCAGAGGGAATTCCAAATCTAGTTATAATATTTCTTTTAATGAAGGATATAACTTCCTTTTCTCTAACTTGGGCAAAAGCTTCAGCCTCTATCCACTTGGAGAAGTAATCAGTCATAGCTAGCATGAATACTTTTCCACCAGGTGCCTTAGGGAGCTTGCCAACTATATCCATACCCCATCTCATAAATGGCCAAGAGGAGGATATAGGATGCAATAATTCAGCTGGTTGATGAAGGATATTGCTGTGTCTCTGGCAAGGATCACATCTTCTGGCATACTCCACAGCATCTTTCTTCATGGTTGGCCAGTAGTATCCTGTCCTCAGGATCCTTGAAAATAAAGCCCTGCCCCCAGTGTGGTTTCCACAATCTCCTTCATGGAAGTCTTTTAAAACTTCTTGAATTTCAGGATCCTCAATGCATCTCAAGTATGGTCCTGCAAGAGATCGCCTATACAACATATTATTCATAATTGTGAATTGAGATACCTTAGATTTGAAAGCCCTAGGGTTTTCTCCTGTAGGAATCTCTCCATGTTGTAAGTATCTCATAATTGGTGAGATCCATGATCTGGATCCTGAATAGGATTGAATATCCTCACTAGGGACAACTGCAGAATCATCTCCTATCTCCATAGTCTGGTGATCCTCGATAGCCGGGGTCAGGATATGGATAATAGGAATCTTGATATCCTCTGGGATCTTCAAAGATGATCCTAAGTTAGCCAATGCATCAGCTTCTGTATTTTCTTACCTTGGTACCTGTGACAAACTAAAAGAAACAAAAGAGAGTGCCAAACTTTTGACTATCTCCAAATATTTGGTTAGCTTTTCACCTTTAACAGCATATGATCCATTAAAGTGATTTGTAATTAACAAAGAATCTACGTGTACCTCAAGATACCTGATCCCCATATTCTTTGCAATTTGCAAACCAGCAATTAAGGCTTCATATTCAGCCTCATTATTAGTGGTTTGGAACTCACAAGCTATAGAATGGGGTATTATGTCCCCCTGTGGCGATTTTAGTAGTATTCCAAGCCCTGTGCCTTTGACATTTGAGGATCCATCAGTATGAAGTATCCAAGGATCCTTGGTTTCCTCTAGCTGTTGGACTTCTAACTCAGCTTCTTCTTGTAAATCACTACTGAAATCAGCCACAAAGTCAGCTAATGCTTGGGATTTGATGGCTGTCCTAGGCTCATATCTTATATCATATGCACTCAGCTTCACTGCCCACTTAGCCATCCTTCCTGACATCTCTGGTTTCCTGAGGACATTCTTAATTGGAAAATTAGTTTTAACAATGATAACATGAGTTTCAAAATAATGTCTTAACTTGGTAGATGCCATTATTAAAGCAAGAATAAGTTTTTCAAGGTGTGAGTACCTGGATTCGGCATCAAGTAAACTTTTACTTACATAATAGACAGGATGTTGTGTACCTTGATGATCCTTAACAAGGACCGCACTTACTGCTTTTGAGGATACTGCGAGATACAAGGATAACACTTCACCTTTTTCTGGTTTCATTAAAGCCGGGGCCGAGGATAGGTAATCTTTGAGGGCTTTTAAAGCATTTTCATGCTTCTCCGTCCACTCAAATTTCTTGTTCTTCCTTAGGATATCATAGAATTCTTTACACTTCTCGGAGGACTTGGATATGAATCTGTTCAAGGCTGCTATCCTTCCTGTTAACCTTTGAACATCCTTAGCATTGGCCGGAGATTTGATGTTCACTATTGCTTTGATTTGTTCCGGGCTAGCTTCGATGCCTCTCTTAGTCACCATGTATCCTAAGAATTTACCTGCTTTAACACCAAAATGACATTTTGAAGGATTAAGCTTCATGTTATATTTATCAAGGATATCGAATGCTTCCTCCAAGTCTCTTAGGTGATCCTCAGCTTTTAAGGATTTCACCACCATATCATCTATGTAAACCTCCATAGTTTGTCCAATCTGATCCTTGAACATCATATTCACCAGCCTTTGGTACGTTGCACCTGCATTTCTCAATCCGAACGGCATAGCAATATAGCAATATATACCAGTTGGAGTCATGAAGGCTGTATCCTCTTGGTCGGATGGTTCCATTTGGATTTGTTGAAATCCAGATGAAGCATCCATAAAAGTTAACAGTTCATGACCCGCAGTTGCATCCACCATGGAGTCAATGTGGGGTAAAGGGAAAGGATCCTTGGGACATGCCTTATTTAAATCGGTAAAATCGACACATACCCTCCACTTTCCGTTTTTCTTTTGAACAACAACCACATTGGCCAACCATCTTGGATACTTGACCTCTCTAATCATACCTGCCCGGAGCAATTTCTCTACCTCTTCCTGGATAATGGCATTCCTTTCTGGTGCAAACTTCCTTCTCCTTTGATGGATTGGTTTGAAGGATCTGTCGATGCCGAGCTTGTGAGTGATAACATCTTTGGATATACCAGTCGTGTCTTCGTGTTTCCATGCAAAGGTAGTCTTTCTCCTTTTGAGGAAGGATATGAGGTCTTCTTTCATTTCGCCAAGGATCCCTGACCCGATATAGATTTTGGATTCAGGATTATCAGGATCCATGAGGATTTCTACCACATCCTGCTCTCTGGCCTCCAAGACATTCCTTGGAGGATACCTTGATTGCTATTGCTCCCTTGACTTCGAAGCTGGTTTCATCGATGAAGTGTAGCAATTCTTGGCCTCCTGCTGATCACTATCGATTTTTACTATTCCCCAAGGACTAGGGAGCTTCACACATTGATGGTAAGTAGATGGGACTGCTTTCATATCGTGTATCCAGGGCCTGCCAAGGATAACATTACAACAAGATAAACAGTCAATAACACAAAACTTTTGATAAGAGTGTAAGCCTTCAATATATATTGGGAGTTTAATGTCCCCCAGGGTGTTCTTAGTTTCGCCACTAAAGCCCACAAGCACGGAGGATCTTGGTATGATCTCTGCTTCAGGGATACCCATCTTCTTTAGAACATCAAGCTGGATAATGTTCACTGAACTTCCTCCGTCTATTAGGATCCTGCGGACAAAACAGTTAGATATAAAAAGAGTAATAACTAAACCATCGTGATGAGGATCCTGGATATCAGTACGATCCTCTTCATCAAAGGTTATGACTTTTCCTTCGGAGACACTCGATGTTCGAACTGGTCTATCTCCATTATCCATTTTAGTTTCCTTTGCATGCCTTTTAGCTGCTGAGAAGGATGTGCCACAAATGTCGGATCCCCCAGAAATAAAGTTTATCACTTGTGCATCTGCTGGAGGGGCTGGAGCCTTCTCAGGGATCCTTTCAGGATCCTGAGTCCTTGACTTTTTTCTGCCCAACAACTCTTTTAGATACCCTTTGCTCAACAAGTATCCAATTTCCTTTCTTAATGCAATGCATTCTTCTGTAAGGTGTCCAAAATCTTCATGATATGCACACCACTTTGACTTATCCTTAGTTGCAGTAGGCCTGTCATTCTTTCTTGGCCATCTAGCTTTATCACCTAGGTTCTGCATGGCAAGGATTAGTTCATTGTTATCAACACTAAAGCAATATTCAGAGATTGGAGGATAATCCTCATCATCCTCTTCTTGATCAATAGAATGCACGTTCTGATTATCAGATTTGTTGTAGGATCTGAACTTGTTGTTTCTGAATGAGGATCCTTGCTTATCCTGTTTTGAGGATCCTGTTATCCTCTCCTGAATCCTCTTGTCATCCTCTAGCCGAATGAACCTGAGGGCCCGGGTTCTTACCTCATCTAGGTTCCTGCATGGTGTCATAACAAGATCATCATAAAATAACGAATCCCTAAGCAGTCCCATCTTGAAGGCTTCAACAGCCGTGGCTATATCTAAGTTGGGAATGTCTAAGGATTCTTTACTAAATTTGGTAATGTAATCCCTTAATGATTCATTATGACCCTGGGTTATCCTATATAAATCACTAGTTAATCGTTCAAATTTTCTACTACAAGAAAACTGAGTATTAAACAAGTTAACTAGGTTTGCAAATGAGGTAATAGAATAGGGAGGAAGACTTAGCAGCCATTTGAGAGCTGATCCAGTAAGAGTGGATCCGAATCCTTTGCATAGTCATGCTTCCTTTAACTTTTCTGGGATTGGATTGATCTCCATCCTCTCCCTGTATTGTGCTATGTGTTCTTCAGGATCCGTCGAACCGTCATACAGTTTCATTGTAGGCACATGGAACCTCTTGGGTATCTCAGCATCACAGATTGGTGGTGCAAAGCGAGATATCTTGTGGCTCCCATCTGCAATCTCTGGAATAGGTTTGACTACTCCCGGAACACTCGAGATCATATCCTTTAGTTTTTGCAATTCTCTGGCCATGGCATGATTGATACCTGGATCCTGCATAAAACCATGGTTAATAGTATGAGAATTATTAAAAGTGTTACCTCCCATTGGATTCAAGTTAGGAAGAATGGAGGTCAATCCATATTGTTGAGACTCCGGAATGGTAGAGGGGCCAGTAGAGGCATTGGTCTGCATTGGAATAAAATCTCCTTGATGGACATCTGCACTTCCTGTTTGCAAACTCCTCAAGGATCCTGGCATCTGGAAGGATCCCTGAAACTGGGATGATCCTGGAACAAAGGAGGATCCTTGAACCTGGGATGATCCTGGAACGAAGGAGGATCCTTGAACCTGGGATGATCCTGGAACGAAGGAGGATCCTTGAACCTAGGATGATCCTGGAACGAAGGAGGATCCTTGAACCTGGGATGATCCTGGAACGAAGGAGGATCCTTGAACCTGGGATGATCCTGGAACGAAGGAGGATCCTTGAACCTGGGATGATCCTGGAACGAAGGAGGATCCTTGAACCTGTTGCATTACTGAATATCCTCCTGTACTCGTGAGGGATCCCATATGCTGGGGATAGGATCCTGCTGGCTAGAAATATGAACCTAGTGCCTGGGTCATAGCTGTTGTTCCATAGTGCACTCCTTTTGGTCCACCCGCATATTGAATGTCTGGAACCACTGATGGCTGAGAAGTAATCACCGGAGTGTCAAAATTCAAAGATCTGGGCATCAGTGGGGAATGATCCTCTGCCGTTTTCTTCTGTTTCTTAATTTCGTCAATCTCCCGGAGGATCCTTTCGTTGGTCTTATCCTGCTCTTGTGCACGATCCCTCATCTGCAAAATCAAAGCATAGAGATCAGTAGTAGTAGGATTAGTTGAAACAGAAGAAGTAGGTGGTTTTGAGAAAATGGGAGTCGGTTTCTTCGCAGCATTCTCAGTGTTCTTCTGGGATCCAGAAGGTGGTGGAGGCAAAGGAGGGACGCCTTGTGAAGAAGTGAATGAAGGCATCAAGTTTGAAGTATTCTTCGCCGAGGAACCCATTTGCTTGGTTGTAGTGAACCGGAATGAGCACAGAAATGCGAATTCTTCTAAGACAAAGCACCAATTGCCCCACGGTGGGCGCCAAACTGTTTTGGTCAGAAAATCTGATGATGATATTGCAACCAAACTCTTTGTTTAGGGGAATGATGCTTTAAATATGTAACAGCAATGAGGATCACTTCAATGTGAAATGCACAAACAACACAAGGATTTATACGGGGAAAAAGCCCTTGATCAAGAGTTGATCTCCGGCACAAAAAACCCCGGGTGATGGAAACTACCGATCACCAAGCTCAAATAAATGAATGAATGTTTACAACTTCGGATAGTAACGAGCTAGATACAAGGATCACTATGGTGAAGTGTGTAAAAAGTGTATGAAATCGCTAAGTGTTTGAACGAGAGCTTGTATGAGCGCTTTTGTGAGTGTGTGTAACTGCCCAAATGACTAAGTGTCACTAACTTCTAACTTAGCTCGTTACTCCCTTTAAAATAAGAAAAATATCTAGCTAACAAACTCTCCGACTTTCGGGCCAAGCCTCCACGTTCTCCATAACGTCTAGTTTTGATCTAGCACGTGCAGAATACTTCGAGAATATTCTCCAAGAATGTCGCTGAAACTTGGTCAAGCTTGTTATACCTGCGAGATGTTATAAAACATAAGTAAACAATTGTCAGTATGAGGATCCTTGAAGTGATCCATGATCCTGATCCTAAAGCCCTTCTGAGGATCACCACCTGTCACAGAAGTAAGGATTACTAGTTAGGATAACGAATAAGGATCACTAATTGTTAGAAAATCCTCCCCTAACAAGAAAGTTTCAAGTTGGTGATATGGTGTTGAGGAAAGTATTTCAAAATACCACAAATACTGTTGATGACAAGTGTTATGGGTGAAATTCTGAGCTCATATCCTGGACGATATCTTACTTTATATCTTGCTTGTCTGATATATGTTTATACCCGGGATGCTAATTCAGGATATTGGTAACATCCTGGATGGTATCTTGAGGATTACTAATGGATTGTGTGCAGGAGTACGAGTCCAAGCTCCCAACGTTCACGAAGACCTCTTCTCCGCAAGACTCGGTCCAAGTCGTTCAAATGAAGACGTTGAAGCAGATATACCCGGTCTACAACGTTAATAATAATATATTCGGGAGCATCCCATATTTATAGGAATTTTAGTTTGTATTTCTTAACTATAAATAGATGGATAAATCAGATCAATAGGACATCACAACTACACTCACTACTCGCTCACACTTGTTCTCTCGCAACTTTCACTTTCACAGAAAGCATTGTAACACTTAGCGATCTGATCAATATCCTGCACTGTATCCTGACGTTTAAAGCAATAAGAAGAATTAGGCAGCTGCGATTGTCAGCTCCCGAGGTTTTATGCCGGTGATCTAGATTGATCAAGGGATTTCCTCGTACATCTTGTGTCATTCTCTTTACTTTTTGCTCATAGTTTGATCACAGATATAGCTCGATATCCTGAGCCGTATCCTGAAAACTGTTTTTACAAACAACCTAACCAGCATATTTACAACACACTTTTTAGCACACTACCTCACTTAACTAATTTGATCACTAAATTGCTTCGGTAATTTTTGACCAAAACAATTTGGCGCCCACCGTGGGGCAAGTGGTGCTATCTTTACTAAAAATATTTGTGAAATCGTTAATTGGTTTTTTGTTTTCAAAACTTTTTGCCACATTGTTTACAATGGCCTCAAGATCAAACATGAGCTCCTCCACTGTGTCTTCTACAACTTCTGCTACTACTGGTTCGGTGCTTCCACCACCTCCTCCAAGGATGCCAGCTTCTTCACAACCTCAGGATATTATCCCTACTCGGAGTGTTCAGGGATCCGCTCCCGTTTTAGCCTCTAATGATGAAATTCTAACCTTATTTGGAAGTGTGCAGGAACAAATGAGGCAGCAACAGGAAACAAACCAAATGCTGTTAAGGGAAATACAACTCTTAAAATCTAGCTCGAGCAGATCTGCTGAAGACATTGTCACTCCTTTACAACCCATAGCCTTGAACTTCAGTTCGGCTGTGTATACTGAGGATAATAGGGGAAATATTGTACCTAGCCATTCCCAGAATCATACTCCTGAAATACCCTCCTCGATCAGGATGTCAACTATGAGGAGCTCAGGATATGCTTCAGGATATGGCCAGAATCCTCAGGCTGGTAACGTGTCAAATAATAATATTCATGCTACTAACAATGGTGGGTCTTTGCAGGATGCAGGTATGACGTCAACATTTACTAGGGAGCTTCATAAATTGAAGGACATGATATCCAGTGTACCTGGAGTGGTCCAGCCAATTCCGGAAGTGTCCCAAGACAGTCACAGGATATCTCGTTTCGCATATCCTATCTGTGATGCTGAGATCCCGAAGAGATTTCAAACCCCCAACATGAAACTGTATGATGGAACTACGGATCCTGAAGAGCATATTGCCCAGTATAGGGAAAGAATGGAGATTAATCCTATCCCTCCGAAGCTCAAGGAAGCATGCCTATGCAAGGGTTTTGGTTCTACCTTAACAGGATCGGCCCTGAAATGGCTCTTAAATGTTCCTCCGCATTCGATTACATCATTTTCTCACTTAGTGAATTTATTTAATAGTCAATTTTCTTGTAGTCGGAGTTTTGAAAAACTAACAAGTGATCTTTACAAGATAACTCAAGGACCTCAGGAATCCCTAAGGGATTATGTGAACAAATTCAGTAGGGAATCCTTGGATATCCCACACCTTGATGTTGCTAAAGCGGTCCAAGCATTCAAGATGGGACTATAAAAGGATTCCCAGTTTTATCAAGATCTTGTGATGAATCCTTGCAGGAACTTGGACGAAGCTCGAAACAGGGCCTTGAGATATATAAGGCTGGAAGATGATAAGAAAATGCAAGAGAGGATGAACTCATCCACCACCTATGAGTCAACTAATAGGAAGTCAGAATCCTCATTTAAACCGTATCGCTCTAAGCCGTATGGTAGAAATGAAAACAAGAAAGTGAATGTTGTTGAAGACGAGGATCCTGAAGAATATCCTGAATTATCCGAGTATTGCTTTTCTGTTAACATTCCTGAATTAATGTATGCTATGCAGGGTTTGGGAGATAAAGCTAGGTGGCCTCGGAAAAATCAACAAAAAGCTGATTGGAAGGATAAATCGAAATGGTGTGCCTTCCACGAAGATTTTGGACATGTAACTGAGGATTGCATTGCTCTAAGAAAAGAAATAAGCTATCTTCTTAGCAAGGGGTATCTGAAAGATCTCTTAGGAAGAAAGAAGAACAAGGGTCAGGATACTGAGAAGGATCCTGAACGAGCAGCATCACCTCCTGCGGATGCCAAGATAATCAACTTTATTTCGGGAGGATCCGACATTTGTGGGACTTCGTATTCTGCGGCCAAGAGGCATGCAAAAGAGGCGAAGACCGAAAGGGGAGACAAACCGGCCAGGATGACTACCCTCACAACTGATAAAGTGATCACTTTCGATAGTGATGACAGGGATACTGTCTAGGATCCTCACCATGATGCTCTGGTAATAACATTATATGTAGCTAACCACTTTGTACGCAGGATATTGGTGGACAATGGAAGCTCCGTTAACATAATCCAACTAGAAACTTTGAAGAGAATGAATGTATCTCTAATGGATATCACTTCGAAATCCACCGTGCTTGTTGGGTTCAGCGGAGAAGCTAGGAACACAGCGGGAGATATAAAGTTACCAGTATATGTTGAAGGGGTCAACTCGATACAACGTTTCTGTGTGATGGACTCCCTATCCTGCTATAACATCATACTGGCCATGGATCCACGATATGAAGGATGTGCCATCAACTTATCATCAATGCATAAAGATTCCTACCCCTTGGGGGGTTGTCAAAGTTGATAGTGATCAGCAGGAGGCGAAAGAATGTTACTCATCCTCAATGAAATCCTCAACTAAGCCTAATGCAGCATAGCAATTAAAGATGCGGGCCCAGGATATCGTGGAGGCTTCAGAGCAGGATATGAAGAAAATTATCCTGGATCAGGATAATCCTGATATCTCGGTGCTCGTAGGAACCAATATCCCTCAGGATATTGAAGAACAATTAACTAACTTTTTGAAGTGCAGGATGTCAACATTTTCATGGAAGCATGAGGATATGACAGGTATATCCAAAGACATCATTACTCACAAGCTTGGAATTGACAAGACGTTCAAGGCTATACAGCAAAAGAGAAGGAAGTTTGCTCCTGAACGAAATGCAATTATCCAAGAGGAAGTTGAAAGATTGTTGAAGTCCAAAATGATCAGGGAGGTCAAGTTTCCAAGATGGCTAGCAAATGTAGTCGTAGTACAGAAGAAAAATGGGAAATGGAGAGTCTGTGTAGATTACACAGACTTGAATAAGGCTTGTCCTAAAGACCCATTTCCTCTTCCTCATATTGATGCAATGGTGGATGCTACTGCCGGGCATGAGATGTTAACATTCATGGACGCATCCTCAGGATTTCAGCAGATTCAAATGGAGCCTTCGGACCAGGAGGATACTGCCTTCATGACACCAACAGGTATTTATTGCTATACTGCTATGCCTTTCGGTTTCAAAAATGCAGGTGCAACATACCAGAGATTGGTGAACATGATGTTCAAAGATAAGATGGGGGATACAATGGAGGTATACATCGATGATATGGTGGTGAAATCTAAAAAGGCTGAGGATCACCTCCAGAATATTAAGGGAGCATTTGATATCCTGGATCAGTATAACATTAAGCTGAATCCTGCTAAGTGCCATTTCGGAGTGGGGGCAGGAAAGTTTCTAGGATATATGGTGACCAAAAGAGGAATAGAGGCAAGCCCGGAGCAGATCAAAGCCATCTTGGATATCAAATCACCTTCAAATATGAAGGATGTTCAACGGTTGACATGGCGAGTTGCAGCACTGAACAGATTTATATCAAGATCCTCCGAGAAATGCAAGGAATTTTATGATATCCTGAAGAAAAACAAGAAGTTCGAATGGGGAGAGAAGCATGAAGCAGCCTTGCAGGATTTAAAGCAATACCTTTCAACGGCACCTCTATTGATGAAGCCTGAGAATGGTGAACCACTGTCCTTATACCTCGCAGTATCGGGGAATGCTGTAAGTGCCGTCCTTATAAAGGATCATGAAGGCATCAACGAAGCTTAGACATTACTTTGAGACACATAGGATTCATGTTAAAACTAATTATCCTGTTAAAAATGTGCTTAGGAAACCAGAGATGTCAGGTAGGATGGCTAAGTGGTCAGTAAAGTTGAGTGCTTATGATTTAGTTTATGAACCTAGGAATGCCATAAAATCCCAGGCTCTAGCCGACTTTGTGGCTGATTTCAGTAGTGACATTCAGGATGAGGTAGACCTAGAAGTCCAACAATTAGGAGAATCCTCAGGATCCTGGACATTGTATACTGATTGAGCATCTAATGTTAGAGGAGTAGGACTGGGTATACTACTAAAATCGCCATAGGGGGACATAATACCCCAGGCTATTAGATGTGAATTTCCTGCCACTAATAATGAAGCAGAATATGAGGCTTTAATTGCAGGATTAGAACTGGCTAAATATATGAATATCAAGAATTTGCAAGTACATGTTGACTCCTTGTTAATCACTAATCATTTTAATGGATCCTATGCAGTTAAGGGTGAGAAATTAATCGAATACCTCGATATTCTCAAAAAATTAGCAGGATATTTCGATGTTTTTACATTTGAACAGGTACCAAGGGAAGATAATGCTGAAGCAGATGCCTTAGCAAACCTAGGATCATCGGTCAGGATACCAGAAGGAACCCAAATACCAATACTACATATCTTGTATCCTGCAACGAATCCTCAGGATAAAGAAGTAGTAAGTATCCAGGATCCTGGTGCTGAATATCCTGAGGAGGATTCTAAATCCTGGACTGCTCCAATCCTAAGATATCTCAAGGAAGGACACATCCCTAGAGACGAAAATCCTAAGGCATTCAGGATGAAGGTATCACGATTCACCATTAAAAATAGTATTTTGTATAAGAAATCTCTTGCAGGACCATATCTAAGATGCTTCGAGGATTCCGAAGCTAAAGAAGTGCTTCAGGATATACATGAAGGGGATTGTGGTAACCATACTGGGGGCAGGTCATTATTCTCAAAAATATTGAGAACATGATACTTTTGGCCAACAATGAGGAAAGATGGTACAGAATATGCTCGAAGGTGTGATGCATGTCAAAGGCACAGTAACATACTACATCAACCAGCTGAACCACTATATCCTATAGCTTCCCCTTGGCCATTCATGAAATGGGGGATGGATATAGTAGGGAAATTGCCAAAAGCTCTAGGAGGAAAAGTCTTTATGCTGGCAATGACTGATTATTTCTCTAAATGGGTGGAGGCTGAAGCATTTGTTCAAGTCAGAGACCAAGAAGTAGTATCCTTTATAAAGAGGAATATCCTAACCAGGTTTGGGGTACCAGCTGAAATCATTTGTGACAATGGATCCCAGTTTATAAGCAAGAGGACTACTGACTTTTGCAAGAGTTGGGGAATCAAAATGATCACATCCACTCCACTACATCCTCAAGCAAATGGACAAGCTGAATCCTCGAACAAGATAATTGTCAACAACTTAAAGAAGAGACTAGGAGCCAAGAAAGGAAGATGGACAGAAGAACTACCCTTTGTTTTGTGGGCTGATAGAACAACGGTAAAGAATTCAACTGGCCAGACTCTGTTTTCCATAGTATTTGGAGCGGAAGCAGTGATCCTAACAGAGATGGTGATACCTACTACAAGATCTATCCTCCAGGATCCTGAGCAGAATCCTGAAGCTTTGTGCCAAGATTTGGACACCGTTGATGAAACGAGAGATGCAGCAAGGCTAAGGATGGCAGCATATCAACAAAGGATATCCAGAGCATACAACAAGAATATAAGGACTAGAAGGTTCAAAGTTTGAGATTGGGTGTTAAGAAAGGCTTTTCAAAATACCACTAATCCTGCCGATGGAAAGCTGGCTCCGAAATGGGAAGGACCATATGAGGTTGAATCAGAATCAGGAAAAGGAGCATACCGGCTCAGGAGTATGGAGGGGGATATGCTACCAAGATCCTGGAACGCTATACATTTAAAGCTATATTTCAAGTAAGAATGGAATTTAATTTCTATCTCAGAGTGGTATGTATTCTATCTCTCTTAAATATTTTTGAATTCGTTTATTATCTTGAACCCATTACTGACTTAGGCATCGAAGGGGTGTTAGCCAAGCTAACACCCACCTTAGTTTAAGATTGTTTTGTTGAATATGTCTCAGGATATAGCTCCAGGATATATACTCAGGATATTTCAAAGGATTAGAGGATTGGCCTCCTCTCTCACGAATAAGGGATCTTGATCCCTTCAAAGGTTTAAAGGTATTCACCTTTCTCTTGGATTGGGTTTAAACACCCCGCCTGGAGCGCAAGTCATCTGGGGATAGTTCAAAATAATGGGACCAGTTCATGTAAAAGTGGCTGACAATTTCGTTATTATTGACTATATCCTGGATCCTAAAGGTATATGAGGATTGATCACCCTCTCTCGCGAAAGGGTATTTTTATACCCTCTAAGGTTTAAAGGTTTTCACCTTTCTAAGTTTTGGAGTTTATACACTCTCGCCTGTAGCGCATGGATATTAGGGTTTATCCCCAGGATATTAGGGTTTACCCCCAGGATATCAGGGTTTATTCCCAGGATATCAAGGTTCATCCCAGGATATTAAGGGTTTACCCCAGGATATTCGAGGTTTATGCAGTCAAAATAAAGTATGACCATGTTAAACACAGGGGACATCCATCATACAATTTGAAAGATGAATTTAAATTTATGCACTGGGGACATTCCTGTGATTGAAGGATGGAATTGACTCTCTGGGAGTATTCGGTATGATCTCTCCTTTTAATAACTTAAGTTGTATAAGTTGTGAGGCAGTATCCTGAGTAGGATATCTTTAAGGATATTCTTGCAATATATTCCCAAGATTGTCCAAATTTAACTATTTTCATAAGTAAAATTTAAACACTAAGGAAGTAACAACGAAAATAAAGGCAAAAGGAAGTTATATTATTAACATACCAAAATATGTGCTCTTAGTTTCACCTTAATACAAGGTCCATCCACTAAGAGCACTGATACTTCCTTACCGTATTTACTTAACAGTTGAAGGTTTTGTCTCAAACCGAGACCCGTCCACCTCCAACTGTTATATTGTTCAAAAGAAAAAAACATACTAACGGTGATGACCAAGGGCTTCATCCTGAAACTCAGGATCCCTCCACCTTTGGTCATCATATTGTTCAAGTTCAGAAAAGTAAAATGCAGGAAAAGTAAAATGTATTGGGATTACTAGCCAATGATCAAATTTAAAAAAGTGGGCTCCGGCCTTGGCACATATATCCATCATCGCCCACTTGTATGCTCTCACACAGCAGCATCTTCACCAGCCTTCTCCACCTTCTCGGCCTCAACATCAGTTCCAGCATCCTGAGCAGCATCCTTGCCAGCATCCTTCTTGTCTCCAGCCTTGTCTGCCACCTCTGCGGACTTAGAAGACTCACCAGCTTCAGCAGGAAGGGGCACAGCCTTGCCTCCAAGCTCCTTCAGCTTTGCCACCCAGGATTCGACCGACCAGGATGGGCACTCAAGGCCTGTCTCCTTGGCCTCATAAGCCATCTTAATACGAGCTTGTAGCAGAGAGACGATGGCAGAAGCCTTGATTCCCTCCCGGAAAGAAACCATGGCCTGTTCATGTTCCATTTGGACGGTGGCCAGCCTGATCTCAGCATCCTAGGTTACTTTCCTCAGCTTGTCCTCATAGTGCCGAGTCCTCGCTTCAGCAATGGCACCTTGGTCGGCAACAGTAGTTTCAAGCTGTTTAATCCTGGCTTCATGGAGTGCAGCAGTACCACAGGCATCACTGTAAAGGTGGAGCAGATGCTGGAGGCCCTGTAAGTCAAAATTCAGGTGTAAGTCAATAAACACTAACCTGATATCCTGTCAGGATATTCTATCAGGATATATGTGCAGGATATAGGATCGGGATATTACCTTGTTGAGGAAGGATGTCATCGGTTCCAAGGAATCAGTGAAGCTGAGCTCATCATAAGAGAACCCTTCGGAGCCTAGAGCACTAACTTCGGAGTTCTTCCACTTTTTCGCTGTGGAAGCACGAGTCCTCGGGTTGCCCTTAGGAGCTGGGAGCGGCTTGGAGCTGGTGGCAGCAGGAGTTTCTTTCTTGACCATGACTGGAGTAGGGTAACTGTCAAGCTCGTCAAGATCAAGGAGGATTGGAACTTTGCTAGAATCTGCATACAAGGAGTAGAATTCTTTCCTAAATACTTCAAATAGAAACATGTATGCAGGATATTGTGCAGGATCCTTACCAGACATGTTTGCACTGGAAAGAGGGCTTGGAGATGGTGGAGACGGATTAAAGCTTCTTTCAGCCTCTGGAAGGAGTCTGATAGCGTCGATCCTCTTCTGTGAATCAGCAAGGGGAGGTGCAAGCTTCCTAAAATCAGCTGTATACAAAACAATGAAAAGAAATTGGTCAGCTCAGGATATGAAACAGGATATAAGGCAGGATTATCCTTAAACCCTAAATCCTACCCTTTCTCAACCAGTTCACCGGATATTCCGTTCCACCAGGGATGGAGTCTCTTTTTACAAAGAAGAACTTGGATTGCCATTTCTCCTCGTTCCTGGTGGCACGAAGTATTAGCGGATCGCCGGAGGTGGAATAAAACAAAAATCTACAAGATCCGTGGCATCTAAGCCGATATGCTAAGGGGAGGTCATGAACGGAAAGCTCAGGAATGTGATTCTTCTTGATTTGATCAAGAACAGACAAGACTCGCCAGAGCATCGGCATTGTTTGGCTAAAACAGATTTTGGTAATTTTGAAAAACTCAGTGATAAAATCTGGGAAAGGGAACCGTAATCCAATGGTGAAAGGAAAGGCACTAAAACACACAACCACTCATCAGAAACCATGTCCGACCGGATTTCCCTGTCGAACGGCCGGAATACCGTTCCTTCCGGGAAGATACCGGAGGATTTGAGAGCTGACAAGTGCGCACTATCAAAGGTACATATTTCCTTCTCCGGTATATGAGGATTGATCACCCTCTCTCGCGAAAGGGTATTTTTATACCCTCTAAGGTTTAAAGGTTTTCACCTTTCTAAGTTTTGGAGTTTATACACTCTCGCCTGTAGCGCATGGATATTAGGGTTTATCCCCAGGATATTAGGGTTTACCCCCAGGATATCAGGGTTTATTCCCAGGATATCAAGGTTCATCCCAGGATATTAAGGGTTTACCCCAGGATATTCGAGGTTTATGCAGTCAAAATAAAGTATGACCATGTTAAACACAGGGGACATCCATCATACAATTTGAAAGATGAATTTAAATTTATGCACTGGGGACATTCCTGTGATTGAAGGATGGAATTGACTCTCTGGGAGTATTCGGTATGATCTCTCCTTTTAATAACTTAAGTTGTATAAGTTGTGAGGCAGTATCCTGAGTAGGATATCTTTAAGGATATTCTTGCAATATATTCCCAAGATTGTCCAAATTTAACTATTTTCATAAGTAAAATTTAAACACTAAGGAAGTAACAACGAAAATAAAGGCAAAAGGAAGTTATATTATTAACATACCAAAATATGTGCTCTTAGTTTCACCTTAATACAAGGTCCATCCACTAAGAGCACTGATACTTCCTTACCGTATTTACTTAACAGTTGAAGGTTTTGTCTCAAACCGAGACCCGTCCACCTCCAACTGTTATATTGTTCAAAAGAAAAAAACATACTAACGGTGATGACCAAGGGCTTCATCCTGAAACTCAGGATCCCTCCACCTTTGGTCATCATATTGTTCAAGTTCAGAAAAGTAAAATGCAGGAAAAGTAAAATGTATTGGGATTACTAGCCAATGATCAAATTTAAAAAAGTGGGCTCCGGCCTTGGCACATATATCCATCATCGCCCACTTGTATGCTCTCACACAGCAGCATCTTCACCAGCCTTCTCGGCCTCAACATCAGTTCCAGCATCCTGAGCAGCATCCTTGCCAGCATCCTTCTTGTCTCCAGCCTTGTCTGCCACCTCTGCGGACTTAGAAGACTCACCAGCTTCAGCAGGAAGGGGCACAGCCTTGCCTCCAAGCTCCTTCAGCTTTGCCACCCAGGATTCGACCGACCAGGATGGGCACTCAAGGCCTGTCTCCTTGGCCTCATAAGCCATCTTAATACGAGCTTGTAGCAGAGAGACGATGGCAGAAGCCTTGATTCCCTCCCGGAAAGAAACCATGGCCTGTTCATGTTCCATTTGGACGGTGGCCAGCCTGATCTCAGCATCCTAGGTTACTTTCCTCAGCTTGTCCTCATAGTGCCGAGTCCTCGCTTCAGCAATGGCACCTTGGTCGGCAACAGTAGTTTCAAGCTGTTTAATCCTGGCTTCATGGAGTGCAGCAGTACCACAGGCATCACTGTAAAGGTGGAGCAGATGCTGGAGGCCCTGTAAGTCAAAATTCAGGTGTAAGTCAATAAACACTAACCTGATATCCTGTCAGGATATTCTATCAGGATATATGTGCAGGATATAGGATCGGGATATTACCTTGTTGAGGAAGGATGTCATCGGTTCCAAGGAATCAGTGAAGCTGAGCTCATCATAAGAGAACCCTTCGGAGCCTAGAGCACTAACTTCGGAGTTCTTCCACTTTTTCGCTGTGGAAGCACGAGTCCTCGGGTTGCCCTTAGGAGCTGGGAGCGGCTTGGAGCTGGTGGCAGCAGGAGTTTCTTTCTTGACCATGACTGGAGTAGGGTAACTGTCAAGCTCGTCAAGATCAAGGAGGATTGGAACTTTGCTAGAATCTGCATACAAGGAGTAGAATTCTTTCCTAAATACTTCAAATAGAAACATGTATGCAGGATATTGTGCAGGATCCTTACCAGACATGTTTGCACTGGAAAGAGGGCTTGGAGATGGTGGAGACGGATTAAAGCTTCTTTCAGCCTCTGGAAGGAGTCTGATAGCGTCGATCCTCTTCTGTGAATCAGCAAGGGGAGGTGCAAGCTTCCTAAAATCAGCTGTATACAAAACAATGAAAAGAAATTGGTCAGCTCAGGATATGAAACAGGATATAAGGCAGGATTATCCTTAAACCCTAAATCCTACCCTTTCTCAACCAGTTCACCGGATATTCCGTTCCACCAGGGATGGAGTCTCTTTTTACAAAGAAGAACTTGGATTGCCATTTCTCCTCGTTCCTGGTGGCACGAAGTATTAGCGGATCGCCGGAGGTGGAATAAAACAAAAATCTACAAGATCCGTGGCATCTAAGCCGATATGCTAAGGGGAGGTCATGAACGGAAAGCTCAGGAATGTGATTCTTCTTGATTTGATCAAGAACAGACAAGACTCGCCAGAGCATCGGCATTGTTTGGCTAAAACAGATTTTGGTAATTTTGAAAAACTCAGTGATAAAATCTGGGAAAGGGAACCGTAATCCAATGGTGAAAGGAAAGGCACTAAAACACACAACCACTCATCAGAAACCATGTCCGACCGGATTTCCCTGTCGAACGGCCGGAATACCGTTCCTTCCGGGAAGATACCGGAGGATTTGAGAGCTGACAAGTGCGCACTATCAAAGGTACATATTTCCTTCTCCGGTATATGAGGATTGATCACCCTCTCTCGCGAAAGGGTATTTTTATACCCTCTAAGGTTTAAAGGTTTTCACCTTTCTAAGTTTTGGAGTTTATACACTCTCGCCTGTAGCGCATGGATATTAGGGTTTATCCCCAGGATATTAGGGTTTACCCCCAGGATATCAGGGTTTATTCCCAGGATATCAAGGTTCATCCCAGGATATTAAGGGTTTACCCCAGGATATTCGAGGTTTATGCAGTCAAAATAAAGTATGACCATGTTAAACACAGGGGACATCCATCATACAATTTGAAAGATGAATTTAAATTTATGCACTGGGGACATTCCTGTGATTGAAGGATGGAATTGACTCTCTGGGAGTATTCGGTATGATCTCTCCTTTTAATAACTTAAGTTGTATAAGTTGTGAGGCGGTATCCTGAGTAGGATATCTTTAAGGATATTCTTGCAATATATTCCCAAGATTGTCCAAATTTAACTATTTTCATAAGTAAAATTTAAACACTAAGGAAGTAACAACGAAAATAAAGGCAAAAGGAAGTTATATTATTAACATACCAAAATATGTGCTCTTAGTTTCACCTTAATACAAGGTCCATCCACTAAGAGCACTGATACTTCCTTACCGTATTTACTTAACAGTTGAAGGTTTTGTCTCAAACCGAGACCCGTCCACCTCCAACTGTTATATTGTTCAAAAGAAAAAAACATACTAACGGTGATGACCAAGGGCTTCATCCTGAAACTCAGGATCCCTCCACCTTTGGTCATCATATTGTTCAAGTTCAGAAAAGTAAAATGCAGGAAAAGTAAAATGTATTGGGATTACTAGCCAATGATCAAATTTAAAAAAGTGGGCTCCGGCCTTGGCACATATATCCATCATCGCCCACTTGTATGCTCTCACACAGCAGCATCTTCACCAGCCTTCTCCACCTTCTCGGCCTCAACATCAGTTCCAGCATCCTGAGCAGCATCCTTGCCAGCATCCTTCTTGTCTCCAGCCTTGTCTGCCACCTCTGCGGACTTAGAAGACTCACCAGCTTCAGCAGGAAGGGGCACAGCCTTGCCTCCAAGCTCCTTCAGCTTTGCCACCCAGGATTCGACCGACCAGGATGGGCACTCAAGGCCTGTCTCCTTGGCCTCATAAGCCATCTTAATACGAGCTTGTAGCAGAGAGACGATGGCAGAAGCCTTGATTCCCTCCCGGAAAGAAACCATGGCCTGTTCATGTTCCATTTGGACGGTGGCCAGCCTGATCTCAGCATCCTAGGTTACTTTCCTCAGCTTGTCCTCATAGTGCCGAGTCCTCGCTTCAGCAATGGCACCTTGGTCGGCAACAGTAGTTTCAAGCTGTTTAATCCTGGCTTCATGGAGTGCAGCAGTACCACAGGCATCACTGTAAAGGTGGAGCAGATGCTGGAGGCCCTGTAAGTCAAAATTCAGGTGTAAGTCAATAAACACTAACCTGATATCCTGTCAGGATATTCTATCAGGATATATGTGCAGGATATAGGATCGGGATATTACCTTGTTGAGGAAGGATGTCATCGGTTCCAAGGAATCAGTGAAGCTGAGCTCATCATAAGAGAACCCTTCGGAGCCTAGAGCACTAACTTCGGAGTTCTTCCACTTTTTCGCTGTGGAAGCACGAGTCCTCGGGTTGCCCTTAGGAGCTGGGAGCGGCTTGGAGCTGGTGGCAGCAGGAGTTTCTTTCTTGACCATGACTGGAGTAGGGTAACTGTCAAGCTCGTCAAGATCAAGGAGGATTGGAACTTTGCTAGAATCTGCATACAAGGAGTAGAATTCTTTCCTAAATACTTCAAATAGAAACATGTATGCAGGATATTGTGCAGGATCCTTACCAGACATGTTTGCACTGGAAAGAGGGCTTGGAGATGGTGGAGACGGATTAAAGCTTCTTTCAGCCTCTGGAAGGAGTCTGATAGCGTCGATCCTCTTCTGTGAATCAGCAAGGGGAGGTGCAAGCTTCCTAAAATCAGCTGTATACAAAACAATGAAAAGAAATTGGTCAGCTCAGGATATGAAACAGGATATAAGGCAGGATTATCCTTAAACCCTAAATCCTACCCTTTCTCAACCAGTTCACCGGATATTCCGTTCCACCAGGGATGGAGTCTCTTTTTACAAAGAAGAACTTGGATTGCCATTTCTCCTCGTTCCTGGTGGCACGAAGTATTAGCGGATCGCCGGAGGTGGAATAAAACAAAAATCTACAAGATCCGTGGCATCTAAGCCGATATGCTAAGGGGAGGTCATGAACGGAAAGCTCAAGAATGTGATTCTTCTTGATTTGATCAAGAACAGACAAGACTCGCCAGAGCATCGGCATTGTTTGGCTAAAACAGATTTTGGTAATTTTGAAAAACTCAGTGATAAAATCTGGGAAAGGGAACCGTAATCCAATGGTGAAAGGAAAGGCACTAAAACACACAACCACTCATCAGAAACCATGTCCGACCGGATTTCCCTGTCGAACGGCCGGAATACCGTTCCTTCCGGGAAGATACCGGAGGATTTGAGAGCTGACAAGTGCGCACTATCAAAGGTACATATTTCCTTCTCCGGTATATGAGGATTGATCACCCTCTCTCGCGAAAGGGTATTTTTATACCCTCTAAGGTTTAAAGGTTTTCACCTTTCTAAGTTTTGGAGTTTATACACTCTCGCCTGTAGCGCATGGATATTAGGGTTTATCCCCAGGATATTAGGGTTTACCCCCAGGATATCAGGGTTTATTCCCAGGATATCAAGGTTCATCCCAGGATATTAAGGGTTTACCCCAGGATATTCGAGGTTTATGCAGTCAAAATAAAGTATGACCATGTTAAACACAGGGGACATCCATCATACAATTTGAAAGATGAATTTAAATTTATGCACTGGGGACATTCCTGTGATTGAAGGATGGAATTGACTCTCTGGGAGTATTCGGTATGATCTCTCCTTTTAATAACTTAAGTTGTATAAGTTGTGAGGCAGTATCCTGAGTAGGATATCTTTAAGGATATTCTTGCAATATATTCCCAAGATTGTCCAAATTTAACTATTTTCATAAGTAAAATTTAAACACTAAGGAAGTAACAACGAAAATAAAGGCAAAAGGAAGTTATATTATTAACATACCAAAATATGTGCTCTTAGTTTCACCTTAAACCAAGGTCCATCCACTAAGAGCACTGATAGTTCCTTACCGTATTTACTTAACAGTTGAAGGTTTTGTCTCAAACCGAGACCCGTCCACCTCCAACTGTTATATTGTTCAAAAGAAAAAAACATACTAACGGTGATGACCAAGGGCTTCATCCTGAAACTCAGGATCCCTCCACCTTTGGTCATCATATTGTTCAAGTTCAGAAAAGTAAAATGCAGGAAAAGTAAAATGTTTTGGGATTACTAGCCAATGATCAAATTTAAAAAAGTGGGCTCCGGCCTTGGCACATATATCCATCATCGCCCACTTGTATGCTCTCACACAGCAGCATCTTCACCAGCCTTCTCCACCTTCTCGGCCTCAACATCAGTTCCAGCATCCTGAGCAGCATCCTTGCCAGCATCCTTCTTGTCTCCAGCCTTGTCTGCCACCTCTGCGGACTTAGAAGACTCACCAGCTTCAGCAGGAAGGGGCACAGCCTTGCCTCCAAGCTCCTTCAGCTTTGCCACCCAGGATTCGACCGACCAGGATGGGCACTCAAGGCCTGTCTCCTTGGCCTCATAAGCCATCTTAATACGAGCTTGTAGCAGAGAGACGATGGCAGAAGCCTTGATTCCCTCCCGGAAAGAAACCATGGCCTGTTCATGTTCCATTTGGACGGTGGCCAGCCTGATCTCAGCATCCTAGGTTACTTTCCTCAGTTTGTCCTCATAGTGCCGAGTCCTCGCTTCAGCAATGGCACCTTGGTCGGCAACAGTAGTTTCAAGCTGTTTAATCCTGGCTTCATGGAGTGCAGCAGTACCACAGGCATCGCTGTAAAGGTGGAGCAGATGCTGGAGGCCCTGTAAGTCAAAATTCAGGTGTAAGTCAATAAACACTAACCTGATATCCTGTCAGGATATTCTATCAGGATATATGTGCAGGATATAGGATCGGGATATTACCTTGTTGAGGAAGGATGTCATCGGTTCCAAGGAATCAGTGAAGCTGAGCTCATCATAAGAGAACCCTTCGGAGCCTAGAGCACTAACTTCGGAGTTCTTCCACTTTTTCGCTGTGGAAGCACGAGTCCTCGGGTTGCCCTTAGGAGCTGGGAGCGGCTTGGAGCTGGTGGCAGCAGGAGTTTCTTTCTTGACCATGACTGGAGTAGGGTAACTGTCAAGCTCGTCAAGATCAAGGAGGATTGGAACTTTGCTAGAATCTGCATACAGGGAGTAGAATTCTTTCATAAATACTTCAAATAGAAACATGTATGCAGGATATTGTGCAGGATCCTTACCAGACATGTTTGCACTGGAAAGAGGGCTTGGAGATGGTGGAGACGGATTAAAGCTTCTTTCAGCCTCTGGAAGGAGTCTGATAGCGTCGATCCTCTTCTGTGAATCAGCAAGGGGAGGTGCAAGCTTCCTAAAATCAGCTGTATACAAAACAATGAAAAGAAATTGGTCAGCTCAGGATATGAAACAGGATATAAGGCAGGATTATCCTTAAACCCTAAATCCTACCCTTTCTCAACCAGTTCACCGGATATTCCGTTCCACCAGGGATGGAGTCTCTTTTTACAAAGAAGAACTTGGATTGCCATTTCTCCTCGTTCCTGGTGGCACGAAGTATTAGCGGATCGCCGGAGGTGGAATAAAACAAAAATCTACAAGATCCGTGGCATCTAAGCCGATATGCTAAGGGGAGGTCATGAACGGAAAGCTCAGGAATGTGATTCTTCTTGATTTGATCAAGAACAGACAAGACTCGCCAGAGCATCGGCATTGTTTGGCTAAAACAGATTTTGGTAATTTTGAAAAACTCAGTGATAAAATCTGGGAAAGGGAACCGTAATCCAATGGTGAAAGGAAAGGCACTAAAACACACAACCACTCATCAGAAACCATGTCCGACCGGATTTCCCTGTCGAACGGCCGGAATATCGTTCCTTCCGGGAAGATACCGGAGGATTTGAGAGCTGACAAGTGGGCACTATCAATGGTACATATTTCCTTCTCCGGTTCTTGGAGAAGATTCTACTGGATAAATGAGGGGGCGGAGTCACCGGAGCTTGATCTTGTTTGTCTCGTCATATTCTCGCCGGAATGCTGAACGGAATGAGAGAAGAAGATGGAATAGAGAGAGAAGTTTTTTACCTTTTTCTCTTTGGTAAAGATTAAATGTGATAAGTGTGAGAAGATATAGGGAGTAATGAGTAAATATAGGCTGCACGGTTACAAACGGTCACATCATGGGTCTAATCTCTTAATTGCCTCGTTCTTCGTAAAAAATATAACCGTTAGTGCCAGGATATCAAACGGTAACATTTTTTGGGGACAATTGTTATGGGTGAAATTCTGAGCTCATATCCTTGACGATATCTTACTTTATATCTTGCTTGTCTGATATATGTTTATACCCGGGATGCTGATTCAGGATATTGGTAACATCCTGGATGGTATCTTGGGGATTACTAATGGATTGTGTGCAGGAGTACGAGTCCAAGCTCCCAACGTTCACAAAGACCTCTTCTCCGCAAGACTCGGTCCAAGTCGTTCAAATGAAGACGTTGAAGCCGATATACCCGGTCTACAACGTTAATAATGGAATATTCGGGAGCATCCCACATTTATAGGAATTTTAGTTTGTATTTCTTAACTATAAATAGATGGATAAATAATATCAATAGGACATCACAACTACACTCACTACTCACTCACACTTGTTCTATCGGAACTTTCACTTTCACAGAAAGCATTGTAACACTTAGCGATCTGATCAATATCCTGCACTGTATCCTGACGTTTAAAGAAATAAGAAGAACTAGGCAGCTGCGATTGTCAGCTCCCGAGGTTTTATGCCGGTGATCTAGATTGATCAAGGGCTTTCCTCGTACATCTCGTGTCATTCTCTTTACTTTTTGCTCAAAGTTTAATCATAGATACAGCTCGATATCCTGAGCCGTATCCTGAAAACTGTTTTTACAAACAACCTAACCAGCATATTTACAACACACTTTTTAGCACACTACCTCACTTAACTAATTTGATCACTAAATTGCTTCGGTAATTTTTTACCAAAACAACAAGTTAGCACCAAATTGGGAAGGCCCCTATCTTATTGAAGCTGAAGCAGGAAAGGGGGCATATCGATTATTAACAATGGAAGGTGATTTGCTACCAAGAGATTGGAATGCTGTCCATTTGAAGAGATATTTCATGTAAGAAGGATTTAGGATCCTTGGCTGTCTTTATATCCGATATCCATGATGGATCCTCAGAGGATAGTTGATCCTCATTCTGGTAATGATCTGATTCTAATTTGTCTAGTTCTTTAACTTATTTTGTTATAAGGAGAAGGATCCTGGATCCTTTATCCTTTTTTCACTAAGTTCTGAGTTTTACAGAAGATTGATGTATCCTTGACAAAGGATCAAGTATACACAGAAGTCTCCAAAGTTTTATGGGCTTGTCTCTAGTTTTTTGGGTTTATCCACAGTTTTTGGGCTTGTCCCTGTTAGGGATAGATTTTTATACCTAAGGATCACAGATCCTCTAGTACTGCCAGGATCACGGATGCTCAATTCTGTTTGAATTAAGGATCCTCAGAAGATGTTGTAGGATTAGGATCCAGGATCCTCATTATTATCCTTATAATAACGGTTGCCTTCACTATGTTTAAGTTTGTTTTGCAGGAGTGTACGCATTGGACTTGGTCTTGCCGATATTCTTGGGGAATATGCTTTCAATATTCTGCACGTGCATAGCCTAGTGACCGTTATGGAAGTCGTGGGTAGCTAGCACCATTTGCGGGTTGTTAGTTATTTAGATTATTTCTAATTTTAAAGGGGATAACAAGCTTGAGTGTAGAACAAGTTAGCTAATACACACACTCTCACAAGCTCTCTGCAATACATTGGCGATTTCATACACATTGCACTCTAGTGATCCTTGTAACAAGCTTGTTATCATCCCGATTTGTAACAATCATTTGTTTAATTATAGTTGGTGATCGGTAGTTTCCATCACCCGAGGTTTTTTATGCTGGAGATCAACTCTTGATCAAGGGCTTTTTCCTCGTATAAATCCTTGTGTCACTTGTTCATTTCATTTGCAAGTTGTTCATATATTTGTTCATTGATTCAAGCATCATTCCTCACAACAAAAGATTTAGTTGCATTATCTTAGCCTGATTTTTGACCAAAAACAGTTTGGCGCCCACCGTGGGGCAATTGGTGCTTCATTTCTGAAAAATTTTGCTCATTGTGTTCATTTTGGTTCACTATCTTCAACCATATGGCTTTTTCAGCAAAGAACACTTCAAGCTCTATGACGGCAGTCACTTCTTCACAGGGCGTTCCACATTTGCCTCAACCACCTTTTGGATCCCAGAAGAATGCTGAAAATGCTGCAAAGAGACAAAGCCCCATTTTCCCAAAACCACCAACATCTGTTGTTTCTTCCAACCCTACTAATAGTGATCTTTTTACTTTGATTTTGCAGATGAGGGATCACATACAAGAGCAGGATAAAACCAACGAAAGGATCCTCCAGGAGATTGGTGACATCAAAAAACAGAAGAAATCAGGGGAGGATCACTCTCCTCTGATACCTAGATCACTGGATTTTGACACTCCAGCTATAACCGCCCTGAAATCTGCAGCTCCGGACGTCCAGTACCAGAGTGGACCATTGGGAAGGCGTTATGGATCAACAACTATGAGTCAGGCTTTAGGGTCTCACTTCCAGCCTTCAGGAGCCTCTTACCAGCATCAGGGATCCTTCGTTAGCTCAGGAGGATATATGGGGACGCACACAGTTCAAGGATCCTCTCAGGTTCAAGGATCCTCTCAAGTTCAAGGATCCTCTCAGGTGCAAGGATCCTCTCAGGCTCAAGGATCCTCTCAGGCTAAAGGATCCTCTCAGGCTCAAGGATCCTCTCAGGTTCAAGGATCCTCCTTTCAGGTTCAAGGATCCTCATCTCAGTTTTATGGATCCATGGATTATCCTCCAAGACACCCAGTCACAGCACATCAAGGATCCAACGTCTTTCAGGATCAAGGATTCTTATGGAATGTGCAACCCGGAAGTACAGATGTACATCAAGGAGACTTCATTCCAATGCAGACCATTGCTTCTTCAGGCCCTTTAGTCATACCAGAATCTCGTCAATATGGATTGACATCTGGAATTCCAAACTTGAATCCTCCGGGAGGTAACACTTTGAATAATTCTTATAACACTAACCATGGCTTTATGCAGGATACAGGTATCAATCAAGCTATGGCTAGGGAATTACATAAACTAAAGGATATGATATCCAGCGTTCCAGGAGTGGTTAAGCCCATTCCTGAAATTGTAGATGGAAGCCATAGGATATCTCGTTTTGCACCACCTATTTGTGATGCTGAGATACCCAAGAGGTTTCAAATACCAACCATGAAGCTATATGATGGCTCGACGGATCCAGAAGAACATGTGGCTCAATACAAAGAAAGGATGGAGATCAACCCCATCCCGGAGAGGTTAAAAGAAGCATGTCTATGCAAGGGTTTTGGGTCCACACTAACAGGATCAGCTCTTAAATGGCTGCTAAATCTTCCCCCTTACTCTATTACTTCATTGCTAATCTAGTTAATCTGTTTAATAGTCAATTCTCATGTAGTAGAAAATTTGAACGATTAACTAGTGATCTATATAGGGTAACACAAGGTCAAAATGAATCACTTAGAGATTATATCACTAAGTTTATTAAAGAATCCTTAGATATTCCTAATTTGGATATTGCCACGGCTGTAGAAGCCTTCAAAATGGGTTTGCTTAGGAATCCATTGTTCTATGATGATCTTGTCATGACCTTTTGCAGGAATCTTGATGAAGTAAGAACCAGGGCCCTTAGATTCATCTGGCTAGAGGATGATAAAAGGATCCAAGAAAGACTGGCAGGATCCTCGAAGCAGGAGAAACAAGGATCCTACTTCAGGAACAACAAGTCCAAATCATACAACAAGTCTGACAACCAGAACGTGCATGCAGTTGAACAGGAAAAGGATGATGAGGATTATCCTCCCATTTCTGAATACTGTTTTTCTGTTGATAACAATGAACTAATTCTTGCAATGCAGAATCTAGGTGAGAAAGCAATATGGCCAAGGAAAAGTGATAAACCAGCCGCAACAAAAGACAAGTACAAATGGTGTGCATATCATGAGGATTTCGAACATCTCACTGAAGAATGTATTGCACTCAGAAAAGAAATCGGTTACTTGTTAAGCAAGGGGCACTTGAAGGAGATTTTGGGAAGAAAAAAGTCAAGGATCCAGGATCCTGAAAAGGTTCCAGAAAGAGCTCCTGCTCCTTCGGCAGATGCACAAGTTATAAACTTCATAACTGGTGGATTAGACATTTGTGGTACTTCCTTTTCAGCAGCCAAAAGACATGCCAAGGAGACCAAGATGGATAATGGGGATAGACCCATCCGAACCTCTACTATTACATAGGAAAAAGTTATAACTTTTGATGAGGATGATCGTGTTGATGTCCAGGCTCCTCATCATAATGGTCTTGTTATTACCTTATTTATATCTAACCATTTTGTTCGCAGGATCTTAATAGATGGAGGAAGCTCAGTAAACATCATTCAGCTTGATGTCCTCAAGAAAATGAACTTCCCTGGCTCGGATATCGTCCCAAGATCCTCAGTTCTTGTGGGATTCTGCAGAGAAACCAAGAATACATTGGGGGACATTAAACTTCCCATCTACATAGAGGGACTTCATTCTTATAAAAAATTTTGTGTTATAGATTGTTTATCCTGTTGCAATGTTATCCTTGGCAGGCCATGGATACATGACATGAAGGCAGTTGCATCTACATATCATCAATGTGTGAAGCTTCCTAGTCCATGGGGGGTGATTAAGATTAAGAGTGACCAACAAGAAGCAAAGAACTGCTACACCTCGTCAATGAAGCCAGCCTCAAGACCAAGGGAGCAATAGCAACTAAGGTATCCTCCAAGAGATGTCTTGGAGGCAAGAGAGCAGGATGTGAAAGATATCCTTATGGATCCTCATGATCCTGAATCCAAAATCTTTATAGGATCAGGGATCCTCAGCAACATTGAACAGGATTTGGTATCCTTCCTTAAGAGGAGAAAAACTACCTTTGCCTGGAAGCATGAAGATATGATAGGTATCTCTAAAGATATTATTACTCACAATCTTGGTATTGACAGGTCATTCAAACCCATACATCAAAAGAGGAGAAAGTTTGCACCTGAGAAGAATGCCATTATCCAGGAGGAGGTAGACAAGTTGCTCCGAGCAGGTATGATCAGAGAGGCTAAGTATCCAAGATGGTTAGCCAATGTGGTTGTTGTTCAAAAGAAAAACGGAAAGTGGAGGGTATGTGTCGATTTCACTGATTTAAACAAGGCATGTCCCAAGGATCCTTTCCCATTACCCCACATTGACTCCATGGTGGATGCTAACGCGGGTCATGAGTTCTTGACTTTTATGGATGCTTCATCTGGATTTCAACAAATTCAGATGGAACCATCTGATCAAGAGGATATAGCCTTTATGACCCCAACTGGTGTTTTGGTCAAAAAATCTGTGGAGGATATTGCAACCAAACTCTATGTTACGGGGTATGATGCTAACAATGTAGAACAATAATAAGGATCACTTCAATGTAAATTGCTGAAATGACACAAGGATTTATACGGGGAAAAAGCCCTTGATCAAGAGTTGATCTCCGGCACAAAAAACCCCGGGTGATGGAAACTACCGATCACCAAGCTCAAATAAATGAATGAATGTTTACAATTCCGGATAGTAACGAGCTAGGTACAAGGATCACTGTCGTGAAATGTGTAAATGTGAGTGAAAACGAATGTATGTTCGTCGAGAGCTTCAAGTGTGCGAGTATATGAGTGTGTGTAGCTGTCAAAATGGCTAAGTGTTTTTCTACTAGCTCGTTACCCCTTTTAAAATAGAAATTAAACTACCAAACTAACTATCCGACTTTTGTGCCAAGCCCCCATGTTCTCCATAACGTCCATTTTTGGCCAAGCACGTGCAGAATAGTTTGGGAATATTCTCCAGGTGTTGGTGCATGTTATGTGACAACAGCGTTGGATTGGTCTTTGGATATTAAACGAGTTTGGGCCGCGAAGACTTATGAAGACTGAATGGAATTCGAGTTTGTTAAAGCTCAATCTAGTCCAAGTTTGTATCAAGTTTAAGTCTATCTAGTTTAGCCCGAATTGTAAACAGAATTCGTATGGGCTTGGCCCAGTTCGAATTGTATGGTTGTGTGTATATAAACAACCTTTACCTAGAGTTTTAGGGTTAGACTTTTGGAGATTGTGAGAGAGCATTCGAATTGAGAGAGTTTAGAACAAACAGAAATCGGCTGTTGGGTTCTAGGAGATCTTAGTGATTGTAAAACGTTTCTAAGGTTTGATAATCACAGAAGATCAGTTTGAAAGTTTGTGTGTTCGAGTTCATATTTGTCTAACATTCTTGTTTCTGGTTCGAAGGTTTATCAAGGGGATTCCGCACCCTTGATAGATTAACAGTTTTGTTACGATCCATACGGGATAGGGACCTACAATTGGTATCAGAGCGTTTGCTCTTGTGTACGGTTCAAAACTGATCGGAAGGAAACAAGTTTTCGGGTTGCTTTTTGAATTCACGAAGAACATCGAAGAACAATCAAAATTTTCACGATTTTGATCTGTTTTGGAGTTATTGGAAAGTGTTTGCTGATTTTTAGGAGTTTAGTTTGGAAGGATTTCGATAAGAAGATTCTGTGGTTTAAAAGGTGCTGATTTTTCGGGATTTTGGTTGAAAAATAGCTGGTCTCGACTCAAGGTTGCAGGTCTCGACTCGTAACAAGTAATCTCGACTGGTACTGTTCACTCGCAACCAGAGGTCTCGACTTGTGCTGGTTGACTCGCAACCGTGGTTTCGACTTGTGCTGGTTTGACTCGCAACCGTGGTCTCGACTCGAAACTAAGGTCTCGACTCGAAACTAAGGTCTCGACTCGCAACAAGGGGTTTGAAAGTGGTGGAATTTTTCTAGGCAATCTAAGAAAAATTTCACAGTTTCGTGTTTAGATAATTATCCGTAACTCATCTGGACAAACCGCTTGCACCGTTGGACTCCTTGGATTTTTAGGACAAAAAAAAAAAAAAAAAAAAAAAAAAAAAAAAACAGGTTTCGGACTAAAATTGTATGTCATTGGAATCGTAATCTCGAGACGAATCTAACGGTATAATTTAGTAAAAACAGGTTTCGGACTAAAATTGTACGGTTTAACCAGTCTGCTTAAGTTAAAATGTCGAACATGTCTAAATTGAACGAGCTTTTAAGGATGGAACACGAGGTAGGCACAACGAACAAACCACCTAAGATGATGAAGGTGGAGAATTACTTGACATGGAAGGATAGGTTTCAATCCTTTATTGAATATCAGGACACACGCATGTGGATTTGTATTGAAGATGGGTACACAAATCCTACACATGACTTTGAAGGCAGACCGCGTGTCACAGCCTATGTGAACATGCAAGAAAATGATAAAAGGATGTATGAGGCTGAAAAGAAAGCCTTGGTAGCTATCAAGATGTCCCTACCTGATAGCATCAAACACACCTTTAAGAAGTACACTACTTCAAAAGAAATGTGGGATGCGTTAGAGAAGAGATATGAAGGGAATTCTGATGTCAAGAAGAACAAAATTGATCTACTGAAGAAGCAGTTTGCTGTGTTCAAGTACATGAAAAATGAGACACTTGAGGACGTCATTACTCGATACTACCATCTGATGTCAGAATTGGACAATTATG
This sequence comes from Helianthus tuberosus, assembly GCA_030545235.1. Classification (NCBI taxonomy): domain Eukaryota; kingdom Viridiplantae; phylum Streptophyta; class Magnoliopsida; order Asterales; family Asteraceae; genus Helianthus; species Helianthus tuberosus. Next base: position 102,140,803 of record CM060371.1, on the reverse strand, counting down.
ATATAGATTGCTATTCTGACATAGAGAAAAATGACAAGCTGCTTGATGCTCTGCCTGCTAAATGGGATATTTACACTCTCATGATAAAGGGAGAAGCTGATTATGAAACAAAGGAACTGGAAGAAGTGGTTGGAAAGCTAAGAGCTTATGAGCTCAGCATGAAGAAGAAGGACACTGGATATGATCAGGTTCAAGATCCAGGGATTTACAATGGGCTTACATCTTCTTCATCGCACGATGCTTCTAGCGACTCTGCCACTGCTTTTCTCTCGCGTGAAACTGAGCAGGTCACAGTAAATGAGGATGGTGATGTATGCTTTGTAGCTGCTTCAGGAGGATCAACTGGAGCTAAGAGAACATCAACTGCTAAGCAAAGTAGTAGTTCAAAGTCAATGCCAATGAGTGTGAAGTCTGCTGAAGAGCATCTTGCTCTACTTGCTTCTTTTGTTGCTTCTTATGAAAACTACATTCAGGGGAAGATACCTGATCCTGCCGTTTTAGATGAAGATTACGATCAGATTGACCCTGATGATCTTGAAGATATGGATTTGCAATGGCAAATGGCCATGATTACTAGAAGGGTGAAGAGGTTCATGAACAGAACTGGAAGGAAATTTGTAGGGAAAACTGTTGGTTTTGACAAGACCAAAGTGAGGTGCTTTAACTGTCAGAGTTATGGTCATTTTGCTAGGGAATGTCAGAAACAAAAGAATGAAACCTCAAGTCAGAGTTCAAACAATAGAAATTCATCAAACAACTCTAACTCAAGAGCGCTGATCTCTACTGCACGAGAAGGTTCATATGACTGGAGTATTCACTTGGAAAATGATGAGAATGTCACTCAAGCATTTATGGCAGAGATTGTTCCCGTTGATGAAGCTGAAGCTAACATGAATGCTGAAGTTGAGAAGAAAAGTGAAGCTGAGGTAGATAAGGCTGATCAGACAACAGATGCTGAAAAAGGAAAGCCAAAGTCTGAGCATGAAATGGATGATGAAAAGGAAGCAGATGAGAAAGATGAAATCATCAAAAGAATGGAAGCTCAACTTGCTGCTCTTATGGCCAACTCAGACAAATCGACAGGAGAGGTAAGTAACTCTGCTACTTCTGTTTGCTTAAAGTGTCGTGAATTACAGGGTGAAGTTGACAGGTTGTCAACTCAAAACAAAAGTCTGGTGAGCGAAATATCTAACGTAAAAGAATCAAATTTCTTTGCAAAAAGAAATGAGTCATCATATTTGAAAAAGATAAAAGGCTATGAAGCTGAAATTGAAGTTTTAACCTGTAAACTAAACGAAAAACTTCAAGTCATAGACTTAGCTCATGACATGATGGCTGAGAAAACAAAAGAAATTTCTGAAAAATGCAAAGAGTTGTCAGATGCACAACTCAAAATTGTTGAACTCGAAAAGAAATTAGGTCAATTCAGGGATTCTACTTTTGTTATGAAACACATGATGGGTGGGTTAAAGAAGAGTAATGACAAGACAAGTGTGGGATTCAAGGGCTTCAATGAAGTTCCACCTCCTCTTAGTCATGACTATTCTTTCTTACCTGATGAAGATGAGTTCACAGACTTTCTGTCAACATCACCAAGTAGTTTCACATCTAGTCAAGGTGATGTGTTTGAAGATAATGATGCTAAGAAGGTCAATAACAGCAAACCTGTTTTGAAAAAGAAAAATTCAAATCCTATGAATAAAAATCCAACTTTTGTTAAAAAGGTTAATTTTGTTCAAGGAAGTGATATGAAAAACGAAACAGCTGTTATAGAAAATGAATCAAATGTAGAGTTTGCTAAAAACAAAAACATAGAAAATCTTGAAACTAAGCAAACTGAACCAAATCCTTCTAAGGCATCATCATCTAAACCAGAATCTAGTTCAAAGGCTTCAGCTAAGAAGTCTTCGAATAAGAGATCGTGCTTCAAATGTCACACCAAGGGACATGTAGCTAGCTGCTGTCCTAACAAAAAGGTTGAAGCACAAGTTAGTGAGAAACAAAGAGGGAAATCACCTGAGAAGCAAGGTGATAATGAGGAGAAAGTCTCAAGTTCTCCAAAGCAATCTGCTCCAAAGCAACAATCGGGTGTTGCTGGTGGTGTAGATAAGGCTGAAAAAGGAACTCCTCAAGTTCCTCGTTTTCAAAGAAATCAACCAAGATTTCAGCCTGAATCTACATCAGGCAGATATGAAAGACCAAGAAGTAGTTCACCAAGAATGAACAACCAAAATTCAAATAATTTTAGAAGTCAAGGTCAATATCAAAATCGATACCAAAATAATGGTTGTCGAAATTTTTATAACAATGGCTTTCGAAATTACAACAATCAAGGTTCTTGGAATCAAAATCAAAGTTTTCAAAGGTCACATAGTCCAAACACAAACAGGTACCCTCAGGACCAGAGACCTTATGGAAATCATGCCCCATTTCCATCAACAGGCCCAAGATCCAAGACTCCACCTAGGAGTGATGGATACTGGATGGATGTTCCTGTAGTTGATGAATCTGGAAGACCCAAGACCATTAAGGCTTGGGTCCTCCAATCTAACTAATCCTTTGGTTGGTGTGTGCAGGAGCTGCTAAGGAGGATTATCAACTTATGGTATGTTGATAGTGGCTGCTCCAGGCACATGACGGGGGATGCGAGGTTGTTTTCTGAATTTGAAGAATATGATGGTGGACATGTAAATTTTGCTGGTGCTAAAGGTGGTAGGATAACTGGACGAGGAAAAGTGACGAATGGGAAGATCACTTTGGACAAAGTGAACTATGTTGAGCAGCTTAAACACAATCTGATGAGCGTGTCACAAGTCTGCGACAAGGGTCACTCGGTCCATTTTACAAATACTGAGGCATTGGTGTTGAAACCGGGTTTGGTTATTCCGGACGATTGGATAGTGATGCGTGCACCGAGGAAAAATGATACTTATGTCATGGACATGGGTGCCAAGGATCCAACTGCTGTGGTGGCGTGTTTACTGTCAAAAGCATCTGAAGCTGAATCTATGTTGTGGCACAGACGCATGGCCCACATTCACTATCGCAAAATGAATTATATCATAAAAAATGAGCTAGTGAAAGGGGTTCCATTGCTGAGGTTTCAAGTGGAAGATAAATGTCTTCCAAGTCAAAAGGGAAAACAACACAAGAAACCTCATAAGTCTAAAACAGTAAATTCCATTAATGCCCCTTATGAATTACTTCACATGGATTTATTCGGTCCAGTGAACGTGAGGAGCATAGGTGGAAAGTACTACTGTCTGGTTGTCACTGATGATTACTTACGTTATTCATGGGTTTTCTTTTTAGGTACAAAAGATGAAACAGCAGAGATGTTGATAGATCTTTTTACAAAATTGGAAAACGTCCATGATGCAAGGATCAAGAGGATAAGGAGTGATAATGGCACAGAGTTCAAGAATCGGATTCTGGATCTCTACTGTCTTCGAAAGGGAATAGAACATCAATATTCAGCTCCTTATACTCCTCAACAGAATGGAGTCCCTGAGAGGAAAAACAGGACGTTGATTGAAGCCGCCAGGACGATGCTTTCAGATTCAAAGCTACCAGTACTTTTCTGGGGAGAAGCTGTGAATACAGCTTGCTATGTCCTAAACAAAGTTTAAACCGTTAAACGTTTTAACAAAACTTGTCATGAGTTGATGTTTAACGAAAAACCAAACTTAACAGGCTTTGAACCATTTGGGTTACCCTGCACCATTGTGCGAAACAAAGATAAACAAAAATTCGGTGAGGTGGCTGACGAAGGCTACTTTCTGGGTTACGTGCCTGGCACACCGAATAAAAGGGTTTTTAATCTCAAAACTGGTAAAATTGAGGTTGTTTTTAATGTGGAAATTACTTCCTATAAACCTCAACAATCAACGAGTGGTCCTGCTATACTGTATGATTATGAAAGTGTGTTTAAATCATTTAATATTTCTGAGGTTTCTGATGCAGATGATTCTCAGCTGATTCAAACAGTGGTATGTGAAGACGATGAAGGCGAATTCATGCCTAGATCGAATGTTGATATTTCAGATGCTCCGGAAATTTCCCAAGGTGCTGCTGATCCTGATTCAAGTGATAGTGACTCTGAACCTATTCAGGGGGAGGAGTTTGTTACTCCGTTTGCAAATCAGAATATTCAGGGGGAGGTTGGATCAAACCTGGGTGATAATCTTGAAGTTGATGCAGTTGCTTCTACACGAGCAAATAGAGATCATCCAGTTGACATGATACTTGGAGATCCTACTGCAGGTGTTCAGACGAGAAGAAGCATAGCAGCGAATTCTGGTTTATTTGTTTCGATTGAGAAGACTGGGATAGTGAATGAATGCTTGTATAGTTGCTTTATTTCCCAAGAGGAGCCGAAGAACATTCACATGGCTTTTAAAGACAATTCATGGGTTGAAGCTATGCAAGAAGAATTGGCCCAGTTTGCGAAGTTGAAGGTTTGGGAGTTAGTGGACCTTCCTAAAGGTGAAAGAGAGATTGGCACTAAGTGGGTGTTTAAGTGCAAGAAGGATGATAGAGGTATTGTCACACGCAACAAGGCTCGGTTAGTGGTAAAAGGGTTCAATCAGCAAGAAGGGATAGATTATAATGAAGTGTTTGCACCAGTGGCAAGGTTGGAGGCAATTCGTTTGTTTCTAGCTTTCGCTTCATTCAAGGGCTTTAAAGTTTTCCAACTAGACGTGAAGAGTGCATTTCTTTACGGGAAAGTCCAAGAAGTGGTGTATGTCTCACAACCAGATGGGTTCGTTGATCCAGACTATCCAGATCGAGTTTACAAACTTGATAAGGCTTTATATGGGTTACATCAAGCTCCCAGGGCATGGTACGAGACACTGTCTACACATCTGATCAAGAATGGTTTTGAGAGAGGTCAGATTGACAGTACACTGTTCATCAAGAGAAAGAAGGAAGATTTTCTGCTGGTACAGGTATATGTGGATGACATCATCTTTGGGTCATCAGATGAGAACATGTGTAAGGAGTTTGAACAGGTGATGAAGAGTAAGTTTGAAATGAGTGCTATGGGTGAGCTGTCTTACTTTCTGGGATTACAAGTTGAACAGAAGGAGGATGGGATGTTTATTCATCAAACAAAGTATGTGTATGACATTTTGGATCGGTTCAAAATGAATGATTGCTCTACTTTCAACACACCCATTTGCGAAAATCACAATCTCGGCCCAGATCATGAAAGTACTGAAGATGTTGATCCTACACAATACAGGGCGATGATTGGTTCTCTAATGTACTTGACTGCTTCAAGACCTGACATCATGTTTGTCGTATGCTTGTGTGCCAGATATCAGGCGAATCCGAAAGAGTCACACATGAAAGCAGTGAAGCGTATTCTTCGTTACTTGAAGGGGAAACCTAAACTTGGGTTATGGTATCCAGCTGATAGTGATTTGAGGTTCATTGCTTACACTGATTCAGACTTTGGAGGATGCAAATCAAACAGAAAGTCTACAACAGGTGGTTGTCAGTTCTTAGGAGGCAGGATCGTGTCTTGGCAATGCAAGAAGCAATCCTGTGTATCTACATCTACGTGTGAAGCTGAATATATTGCTGCGGGCAGCTGTTGCTCTCAGGTCCTCTGGATTCAACAGCAGATGCGCGATTACGGTTTGGATTTCACTCGTACTCCTATTATGATAGATAATAATGCCACCATATCAATCACAAACAATCCCGTAAAGCACAGTAGAACTAAACATATTGACATACGTCATCACTTTATACGGGATTGTGCTGAAAAACGACTAATTGAATTACATCGAGTCGACACAGAAGATAACCTTGCTGATCTTTACACAAAAGCTTTTGATCGAGCTCGCTTTGAACACTTAGTCGAACTCAACGGGATGAGGAATCCTGAATAACTGGTTTTTCATAAGAATTTTGTAAATAGTTTACTGCTTTTTCAAAAATCAAAAATACAAAAACATTGAAAAATCAAAAACATAAAAAAATAGAAAATCAAAAATGAGTTTTCACTGTGTGAAAAAGAAGACATGATAGTACATCAGCAAGTTAGACTGTCACACTTGAACTGAATTAAATTGCTTAAGTGTGATAGCAGTTTCATCATATGATGTACCAGTAGGCAAAAGCATGAAATAATCAACTTACCAATGTGATATAAACCTAAATGCACTGAGTATGAGTGGGGAACACATCAGTGGTGTATGGTTTACATGACCTTAAATCTTGCGTTGATAGATTGCCAAAATCTGAAGTTTTGGGTCTTTATACTGTTATTTCATCTGGGGATATCTTGGCTGTCATTCTGTTTAGATCTAAAATTGTACATGACCCCGGGAAAGAAAGTCACTTAGAATTTGCTCATTTCTATTTGAATGTCTGTATGTTGTCCCGATACACACAATTTTGATCTGATTCTGAAATCTTCTCTGAAAAAAGTCGTGTACCTCCTCTGCTGCATCCAGATATATGCTGACCTGGAGGTGCTAGGCAACGACAGCTTCTGCTGCATCCAGATACATGCTGACCTAGCTGTACGTTGTCGCGCTATAGATCTAATACACCCGAAAGAGGCCCTCAAGTGCCCAAATGAAACCCAATAAACCTATATCAAACTGAGAAAACTCATTTGATCTGTATATTATACCATCTCTGCTAAAGATCTATTCTGTTCTCTTCTCAACCTATTCCCAGTTAAGATTTCAGAAATCTGGATTGGACTTGTGAAATATGTGGTAGGGAAGATACTTGCATGATAGAGTGTGTTGTTTATATTTCCAGGATTTGATTAGTATTTATTTGGGAGTTCATTGTTAAGCAATCAAAACATGATAAAACAGATTATATGCAGACCTAGACACTGTCAGGATATCTTAAAGGATGAAATCAGTATACTCACCTACTACGATGAATCTTTGTGCATACCTTGATCGTGGGGGTATATCCTGAAGTGGGACACACTAAATATATCAAAATAAAATTACCTTAACGTATCATATGGTATGGTTCTTGAAATGTTCATGCATTTTGTTTAAGTGGACAAACATACTGGTAATCGTCTTGAACTGCTTTTCACGAAAAATTAAATAAAGAATTATCTAATAGTGTGAAACAGTTTGATTGTGCTGATATGATCTTCTTACCGGTGATTCTCACAAAAACAGAGTGTTTATTGCTTTTCGTATTTATTTGCTTTCAGAAAATACAAAAATATAAAAATAGTGTCTTTTTCTGTTTAAAATTCTTAATGTATGGAAAACTGTTATTCGTGGAGGAGTTGTTACTGATAGGGGGAGACGGTGTTAGTAAGTGGGTTCAAAATTTTGAAATGATGCAGGTTATAAGGTGTTTGTTTAAAAATTGTTGCGTGTTGGTGCTTAATTTGAAAATGCTTAATCTGTTATACAGTTTAACTATCTCTTGAATAATAATAATTCCTTAACTATGTTGAAAAATTCTTATGGTTTCTCGAGATGTTTGTTTTATAGTATACAGATTGAAGCAGTTTGTTGATGAGAAGTTGCTTTGAAGAGATGAGGAGTTTGTTACTGCTTGGTAGAGTCCTCCTTCTACAATGCAGAATGGATGCTGTGAAGACTTATTGCGAATGCTGAATACAACTTGGAAGATTTGGTGATTGGATACATCAGCTTAGGGGGAGTCTGTTGCTGACAGAATTCATGTTGAAGCTGACGCTATCCAAAGACCAAAAGACTGTGATATTCTGAAGACTAAAGTTTCCTTTGCAAGCTATTGTCAAGGGGGAGTTTGTTGGTGCATGTTATGTGACAACAGCGTTGGATTGGTCTTTGGATATTAAACGAGTTTGGGCCGCGAAGACTTATGAAGACTGAATGGAATTCGAGTTTGTTGAAGCTCAATCTAGTCCAAGTTTGTATCAAGTTTAAGTCTATCTAGTTTAGCCCGAATTGTAAACAGAATTCGTATGGGCTTGGCCCAGTTCGAATTGTATGGTTGTGTGTATATAAACAACCTTTACCTAGAGTTTTAGGGTTAGACTTTTGGAGATTGTGAGAGAGCATTCGAATTGAGAGAGTTTAGAACAAACAGAAATCGGCTGTTGGGTTCTAGGAGATCTTAGTGATTGTAAAACGTTTCTAAGGTTTGATAATCACAGAAGATCAGTTTGAAAGTTTGTGTGTTCGAGTTCATATTTGTCTAATATTCTTGTTTCTGGTTCGAAGGTTTATCAAGGGGATTCCGCACCCTTGATAGATTAACAGTTTTGTTACGATCCATACGGGATAGGGACCTACACCAGGAATGTCGCCAAGACTTGGTCAAGCTGGTTATACCTGCGAGATAGTACAAAACATATGTAAACAATCGTCAGTACGAGGATCCTTAAAGTGATCCATGATCCTGATCCTGAAGCTCTTCTGAGGATCACCACCTGTCACAGAAGTAAGGATCACTAATTAGGATAACGTGTAAGGATCACTAATTTTTAGAAAATCCTCCCCTAACAATTGCCCCCAAAATATAAGGAGTAATTTGTAAAATTAGCGAGTTATATTTTCTTTGATCTTATCTGCAACTAACTAACGGATATATAGCCGTTAAAATAGAACTAGTCGTTGCGATCATGACGTCACGGAAGTGACAATCCTGCAGAATCATAATTATAAATAGAGATATAGATAGGATCAAATGCATTTAAATTTTCAGAGAGACTCCCTTTATAATCTGCATTCCGAAGACGATCAGGTATTCTCTCTCTCTATCTTCTTCCCTCTCCTGCTCTGTTTTCGTCACTTTCCATCAAAGATGTTGCTCCGAAATTCCCCAGCCAAGGATCACCCAAAGAACAGTCCTCCTAAAAGCCAGGGGATCATTGAAGACTCCATTAAAGAACGCTGCTGCTTCAATGATGCTCAGATAGATAGGATCCGCCACTGCTTCCCGGCGAACACCGAATTTAGGCCTTTTGACCCCAATGCTCTGAGCGATCATATCTCCGATAAGTGGGTTGCTTTCCACGTCACTCCTTTCACCATAGGCTATACATATCCTTTTCCAACCTTCACCCAATCTTTCTTTTTCCTAACCGGCATCTCTTATATCCAAGCCATGCCGATGATTTGGAGGGTTTTATACACCCTTGAAAGGATCATCGATCAGGAGGGAATAGATCTAGGAATGACAGAACTAGGAGAGCTGTATGATCTTACCACCTTTGGCTCTCATCGTTATTTGTTTAAACGTAAACCTGGTGAGGAACACCCGATCTTCAAAGCCACCAAGAATGATGCTAATTGGAAACGGCGTTTCTTTTTTATCAAGAGAGATTCCATCGAGGATGGAAAGGATCTACCTAAAAAATGGGCTACCCATGGTAGGGTGGAGGATCCTGAGAAGGATCACCAGGAACTTTCTTTTGATGTAAGGATAACTTATATTTTTGCTTTCTTTTTATGCAGCTATCATCGTCTCACACCTCAAACTGTCCCCTGCTGCTAAGGAAAGGCTCCTTGCTTTCAAGAAACTTGATCCTGAGACAAGAACTTTCAAGACAACAACCCAAGATTCACAGGAGGTATCCTCAGGCTCTGTCACAATGTCAAGTAAGTATCCTTGTTTAAAATTTAAATAAATAGTGAAATATGAATTAAGAAAAGATACTTATCTTATTTTGGTTGTGTAGGTGCTGGAAAATCCACCAAGTCCGCTTCCAAGTTTAATGTTGCTGATCTCACCACTGTCAGATCCTCCAAGAGAAAAGCTCCTACCAGTCCGACAGCTTCGGTCCCCAAGGCATCCCTCAAAGGGAAGGCAATCAAGAAGAGAAAAGCCTCTGAAGCTGGGGATCTGCAGGGTCTGCCTCTGATCCATCATCAATTCCTTGAGTACTTTAATGATGTGAGGATCACTATCTTTGCTCGTATATCCTGTTGACATATCCTGCTGGTATATCCTGCTGATTACTTGATCCTGACCTTATCCTTTTTACAGAAATTCACTGAGATTGAGGACTGTGTGGGCCACGTTGAGGATCAGGATAGGAAGATTGCCGATCTCCAGCAGGTTGCGGTGTTAAAGGATCTCACAATTGCTGATCTTCAGAAGGAAGTCCGGGATACCAAACAGCAGATGGCCAAGGTGCTGGTTAATGTTGACAATGAGAAGAGTGAGATCACCGAAGATGCCAAAGTCTCTGCCGCCATTACAATGTACAAGACCAAGCTTCAAATGGCCTTGGAAGCTCAGGATCCTGCTTTTGACAAGAGCACTTGGGATATTGAAGGTTGGAAGGCAAGGCTGGCTGAACTGGACGATGAAGAGGCTGAGGAGGTTGAAGAGATCCTGACAATTGAAGCTGGAGGCAAAGGTGAAGGTGGTGAAACAAGTGGAGCTAGAGGTGACAATGCAGCGAAGGTTTAGGCTGCATGATTGGGCGATGAAGGACATTTCTAGACGTAGCCGGAGCCCAATTTTTTAAGTTTGATAGTTTGTTTTGGTTATGATGTTTTTTGCTGAACAATGATGGGTTGTACTTCAAACAATAGGTTTTAGGATTAAGGATCATGTATGATCCTTTGGACAATAGGCAGGATTGCAACTGGTGGAGGGATCCTCTGTTTGGGGGATGAAGCCATTGTGATCCTGCCGCCTTTATATTCCTGCACTACTTTTGAACTTATTATCATGGACACCCTTTACCTACCCCAGTGGACGGGCCACGTTTTGCTGGTAGATGCTCGGGTAGGTAATTTTGACAACCTTTTAAGGGTTAGCCTTTTGTTAATAAATAAAATCTTAACCTTTTGTCGCTTATCTTATGTTTCTTTGATTTTCCTTTGTTTTGATACACACTTATTGAATAAACAATTTTGAACAAGCCAGACTGAAAATGTTTAGGATATGATCCATGATCAGATATCCTTTAGTTAAAGAATTTTACAAAGCGATATACTTTAAGGATCACAAGTTTAGTTGTCAAACTTTGAGGGTTATTCAAATAAATAATGAATAGAATAAAAAACAGTTAAGGATCATACCTGAGGGTCCAAGTTAGGATCCTAATCATAATAAGGATAACTGTAAAATAAACCTTAGAATAAAGTAAGGATCAAGGATCCCTAGTTGCTATCTTCAAGAACCTGAAATAGAGCATAACTTGGGACTAAGCCAATATAAGAAAAGAGTTAGCAACTGGGGACAAGCCCAAGGATAACTGGGGACAAGCCCAAGGATAACTGGGGACAAGCCCAAGGATAACTGGGGACAAGCCCAAGGATCGTATGTAAACTGGAGTATAACTGGCGACTATCCAAACTTAGTGACATGAAAATGCCAAAGCCTTAGCTAACGTGAAAACGTTAGAAACCTTAGCTAACGTGAAAACGTTAGAAACCTTAGGAACGGATGTATGGTAGGTCTACCATTATACGTAGGATCCTAAGCATAACCAGTACAATGGAATTATCAGCCCCTAAAACGAGTACTGGTCCCAATGCCTTGAACTATACCAGGATCATCGTGCGCTACAGGCGGAACTGGGGTCAAGCCCAAATAACTGGGGCTATACCCAAGGAACGGATTGCTTCAGCGGATAACCAATGTTATGCTAAGGACACTTAAACTTTCAAAACTTAAACTCACGTGAGAGATGGATAAAGGATACATGATCCTTATCCTTATATGAGAAAATAAAGAAATGAAATAGTTCAAGTTTAGGATATTACCTAAGTAAGGATCACTGATACTTTGAGGATCCTTTAAGGATATCCCTATCGTGAGGATCCTCTATGCCATGAGGATCCTGCTCACATGAAATATCTCTTCAAGTGGACAGCATTCCAAGCTCTTGGAAGTAAATCACCTTCCATGGTTAGCAATCTATATGCCCCCTTTCCTGCTTCAGCTTCAATCAAATAAGGGCCTTCCCATTTTGGAGCCAATTTTCCATCAGCGGGATTGGTGGTATTTTGGAATGCTTTCCTTAATACCATATCTCCGACTTGAAACCTCCTAATCCTAACATTTTTGTTGTAAGCACCAGCCATTCTTTACTGATAACTGGCCATCCTTATCCTAGCCATATCCCTGATTTCTTCAATAGTATCCAGGTCTTGAGCCAAGTTCTCGTCATTCTCCTCAGGATCACGGGTACTTGTTCTTGCAGTTGGAACCACCATTTCTGTTGGGATCACTGATTCTGCCCCAAATACCAAAGAGAATGGCGTTTGACCAGTAGCATTCTTGGGGGTTGTCCTATCAGCCCAAAGCACATAGGGTAGTTCTTCTGCCCATTTCCCTTTCTTGAATCCAAGCTTATTCTTCAAATTGTTGATGATGATCTTGTTGGATGATTCTCCCTGACCATTAGCTTGTGGGTGGACTGGTGTTGATGTTATCATCTTAATCCCCCAGCAGTCACAAAAGTTAGTGGTTCTGCCACCAATAAATTGGGAACCATTATCACATATAATCTCAGAAGGAATTCCAAATCTAGTTATAATATTTCTTTTAATGAAGGATATAACTTCCTTTTCTCTGACTTGGGCAAAAGCTTCAGCCTCTATCCACTTGGAGAAGTAATCAGTCATAGCTAGCATGAATACTTTTCCACCAGGTGCCTTAGGGAGCTTTCCAACTATATCCATCCCCCATCTCATAAATGGCCAAGAGGAGGATATAGGATGCAATAATTCAGCTGGTTGATGAAGGATATTGATGTGTCTTTGACAAGGATCACATCTCTTAGCATACTCTACAGCATCTCTCTTCATGGTTGGCCAGTAGTATCCTGTCCTCAGGATCCTTGAGAATAATGCTCTGCCCCCAGTGTGGTATCCACAATCCCCTTCGTGGAAGTCTTTCAAAACTTCTTGGATTTCAGGATCCTCAATGCATCTCAAGTATGGTCCTGCAAGAGATCGTCTATACAACATATTATTTAAAATTGTGAATTGACATACCTTAGATTTGAAAGCCCTAGGGTTTTCTCCTGTAGGAATCTCTCCATGTTGTAAGTATCTTATAATTGGTGAGATCCATGATCCTGATCCTGAATGGGATTGAGTATCCTCACTAGGGATAATTGCAGAATCATTCCCTATCTCCATAGTCTGGTGATCCTCGATAGCCGGGGTCAGGATATGGATAATAGGGATCTTGATATCCTCCGGGATCTTCAAGGATGATCCTAAGTTAGCCAATGCATCAGCTTCTGTATTTTCTTCCCTTGGTACCTGTGTCAAACTAAAGGAAACAAAAGAGAGTGCCAAACTTTTGACTATCTCCAAATATTTGGTTAGCTTTTCACCTTTAACAGCATAGGATCCATTAAAGTGGTTTGTAATTAACAAAGAATCTACATGTACCTCAAGATACCTGATTCCCATATGCTTAGAAATTTGCAAACCAGCAATTAAGGCTTCATATTCAGCCTCATTGTTAGTGGTTTGGAACTCACAAGCTATAGAGTGGGGTATTATGTCCCCCTGTGGCGATTTTAGTAGTATTCCAAGCCCTGTGCCTTTGACATTTGAGGATCCATCAGTATAGAGTATCCAAGGATCCTTGGTCTCTTCTAGCTGCTGGACTTCTAACTCAGCTTCTTCTTGTAAATCACTACTGAAATCAGCCACAAAGTCAGCTAATGCTTGGGATTTGATAGCTGTCCTAGGCTCATATCTTATATCATATGCACTTAGCTTCACTTCCCACTTAGCCATCCTTCCTGACATCTCTGGTTTCCTGAGGACACTCTTAATTGGAAAATTAGTTTTAACAATGATAACATGAGTTTCAAAATAATGTCTTAACTTAGTAGATGCCATAATTAGTGCAAGGATAAGTTTTTCAAGGTGTGAGTACCTGGATTCGGCATCAAGTAAACTTTTACTTACATAATAGACAGGATGTTGTGTACCTTGATGATCCTTAACAAGGACCGCACTTACTGCTTTCGAGGATACTGCAAGATACAAGGATAGCACATCACCTTTTTCTGGTTTCATCAAAGCCGGGGCCGAGGATAGGTAATCTTTGAGGGCTCTTAAAGTATTTTCATGCTTCTCCGTCCACTCAAATTTCTTGTTCTTCCTTAGGATATCATGGAATTCTTTGCATTTCTCTGAGGATTTGGATATAAATATGTTCAAAGCTGCTATCCTGCCTGTTAGCCTTTGAACATCCTTAGCATTGGCCGGGGATTTGATATTCACTAAGGCTCTGATTTGTTCCGGGCTAGCTTCAATGCCTCTCTTGGTCACCATGTATCCTAAGAATTTACCTGCTTTAACACCAAAGTGACATTTTGAAGGATTAAGCTTCATGTTATATTTATCAAGGATATTGAATGCTTCCTCCAAGTCTCTTAGGTGATCCTCGGCTTTTAAGGATTTTACCACCATATCATCTATGTAAACCTCCATAGTTTGTCCAATCTGATCCTTGAACATCATATTCACCAGCCTTTGATATGTTGCACCTGCATTTCTTAGTCCAAACGGCATAGCAATATAGCAGTATATACCAGTTGGAGTCATGAAGGCTGTATCCTCTTGGTCAGATGGTTCCATTTGGATTTGTTGGAATCCAGATGAAGCATCCATAAAAGTTAACAGTTCATGACCCGCAGTTGCATCCACCATGGAGTCAATGTGGGGTAATGGGAAAGGATCCTTGGGACATGCCTTATTTAAATCGGTAAAATCGACACATACCCTCCACTTTCCGTTTTTCTTTTGAACAACAACCACATTGGCCAACCATCTTGGATACTTGACCTCTCTAATCATACCTGCCCGGAGCAACTTCTCTACCTCCTCCTGGATAATGGCATTCCTTTCCGGTGCAAACTTTCTTCTCCTTTGATGGATTGGTTTGAAGGATCTGTCTATCCCGAGTTTGTGAGTGATTACATCTTTGGATATACCAGTCATGTCTTTGTGTTTCCATGCAAAGGTAGTCTTTCTCCTTTTGAGGAAGGATATGAGGTCTTCTTTCATTTCACCGAGGATCCCTGATCCGATACAGATTTTGGATTCAGGATCATCAGGATCCATGAGGATTTCTATCACATCCTGCTCTCTTGCCTCCAAGACATCCCTTGGAGGATACTTTGATTGCTATTGCTCCCTTGACTTCGAGGCTGGTTTCATCGATGAAGTGTAGCAGTTCTTAGCCTCCTGTTGATCACTATCAATCTTCACTATTCCCCAAGGACTAGGGAGCTTCACACATTGATGGTAGGTAGATGGGACTGCTTTCATATCGTGTATCCAAGGCCTGCCAAGGATAACATTACAACAAGATAAACAGTCAATAACACAAAATTTTTGATAAGAGTGTAAGCCTTCAATATATATTGGGAGTTTAATGTCCCCCAGGGTGTTCTTAGTTTCGCCACTAAATCCCACAAGCACGGAGGATCTTGGTATGATATCAGATTCAGGGATTCCCATCTTCTTCAGAACATCAAGCTGGATAATGTTCACTGAGCTTCCTCCGTCTATAAAGATCCTGCGGACAAAATGGTTAGAAATGAAAAGAGTAATAACTAAACCATCGTGATGAGGATCCTGGATATCAACTCGATCATCCTCATCGAAGGTTATGACTTTTCCTTCGGTGACACTTGATGTTCGAACAGGTCTTTCTCCATTATCCATTTTGGTTTCCTTTGCATGCCTTTTAGCTGCTGAGAAAGATGTGCCACAAATGTCTGATCCTCCAGAAATAAAGTTTATCACTTGTGCATCTGCTGGAGGGGCTGGAGCCTTCTCAGGGATCCTTTCAGGATCCTGAGTCCTTGACTTTTTTCTTCCCAACAACTCTTTTAGATGCCCCTTGCTCAACAAGTATCCAATCTCCTTTCTCAGTGCAATGCATTCTTCTGTGAGATGCCCAAAATCTTCATGGTATGCACACCACTTTGATTTGTCCTTAGTTGCAGCTGGCCTATCATTTTTTCTGGGCCATCTAGCTTTATCACCTAGATTCTGCATCGCAAGGATTAGTTCATTGTTATCAACACTAAAACAATATTCAGAAATTGGAGGATAATCCTCATCATCCTCTTCTTGATCAATAGAATGCACGTTCTGATTATCAGATCTGTTGTAGGATCTGAACTTGTTGTTCTTGAATGAGGATCCTTGCTTATCCTGCTTTGAGGATCCTGCTAACCTCTCCTGGATCCTCTTGTCATCTTCTAGTCGAATGAACCTAAGTGCTCGGGTTCTTACCTCATCTAAGTTCCTGCATGGTGTCATAACAAGATCATCATAGAAAGACGAATCCCTAAGCAATCCCATTTTAAAGGCCTCAACAGCCGTGGCTATATCTAAGTTGGGAATGTCTAAGGATTCTTTACTGAATTTGGTAATATAATCCCTTAATGATTCATTATGACCCTGGGTTATCCTATACAGATCACTAGTTAATCGTTCAAATTTCCTACTACAAGAAAACTGATTATTAAATAGATTAACTAGATTAGCAAATGAGGTAATAGAATAGGGAGGAAGACTTAGCAGCCATTTGAGAGCTGATCCAGTAAGAGTGGATCCGAATCCTTTGCACAGGCATGCTTCCTTTAACCTTTCTGGGATTGGATTGATCTCCATCCTCTCCCTGTATTGTGCTATGTGTTCTTCAGGATCCGTCGAACCATCATACAGTTTCATTGTAGGCACATGGAACCTCTTGGGTATCTCAGCATCACAGATTGGTGGTGCAAAACGAGATATCTTATGGCTCCCATCTGCAATCTCTGGGATAGGTTTGACTACTCCCGGAACACTTGATATCATATCCTTTAGCTTTTGCAATTCTCTGGCCATGGCATGATTGATACCTGGATCCTGCATAAGACCATGGTTAGTAGTATAAGAATTGTTAAAAGTGTTACCTCCCATTGGATTCAAGTTAGGAAGAATGGATGTTAATCCATATTGTTGGGGCTCTGGAATGATCGAGGGACCAGTACAAGCATTGGTCTGCATTGGAATAAAATCTCCCTGATGGACATCTGAACTTCCTGTTTGCAAACTCCTCAAGGATCCTGGCATTTGGAAGGATCCCTGAAATTGGGACGATCCTGGAACAAAGGAGGATCCTTGAACCTGGGATGATCCTGGGAAGAAGGAGGATCCTTGAACCTGGGATGATCCTGGAACAAAGGAGGATCCTTGAACCTGGGATGATCCTGGAAAGAAGGAGGATCCTTGAACCTGGGATGATCCTGGAACAAAGGAGGATCCTTGAACCTGGGATAATCCTGGAACAAAGGAGGATCCTTGAACCTGGGATAATCCTGGAACAAAGGAGGATCCTTGAACCTGGGATGATCCTGGAACAAAGGAGGATCCTTGAATCTGCTGCATTCCTGAATATCCTCCTGAATTCGTGAGGGATCCTATATGCTGAGGATAGGATCCCGCTGGCTGGAAAGATGAGCCTGCCGCCTGGGTGATTGTTGTTGTTCCATAGTGCACTCCTTTCGGTCCACCCACATATTGAACGTCTGGAACCACTGATAGCTGAGAAGTAATCACCGGAGTATCAAAATTCAAGGATTTCGGCACCAGTGGGGAATGATCCTCTGCCGTTGTCTTTTGTTTCTTGAGATCTCCGATTTCTTTAAGAATCCTCTCATTGGTCTTATCCTGTTGCCGTATCTGATCCTTCATCTACAAAATCAAAGTAAACATGTCACTAGTAGTGGGAGTGTAAGAAGCAGAAGAAGTTGGAGGTTTTGAGAAAATGGAAGTTGGTTTCTTCGCAGCATTCTCAGTATTCTTCTGGGATCCAGAAGGTGGTGGAGGCAAAGGGGGAACGCCTTGTGAAGAAGTGAATGTGGGCATCAAGTTTGAAGCATTCTTCGCTGAGGAAGCCATTTGCTTGATCGTAGTGAACTGAAATAAGCACAGAAATGCAAATTTGTCTAAGGATGAAGCACCAATTGCCCCACGGTGGGCGCCAAACTGTTTTGGTCAAAAAATCTGTGGAGGATATTGCAACCAAACTCTATGTTACGGGGTATGATGCTAACAATGTAGAACAATAATAAGGATCCCTTCAATGTAAATTGCTGAAATGACACAAGGATTTATACAGGGAAAAAGCCCTTGATCAAGAGTTGATCTCCGGCACAAAAAACCCCGGGTGATGGAAACTACCGATCACCAAGCTCAAATAAATGAATGAATGTTTACAACTCCGGATAGTAACGAGCTAGGTACAAGGATCACTGTCGTGAAATGTGTAAATGTAAGTGAAAACGAATGTATGTTCGTCGAGAGCTTCAAGTGTGCGAGTATATGAGTGTGTGTAGCTGTCAAAATGGCTAAGTGTTTTTCTACTAGCTCGTTACCCCTTTTAAAATAGAAATTAAACTACCAAACTAACTATCCGACTTTTGTGCCAAGCCCCCACGTTCTCCATAACGTCCATTTTTGGCCAAGCACGTGCAGAATAGTTTGGGAATATTCTCAAGGAATGTCGCCAAGACTTGGTCAAGCTGGTTATACCTGCGAGATAGTACAAAACATATGTAAACAATCGTTAGTACGAGGATCCTTAAAGTGATCCATGATCCTGATCCTGAAGCTCTTCTGAGGATCACCACCTGTCACAGAAGTAAGGATCACTAATTAGGATAACGTGTAAGGATCACTAATTATTAGAAAATCCTCCCCTAACAACTGGTATCTATTGTTATATTGCTATGACATTTGGACTAAGGAATGCAGGTGCTACTTATCAAAGGCTAGTCAATATGATGTTTAAGGAACAAATAGGACACACTATGGAAGTCTATATAGATGACATGGTGGTTAAGTCCAAGAGAGCTGAGGATCACCTTAGAGACCTGGAGGAAGCACTCGATATCCTTGACAAATTCAATATGAAGTTGAATCCTTCAAAGTGTCACTTTGGTGTTAAAGCAGGGAAGTTCCTAGGCTATATGGTAACAAAAAGAGGCATTGAAGCAAGTTCAGAGCAAATTAAGGCAATTGTGAAAATCAAATCTCCTGCCAATGCTAAGGATGTGCAAAGGATGACAGGGAGGATCGTAGCCTTGAATAGGTTCATATCAAAGTCATCAGAAAAGTGCAAAGAATTTTATGACATTTTGAGAAAGAACAAGAAATTTGAGTGGACTGAAAAGCATGAAAATGCTCTCAAACCCCTTAAGGATTACATATCCTTAGCTCCTGCCTTGATGAAACCAGAGAAAGGGGATGTATTATCCTTGTATCTAGCGGTATCCTCTAAAGCAGTAAGTGCAGTCCTTGTTAAGGATCCCGAAGGTACACAACATCATGTCTATTATGTAAGTAAGAGTTTGCTTGATGCTAAATCCAGGTATTCACATTTAGAAAAACTTATCCTTGCTTTGATTATGGCATCTACTAAACTAAGACATTATTTTGAAACTCATATCATTATTGTAAAGACTAACTTTCCAATTAAGAATGTTCTCAGGAAACCTGAAATGTCAGGAAGAATGGCTAAATGGGCAGTGAAGCTTAGTGCTTATGATATAAGATATGAACGAAGGACTGCCATCAAATCCCAAGCCTTAGCTGACTTTGGGGCAGATTTTAGTAGTGACTTACAAAGAGAAGCTGAGTTGGAAGTTCAGCAGCTTGAAGAGACTAAGGATCCTTGGATACTCTTCACAGATGGAGCCTCTAATGTCAAAGGAACAGGACTTGGAATACTACTAAAATCGCCACAGGGGGACATAATACCCCACTCAATAGCTTATGAGTTCCAAACTACTAATAATGAGACTGAATATAAGGCCTTGATAGCTGGTTTGCAAATTGGCAAGCATATGAGGATTAGGTATCTTGAGGTACATGTAGATTCACTATTAATTACTAATCACTTTAATGGATCCTATGCTGTTAAAGGTGAAAAGCAAATCAAATATTTAGAGATAGTCAAAGAATTGGCACTCTCTTTTGTTTCTTTTAGTTTGACACAGGTACCTAGGGAAGAGAATGCAGAAGCTGATGCATTGGCCAACCTAGGGTCATCCTTGAAAATTCCAGAGGATATCAAGATCCCTATCATCCATATTTTGGCTCCTGCTATTGAGGATCACATAACTATGGAGATGGAGGAGGATTCTGGAGTGGTTCCTAGTGATAGTGCACAATCTCATTCAGGATCATGGATCCTTCCAATCATGAGATATATACAACATGGAGAGATTCCTACAAGAGAAAACCCCAGGGCTTTCAAAATCAAGGTATCTCAATTTACAATATTGAATAACACGTTATATAAACGATCTCTTGCATGTCCATATCTAAGATGCATTGAGGATCCTGAAGTTCAAGAAGTTCTAAAGGATTTTCATGAAGGAGATTGTGGAAACCACACTGGGGGCAAGGCATTATTCTCAAGGATCCTTAGGACAGGTTATTATTGGCCTACTATGAAGAAGGATGCTGTGGATTATGCCAAGAAATGTGATGCTTGTCAGAGACATAGTAATATCCTTCACTAACCAGCGGAGCTCCTGCTTCCTATATCCTCTTCTTGGCCATTCATGAGATGGGGAATGGATATAGTTGGTAAACTTCCCAAAGCACCAGGAGGAAAAGTGTTTATGCTTGCCATGACTGATTACTTCTCCAAGTGGATAGAGGCTGAAGCTTTTGCTCAAGTCAGAGAAAAAGAAGTGATATCCTTTATTAAAAGAAACATTATTACCAGATTTGGTATCCCTTCTGAAATTGTTTGTGATAA
The DNA here is from genome assembly GCA_030545235.1 of Helianthus tuberosus. Classification (NCBI taxonomy): domain Eukaryota; kingdom Viridiplantae; phylum Streptophyta; class Magnoliopsida; order Asterales; family Asteraceae; genus Helianthus; species Helianthus tuberosus. Next base: position 102,120,061 of record CM060371.1, on the reverse strand, counting down.
TGGATCCCAATTTATTGGGAATAGAACTACTAACTTTTGTGACAGCTGGGGGATTAAGATGATTACATCAACACCAGTCCACCCACAAGCTAATGGTCAAGCAGAATCATCCAACAAGATCATCATCAACAACTTGAAAAAGAAGCTTGGATCCAAGAAAGGAAAGTGGGCAGAAGAACTACCTTATGTGTTATGGGCTGATAGGACAACTCCCAAGAATGCTACTGGCCAGACTCCATTTTCTTTAGTGTTTGGGGCAGAATCAGTGATCCCTACAGAGATGGTGGTTCCTACTGCTAGAACAAGCATCCGAGATCCTGAAGGAAATGCTGAAAACTTGGTTCAAGACCTGGATACCATAGAAGAACTCAAGGATTTGGCAAGGATAAGAATGGCTAGTTATCAACAAAGGATGGTTGGAGCTTATAACAAGAATGTCAGGATCAGGAAGTTTCAAGTTGGTGATATGATGTTGAGGAAAGCATTCCAAAACACCACAAATCCTACTGATGGCAAGGTAGCACCAAAATGGGAAGGCCCCTATCTTATTGAAGCTGAGGCAGGAAAGGGGGCATATCGATTGCTGACAATGGAAGGTGATTTGCTACCAAGAGCTTGGAATGTTGTCCACTTAAAAAGATACTTCATGTAATAAGGATCCAGGATCCTTAGATTCATGACCGATATCCTCTAAGGATCCTTAGAGGATAAATGATCCTCATTCTAGTAGTGATCTAACCTCAATTTATCCACTTCTTTAATTAACTTATATACGAGGAGAAGGATCCTGGATCCTTTATCCTTCTTTCACTTAGTTCTGAGTTTTTGCAGAAGGTTGATATATCCTTAACAAAGAATTGAGTATCCACAGAAGTCTCCATTTATTTGGGCTAGTCCCCAGTTTTTGGGCATGTCCCCAGTTTCGCCAATAGCGCACGATGATCCTGGTGCAGTTCAAGGCAATGGGACCAGTACCCACTTTAGGGGCTGACAATTTCAATGTACTGGCTGTATTCAGGATCCTACGTATAATGGTAGACGTACCATACATCCGTTCCTAAGGTTTCTAACATTTTCACGTTAGCTAAGGTTTTGGCATTTTCATGTCACTAAGTTTGGATAGTCGCCAGTGAGCGCCATACTCCAGTTTACACAAGATCCTTTGGGCTTGTCCCCAGTATATTGGGCTTGTCCCCAAAATTGTTGAGCTTGTCCCCAGTTGCTAACTCTTCTCTTATATTGGCTTAGTCCCAAGTTATGTTCCATTTCAGGTTTATGAAGTTGAACAGCTAAGGATCCTTGATCCTAACCTTTTATTAAGGTTTGTCTTTTGGTTATCCTGATTGTAAATATTAAAGGTTTAGGATCCTAACTTGGATTCTCAGGTATAATCCTTGATCACTTTAATTTTATTCTTTATTTACCTAAGTGACCCTTATCCTTTGACAACAGGATACATGATCCTTAAGTTACATTACTTTTTTGAGTTTTTCGATTATAGGATATTTGATCCTTGATCATATCCTAAACTTTTTGATATAATCTACTAAACCTTTGTTCTTAACTTATGAATTCAAACAAAGTATATCCTAGCAACTGAAAGGTAAAGTATTCACAAATATAACAACACATGAGATTGTCAAAAGATTAAGTTTTTATTTACCAAAAGTTAAACCCTTAAAAGGTTGTAAAAATTGCCAACCCAAGTTTCTACCAGCAAAACGTGGCCCGTCCACTTGGGTTGGAAAAGGGTGTCCATATTAAAGAGGTCTAAGTGCAGGAATAAAAAGACGGCAGGATCACAATGGCTTCATCCCCCAAACAGGGGATCCCTCCACCATTTGTAATCCTACCTATTGTCTGAAGGATCGGTGATCCTTAAACCTAATTACTATTGTTTAAGTACAGACCAACCATTGTTCAAGAAAAACACCATCAAACAAAAAAACAACTACCAAACCATAAAAAATGGGCTCCGGCCGTGTCTAGATAAATCCATCATCGCCCATTGTTGCAGCCTACACCTTTGCTGCATCACCATCACCTCCATCCTCTGCATCACCAGCCTGATCCTTAGCCCCGCTGCCCCTTGCCTCAATCATCAGGACCTCTCCAGCCTCCTCTTCATCGTCCAGCTCAGCTAGCTTGGCCTTCCAGCCTTCTTGGTCCCAGGCAGTCCTGTCGAAGTCTGGATCCTCAGCCTCCTTGGTCATCTGGAGTTTGATCTTGTACATAGCAATGGCGACAGATAGCTTAGCATCCTCCATCACCTCATTCTTCTCCTGATCAGCAGTGATGTGGGCCATGACCAGCTGCTTTTTCGCCAAGTTGAGATCCTTCTCGAGGGTAGAGATGGTTTGATCCTTAGCTAGGAAAATCTTATGGAAGTCCAGCTCCTTCTGCTCAGCCTCTTCAACGTATGCATCCAAGAGCATCTGGATTTTAGCAAATTTCTGCAAAGAAAGCAAGATACAATTCAGGATCCATTATCCTCAAATGGGCAGGATAGAATTAAGGATCAGGGATCCTTACCTCAGCAAAGTAATCTTCAAACAGATGCCGGATGAGGGGCAGGCCTTCAAGATCGTCAGCGGTCTTCCTCTTTTTTTCGCCCTTGCCCTTGGTGCTGACAGGCTTGGGGATTGTGATACTTGGGCTAGCAACAGATTTCTTCTTTCCGGATCGGGCAGAGACAGCATCAAGATCAGTGACGCTGAAACGTGTGGCTGACTTTGAAGACTTTCCAGCGCCTATGAACGGCAAACAACAGATAAGTATCCTTTATCTAAATCTATTTAATCATACGTAAAAATAAACACTTACTTGACATTGTGACTGAACTGGATGATACTTCTTGTGAATCCTTTGTGTTTGCCTGGAATGATCTAACTGCAGGATCAAGGCTCCAAAAAACAGCAATCCTTTCCTTTGTTGCAGGTGACTGAATGATATGAGAGACTGAGATAGCTGCATAAAAAACAGAAAAGGATCAGTTATCCTCAACAGAAACAGGGTTATCCTATGATCCTTCTATAAGGATCCTCTATCCTACCATGGGTGGTCCACTTTCTGGGGAGATCTTTCCCGTCTGGGATAGAGTCTCTCCTAACAAAGAAGAAACGCTTTTTCCAGTTGGTTTCATTCTTTGTGGTCTTAAGGATTGGATGAGGATCACCAGGCTTATGTTTGAACAAGTAACGGTGTGAACCATGGCTCACAAGATTATACAGCTCAGCCAGTTCCGACATCCCCAACTCTATGCCTTCCTGCTCGATGATGTTCTCTAGGGTATATAAAACCCTCCACATCATCGGCATGGCCTGGATAAAGCACATACCGGTGAGTGCAAAGAAAAATTGGGTGAAGGCAGGGAAGGGATAGGAGAATCCTATCAGAAATGGGGTGGCCGGAAAAGCAACCCAAGTGTCAGAGACAGAGTCACTTTTGGCAGTAGGGTCAAAAGGTTTGAAGACGGTATCCACCGAAAAACAGTGGTGAATCCGGTCAATCTCCGGGTCAGTGAAGCAGCAGAGTTCCTTCGAAAGATTTTTGATAATGCCTTGGCTTTTCAAGGGACTATCCTTCTTTGAATCCTTAGCCGGTGAGGATCTAAGAACCATCTTTGCCATGGGTGGTGATAAAAGAGAAGAACATAGTAAGAAGATGAAGAAAGAAGGAGAAGAGAAATACCTGGTCAATCTTTGAATGAGGATTTAAAGGGGAGTATCGCTCGAATTTAAATGAAAATCGATCCTTATCTCTAACCTATATATAATGATGATTCTGCAGGATTGTCACTTCGGTGACGTATGATGTGTAACGGCTAGTTCGATCCTAACGGCTATATTTCCGCTGGATAGTTCGTTGCAGATAATGTTGAAAAATATGACTCATAAGTTATATTTTATTCCCCATATTTTGGGGGCAATTGTTAGGGATAGATTTTTATACCTAAGGATCACGGATCCTCAAGTACTGCCAGGATCACGGATGCTCAATTCTGTTTGAATTAAGGATCCTCAGAAGATGTTGCAGGATCAGGATCCAGGATCCTCATTATTATCCTTATAATAACGGTTGCCTTCACTATGTTTAAGTTTGTTTTGCAGGAGTGTACGCATTGGACTTGGTCTTGCCGATATTCTTGGGGAATATGCTTTCAATATTCTGCACGTGCATAGCCTAGTGAGCGTTATGGAAGTCGTGGGTAGCTAGCACCATTTGCGGGTTGTTAGTTATTTAGATTATTTCTAATTTTAAAGGGGATAACAAGCTTGAGTTTAGAACAAGTTAGCTAATACACACACTCTCGCAAGCTCTCTGCAATACATTGGCGATTTCATACACATTGCACTCTAGTGATCCTTGTAACAAGCTTGTTATCATCCCGAGTTGTAACAATCATTTGTTTAATTATAGTTGGTGATCGGTAGTTTCCATCACCCGAGGTTTTTTATGCCGGAGATAAACTCTTGATCAAGGGCTTTTTCCTCGTATAAATCCTTGTGTCACTTGTTCATTTCATTTGCAAGTTGTTCATATATTTGTTCAATGATTCAAGCATCATTCCTCACAACAAAAGATTTGGTTGCATTATCTTAGCCTGATTTTGGACCAAAACAGTCCCTAGTTTAAGGTATCTACTACCTTCGCCAGTAGCGCACGATGATCCTGGTTTAGTTAAAGGTAATGTGACCAGTACCCGCTTTAGAGACTGACAATTTCATTGTACTGGCTGTATTCAGGATCCTACGTATAATGGTAGACGTACCATACATCTGTTCCTAAGGTTTCTAATGTTTTCACGTTAGCTAAGGTTTTGGCATTTTCATGTCACTAAGTTTGGATAGTCGCCAGTGAGGGCCATACTCCAGTTTACACAAGATCCTTTGGGCTTGTCCCCAGTTTATTGGGCTTGTCCCCAGATTGTTGGGCTTGTCCCCAGTTACTAACTGTTCTTTTATATTGGCTTAGTCCCAAGTTATGTTCTATTTCAGGTTTCCAAAGCTAAATAGTTAAGGATCCTGGATCCTAACCTTTTACTAGAATTTGTCTTTTGGTTATCTTAATTGTAAGTATTAAAGATTTAGGATCCTAACTTGGATTCTCATGTATGATCCTTATTTACCTTCACTTTATTCTTGATTTATTTAAGTTACCCTTATTCTTTGACAACAGGATATATGATCCTAAAATTATACCACTTTTTGAACTTTTCGATTATAGGATATTTGATCCTTGATCATATCCTAAACTTTTTGACATAATCTAATATACTTTTGTTCTTAACTTGTAAATTCAAAGAAATTGTATCATAACAGTTGAAAGGTAAATATACACAAAATTAACAACACAAAATAGCCAAAAGATTAAAGTTTTATTTATTTATCAAAAGGTTAACCCTTTAAAGGTTGTCAAAATTACCTACCCCAAGCATCTACCAGCAAAACGTGGCCATGTTAACAAGTTCTAAATAATGCAGGAATAGAAAGATGGCAGGATAACAGTGGCTTCATCCTCCAAACAGAGGATCCCTCCACCAACTGTCATCCTACCTGTTGTTCGAAGAATCAATGATCCTTAAACCTAAAGCTATTGTTCAAAGTACAGACCAACCATTGTTTAAAACATAAACAACCAAAAACATCAAACCATAAAAAATGGGCTCAGGCCACGTCTAGAAATTTCCATCATCGCCCATTTCTGCAGCTCACACCTTCGCTGCATCACCACTAGCCATTTCCTCCGCCGCATCCTTAATTAAGCCCACTGCTGCCAGCCTCGATTGCAAGAACCTCCTCAGCCTCCTCTTCATCATCCAGCTCCGCCAGCTTCCGCTTCCAAGCCTCCTGATCCCAGGCAGACCTGTCGAAAGAAGGATCCTCAGCCTCCTTTTCCATTTGAAGCTTGATTTTGAGCATGGCTATTATAGCAGAGAGTTTGGCTCCTTCCATCACTTCCTCCTTCTCCTGCTGAGCTGTGGCTTGGGTCAGGACTAGCTCCCTCTTCACCAGGTTGATCGCATTCTCGAGAGAGGAGATTTTCTGGTTCTTTGCAAGGAACATTTTCTGGAAGTCCAGGTGTTTTTGCTCAGCCTCTTCAGCATGTGAATCCAGGAGCATCTGGATCTCAGCAATTTTTTGTATAAAAGAAGCATATGTCAGGATCCGTTATTCTCAGTGGGAAGATAAGAGTTAAGGATCCAGGATCCTTACCTTAGAGACGTACTCCTCGAACTAGTGTTGGATGAGAGGCAGGCCTTCAAGAGCTTCAGCAGCCTTCCTTTTCTTGCCACCTTTGCCCTTTGTGCTGGTACCCCTAGGGTTTGGGATGCTGGGACTGGTAGCAAGTTGTTTCTTGATGGACTTGGAGGAAGCAAATGCGTCCAAATCACTGACCCTGAACCTAGAGGCTGATCTTGAGGATTTCCCATCGTCTACAAATGCAAAACACAGATAAGTATTCTTATTCTACTTTCATTTAAATATTTATTTATGTACAGATATGAATACTTACTTGACATTGTGAATGAACCAGAGGATGCTTCTTGTGAATCCTTTGCTTTGGCTTGGAATGTTCTAATAGCAGGGTCAAGGCTCCAGAAAGCAGCAACCATTTCCTTTGTTGCAGGTGTTTCTTGGATATGAGAGAGTGAGATAGCAACAAAAACAGAAAGAAGGATCAGTTATCCATAACAGAAAAAGAGTCCTGCTATGATCCTTGTCTAAGGATCCCATATCCTACCCTGGGTGATTCACTTTTTAGGGAGATCCTTCCCGTCTGTGATTGAATCCCTCCTCACAAAGAAGAAGTGGTTCTTCCAGTGGGTGTCGTTTTTGGTGGTTTTGAGGATTGGGTGAGGCTGACCGGGTTTATGCTTAAACAAGAAACGGTGTGATCCATGGCTTACAAGGTTGTATAGTTGACTCAACTCGGACATCCCTATTTCTATACCCTCCTGCTCGATGATGTTCTCTATGGTATAAAGAACTCTCCACATCATTGGCATGGCCTGTATGTAGCACATGCCTGTGAGTGCGAAGAAAGATTGTGTCAAGGCAGGAAAAGGATAAGAAAATCCTATCGAAAAGGGGGTGGCCAGAAAAGTGACCAAGGTGTCAGAAATACAATCGCTCTTCATTGAAGAGTCGAAGGACCTAAAGACAGCTTCAGCCGGAAAGCAATGACGAATCCGATCGATTTCAGGATCGGTAAAACGGCAAAGTTCCAGCGAAGGGTTTTTGGTAACGCCTTGGGTTTTTAAAGGACTATCCCTTTTAGGATCCTTAGCTGGTGAAGATCGGAGAACCATTTTCGCCATGGATGCTAGAGAAAAGAGGATCGGAGTAGAAGGATTGAGAGAGAAGGAAAGAGAGAATATCTGTTTCGATCTCCGAATGAGGATTTAAAGGGGTGGAATGCTCGAATTTAAATGCCTCTTGATCCTTATCTCTAACTCCGAATTTATAATGATGAACTTGCAGGTAGTCATGTCGCTGATGTCAGGATTGCAACGGCTAGTTTGGATATAACGGCTCTATTTGCGTTAATTAGTTTCTTGGAAATAAGGCAGAAAATATAACTCATCAAGTTGTATTTTATTCCTCATATTTTGGGGGCAATTGTTAGGGATGGATTTTCTAAACCTAAGGATCACGGGTCCTCAAGTGCAGCCAGGATCACGGATCCTCAGTTCAGTTTTGAATTAAGGATCCTCAGAAGACGTTGCTGGATTAAGGATCCAGGATTTTCATTATGATCCTTATACTAACAATTGTTTCCATTATGTTTGAATTTGTTTTGTAGGAACATACAAATGGGACTTGGTCTTGCCGAGATTCCAGAAGAATAAGCTCCATTATTCTGCACGTGCATGGCTTGTATGACCGTTATGGAAGTCGTGGGAAGCTAGCATGATTTGCGGATTGTTTGTTAGTAGACCTGGCAAACGGGTCGGGTCGGGTCGGATCGGGTCATGGGTTAAAACGGGTTCGGGTCAAAACGGGTCAATTAAAAAAAAGGTTGTTTTGGTTAGGGTCGAAACGAGTTTGGGTCAAAACGGGTTCGGGTTGGAACGGATTCGGGTCGGAACGGGTTCGGGTCAGAACGGGTTTCGAGTCGGGTCGGGTTGGCTATAAAAATACAATTGTATTCGTAATGTTAAATGACGACAATTTACAAAATTTAAAAACAAAAGAAATAAAAATACAATTCTATTAATATGCAAATACAGTTTAGATGGGTTATGTAAGATGGCTGCTTACTAATCATTGCTTCCAGTTTGAGACATGGTCATGAAGAAAGAATATGATTGGTCAAAAAGAATATCCATGTTTGTGTAGTTCTTTTTTAGTGTGTACGAACCTTCTATTTCTACAAGAAGCAAATTATGATTTTGAATTAATTTTGAAGTTTAAACTTGTGAAAATGCCAACAATGTGGACACAAAAACGATATGTTTTTCCTGTAACAAGTAAAACTATAATCACATGAGGGAATATCATGAATTCATGACTTAAATAACAATGAGTTAAACAAAGGTAATTATTTTATTGAATGATTCGAAACACTAATCTCAAAATCTAAATATCTGATGAACTCTGAATCTAAATAGCTAACGAGCTTGTGTAACAATGATCACTACACTTGAATCTTGCATTTATTCTTGATAGAGATTCTTGGTCGAAACGATACGGGTCGAGACGGTTCGCGTCGAAACGGTACGGGTCAAAATGGTTCGATCCGAAACGGTACAGGTCGAAATGGTTCGATTCGAAACGGTACTAGTCAAAACAACGGTTCGCGTTGAAACGATTCGATTTGAAACGGTACTGGTCGAAACGGTACGGGTTGAAACGGTTCCCGTCAAAACGGTATGCGTCGAAACGGTTCACGTCGAAACGATACGCATCGAAACGGTTCGCATCGAAACGGTACGGGTCGAAACGGTACGAAACTCGTTCCGACCCAAAACTCGTCTCGTTCAGAAACTCGAGTCGGCCCAAAACCCGTTGCGATCCAAAACCCGTCCCATCCAGAAACCCGTGTCGGCCCGAAACCCGACCCTAACCGACACCGTTCCGATCCAAAACCTGCGCCGTGCCCAAACCCGTCTCGGTCCGAAACTCAATTTGAACTGAACCCATTCCGATCCGAAACTTGCCCCGTTTCTTTAAGACACTAACCCACATCGACCCATTTCTTTAATGTTGTCGACCCGTTTTGGCCCGAAAATAACAAGATGGAATTCCAAGTGACCCATTGTGACCCATTTAGTTAAAATATCTTACCCAAACCAACCCATATAATTCTAAAAGCAACCCAAATTGACCCATTTGGAAGGCTTTGGGTCAAGATTTCCCCCTCTATTTGTTAGTTAGATTATTTCCATTTTTATAAGGGGATAACAAGCTTGATTAGTTAGAACAAGTTAGCAACACACACTACTCGAGAATTCTATGCAACTTATTGGCGATTTCACGCTTTTTGCACACTAGTGATCCTTGTAACAAGCTTGTTATCATCCCGATTTGTAATATCATTTGCCTAATATAGTTGGTGATCGGTAGTTTCCATCACCCGAGGTTTTTTGTGTCGGAGATCATACATTGATCAAGGGCTTTTTCCTCATATAAATCCTTGTGTCTACTGTTTATTCATTTACAAATTGTTCATACATTTGTTTATCCATTCAAGCATCACACCTCACAAAATAAGATTTGGTTGCATTATCCTTGTCTGATTTTTTACCAAAACAGAAAGTGAACTTGAGCTTTTCACAAACACCTTCTTTTCGACAAACGTTTTGTTTTGAAAGTTCCTCTTTTGATTGTTCCTACCACCCTGATAACCACCCGACCATTTGTTTTGGTTGTTATTGTTAAAACGTGGCAGTACAACAGGTTTCTTATAGTAAGATTTATCCTTTTCAAAGTTCAACAATCTTTTGGAACTTTTCATCCCTTCAACTTCAGAAACATCAATTTCAACCAGTTTGAAAACTTTCTTCAGTTTGTCAACATTCACATTCTCAAGTGGAAATTCAATATCCGAATACAACTTATCAGAACCAGACATCCTGTACATGACAAGAGTAGGTTCGTCATTTGAGTTGTTTTTGGATTTTGATTTCGGAATGTAGTTGTTCAGAAAACATTCTTCATCTTCAGTCGAATCACTGTCAGATTTTAAAACATTTTCAACTACATTCTTTATGACTTCAGATTGAACACAATCTTCATCAGATGATGAAGTGAATGTGACATCAATTGTTTCTGGAAGTTTCTCAGCATCTGTTTTCTGATTTGTTTCAACTTCATTAGCCAACCCGGACTGTTTCTTTGAAAAATTGTTTAACACAGGCGGTGGAACTTGATGATAACCCACCCCCGTTCCATCCGAGTAGACATCTTCACCAGCTTTGTTCTTCCCAATTGGTTTGGGAACTATGTGTTGAAGAACAAAGCTAGCGGAGTTGTAACTATTCAGTTTCAGACTGATTCTTTCATTCTCAATCTTAGCTTCCTTGAACTGAAGCTTAAGATTTGCGATCTCGTCCAATTGCTGGTTGATTTGTCTTTCTTTTGCCTGAAGAACTCCAGACAAATGAACATTTTCTTTGTAAGTTTTACCATTTCGCTCATCAGAATATTTCACTGTTCTTTTCAACTTCTCATAATTTTCAGAAATTTGTCTGTATTCAAGAATTAACTTCTCATTTTCTTTCTTAAAACATTCAACATCAGTTTTATCTTTTTCAGTTTTTTCTGTTAATTCTTTTATTCTCTCATTTGAAGCTCCGAGCAGTTTATCTCGATTTAAGATTTGTTTTTCAACCATTTCGACTTTTTCAACCAGATCTTGGGTCTTTTTGAGTGTGAGATACGCATGTGTGCTACAAACTTTGCATTCTTTCATGCAATTTTTGCAATCACTCTCTGTTTTAGCGCCATCAGTCTTACCTGGTTCATTGTTTGAACCACTACTACTGACCTTGCTTGTTGACTTAGACGCAAATTTGGAATCTACCTCTAGTTCCTTTGCCATAAGCACTTTGTCGGCCATTTTTGTCAGGTTTTCTGCCGTCATTTCCTTTGTGGTGTCAATGATTCCCTCATCTATCTTCTTTGACTTTAGCTCTTCTTCTTCAGCTTTCTTTGCAGCATCCCTCTCTCTCTCTCTCTCTCTGTGTGTTCATCTTCTTGCTTTAAATATTCTATGAGAGTTTCGAGTGTGATTGATGATGGTTCTACAATGATGTTGCCTTTCGGATCCAAATAGCATTCACGATCCGGATCCCATCTGTTTGCTCTTTTGGCTTCTTTCCAAGCTACGTAGATTTTATCCTTCATATGTAATGCCAACATCTTTCGATAGTTGTATTTTTGCTCTTCAGTTCGTGTATCTTTATTTGGATGAATTTGTGCCATGCATGCAAAGCCAACTGCATCGTCTTTTGGCAAGAACTCACTCCAATCGAAACATTCATCATCCTGAATCACATCTAAAGCTCTCGACTTCTCCTTTGGAGTCTCCTCGATTTGCTTCATTCTGAGCGGCTCTTCGCGATTTCAGTGATAAATAGCTTTCTTATAGTAGTCGTCATGAAAAGGATTAGATGTTTCATCCGTTGCTGAGTTTCTGCATTTCCGATTGAAGTGCCCCTTTTGTTTACACTTAAAGCAGGTCACCTTTGATTTATCAAAACCCAACTTTGTCGAAGGTCCCCCAATGGAATTTCTTCCCGTGATCTACAAAAACTGTTGTGATCTCCTGATAACGCTAGCCATGCACCAACGTATATCGATTAATTCCATCTCTTCGGGATCAATCTGGTCATAATCCTCTTTTGTCAGATTTGTATTTCTGATTTTTCTGGCGACCAGACTTTCATATGATTCTAAGATTGAAGCAAGAAACACCATTTGTTGTTTCCCTGTCTCTTCATTGAAGTTTTGAGCGTTGTTCAGGTTCACAGCAATGTTACATTGAAACACATTTTTGGGAACATTTTGTTGTTGCTGATTCCCTGGAACGGACGAAGAAGAACCACTATGATAACCACTGCTGGGTAGAGAACTGCTGCTTTTGTTTTCTTAAGTCACTATGTTTGAGCTTTCAGGAGAAAATGCGGTTTTCGGTGAAGTGGTTTTCGGAATCATACTACCCCTGTAGTAGAGATCGACATTCTGTTGATATGGGGTATTGTTCACTTTGTTCATTTTCTTGATTTCTAGCTCATGACTCTCGAATCTTTCAATCAACCAGTCAACTGTCATTTCTGACATTGCTTTTGTGTTTTTCTGAACCAGACCATAGTATTGCCAATCTTTCTCATCTGGCAAGAATTCCAATAGCTTTTCAACCATCTCTTCTTCGGTAATTGTGATCCCATGTCTGACGAGTTCTATCTTCAGATGGCAAAATCGCTCAATCATCTTTAATACAATTTCATTCTTCATACATGCAAATAAGTCAAACTCCTTTTTCAGCAGACGTTTCTTGTTTTTCACAATCTCTTCTCCTCCAATACACTTCTTTTCTAGCTTAGCCCACAAATCCTTTGAATTATCGTATCTAATCAAAGAAATAATATCGTCTCTAACGGATTGATGTAACAGGGCTATACATTTTTGTTCAGCAATAAACATCTCTTGTTCATTTTCAGCCAAGTTTTCATAATCTTTTCTTCCAATATCATAAACGTTCTTCATACAGCTCCAACTCAGATAAGCAAAAGCTTTCAACCAACCATCAAACCTGTCTGCCCATCGGTTGTAGTCTTCAATCGCCATCAGCTTTGGTGGCTTGTTATACGTTCCATAGGCGTTGTCGATACTAAGAGAATCTGCGATCGCCTTTTTCGGGTTTGGATTGGTATTGGTGGTTGTATTTGTCGATGCATCTCCAGTGTTGTATGCAAAGACATCACTGAACGGGTTCAAGAACTCATCTCCCATCTTGAAAACACCTGAAAAATTCAAACACTTAGAAAAATTTCACAACTTTCAAAACCTTGAAACTATAACACTTGGGTCGAATGGTGATCCGATCGAATGGCGATTCTATCGGATGACACAATCAAGTAATGAACCAAGTTGTCAAGTGTCGGATAGCTCAAGTGTCGGATGACACAAGTGTCGAATGGCTATCCGATCGGATGGTGATCCGATTGGATGGTCGTTCGATCAAGTGACACTAGAACCTTTAAAAGCACTTAAACCACAAGGCCAATCCGATCGGATAGTGATCCGATAGAACGAGCACTGACGTCAGCAAAAAAAATGAGAACAGAATTTATGCCAATCCGCTCGGATAGCTATCCGATCGGGTGAATGACGTCATCTTGTGCGAAGAACTCAACATAGTTTTTGATTGATTTGATTAAGTTTTAGTCCGAATTTTTCAATGAAACTTTGTAGGATTGTTCTATTTTCAATTCCGATTCGAATGATATCAAATTTAATCAAATTCGTCCGTGAAATCTGGCTTAATTTTGAGTTTTTCCTGTTTTAAGGTGTGAAAATGTAACAACTGCAAGAAATGAAGGAGAAGAAATATTTGTCAAAATCTCCGGTGAGATTTGACAGAAATCTGCAGGAAATGACTGAAATTCCGGTGAAATGTTGTTGTAATCTCCGATTCGGATTCTTGAGGCTCTGATACCACTTGTTAGGCCACGCGAATGGATCTGTTCTTGTCGTAGAACGTAGTTGAATCGATCGGTGATAAGGTGCGGAATCCCTCGTCACCGTCTGAGAATCACGAACAACAGTTTCAACGATTAACGCGTCTGATTTCATTGAATGATGGTGAAAATACAGAAGTTCCGGTAGAAAGTCAGACAGACAGAGCTTCGCTGCAATGTTCAGCCAATGGTTTTAAACAACTACCACAAGCCTACTATTTATAGGCAATCAGGGAAGGGAGAAGTGTCACCCGGTCGGATGGTCACCCGGTCGGATGGTCACCCGATCGGATAGCCATCCGTTCGGTTGACACATGTCACCCGACGGATTTCACTTTAACAGTTACGCGCCGTTCCCTGAATTGTCTAGACACAAACATACAAATACAAAAATACATACACAACACAAAATACATAAGACTCGATGCAGACGGAAGCTACAGACATATGTACTAACATGGCTCATATAAGCTAGTTATCCTATTGTAGTACGGTGACCGGTATGCGTCACCTAATTCTGCCATTCGTTTTTCGTTCTTATCCCTCCACTTTTTATATGCGTTCTCACTAGTTCATCCAATCTCTTTTCATCCATTTTTTTTCGTTAGTAGTCAGATGAGTTTTTTGTTTACTGTCAGTTGATGTTTGTAGGATGGGAGCCAATCTTAAAAGCGTCTTCACCGACTGCATTTCTTCATCCGTCACTTCATCTATTTCTTCAGTGGATGTGGTGGGAGGCATTTCTTTACCATAGACGTCAGGGTTTATCTTTTCTAGTTCATTCAACATCGACTCGGTTACTGTATTCTGTCTTTGTGATTTTTGTTGACTGGACTCTGCTAAATTTACATCTCGTTCCATTTCGTGTACCACATCTGTTGCTGCTTGTATCACTGTTTGTATGATCAAGTAGGTTATTTTTTTGGTATACACAGGTAAGAAGACGGTTACTCTTATAGTAATGATCGGATTTGTTACATTCTCTCGTCTGATTGTATACACCTGGTTCTATGGTTTGTAATGCAGCCAGGCATGAGTCTGAAATACCCCCATCGTCATCTATCACATTATCAACATCATCACAACCTATAAAATCACAAACGTTTTCTCATCATTTAACTTAAATTGCCGTTAATCTTAACAAAATACACAAATTCTTGTCTAGCTTTTGTTTTTCCTGTGTTTTCTTTTTGTACGGTTGCATCTTTATCCCCTCTTAACTCTTGAATATTATGGCCACCCTTTCCAACTTTGTTTACAAGAGCTTCATCACCTCCAGAGGTTACTTGATCAGTCGTTGAGACGTTATTCTTAACAGCATCATTCCATCTTTTACACATTCTCATTATATCTGGATCCCAGCTTTTCCTTTGCGTAACGATATTGTTCATTTCCGTAACGAGAGCAATGTATTTATTTATGTTATTGTCCATGTTTTTCAACAACACCTGTAGGATTTGAAATATGGGGTTTTTTAAACGTGCGTTATTATGCATAAACCATGCGTTATTTGTGTAACACTTGTTACTACATAAAACATTCGTTATTATGTTAAATTGTGTGTACTATTATATGCCATGCGTTATTATTTTTTGAATTCAAAAGAGTGTACCTTCTTATTTTTGTTGGAGGCTTCCCGTGTACCATCATCATAGCTTACCCCGGTTAATTGAAGCGGAGTGTTGTAGTAGTCAGTTAGTTTTTGCGTTTGTGACCTGATGCCCATAACTAGGTTCAACTCTAAAATATCATCACTAGAATTCCAGTCCTCAAACCAATCAGTAGTCGATGGTATGTAACATTTGTCGATTGAATCTTTCTCAGCCTCGTTTCTTCTTCTATAGACCTTTGTTGTATCCACAGGTGGTATGGTGAATTCATCTGTCATAGGCTGATCTGTCATTTCTAATGCGATCATGTTTTCTTGTACTGCTGATTTATGTCTTCTAATGGCGTTGTCGGAGCCTGATCATTTTGATGATCATCGG
Source organism: Helianthus tuberosus (assembly GCA_030545235.1). NCBI lineage: Eukaryota > Viridiplantae > Streptophyta > Magnoliopsida > Asterales > Asteraceae > Helianthus > Helianthus tuberosus. The sequence goes on along the minus strand of CM060371.1, from coordinate 102,104,386 downwards.
TAATGATGTTGTCCGAGGCTGTCGCATGTTGTTGATCCCGCGGATTTAGGTTTTCATCATCCACATGCTGATGGTTTTCATTGCCATGCGTTTCTTCATCCTTGTCAAATTCATCATAATCTTCAACATCTGACAGCGGCCCATTGTTGTATATACACTCTTCCATGTCGTCAATCATACGAGATGTTATATACTTTATGACAGGCAGTTCGACAACTTCATTGAAAATTTGGTGCCTTTTGTTGTATTCATGGGTGCCCAGAAGCTGCATATAAATGTGTAAAAAAATCAAATGATCTTAACAATGTTGTTTTAGTTAACATTTTAAAGATGTTCATAAAACATACCGTCAGAAATGCAACAGGCCCATTGTATTGTGAATACAGTTTTTTCAACCTTGCCTAGTTCGTTTAAGTGATTCTAAAACAAACGAGCACCAATCCAGCTTCGAAATGTCTTCCTCTTTGTCAATGGCAAGCAGAAAACTTTGTTTAACTATTGTTGACTTTGTAATCTCTACAAATAACGTGTTTAAGTAGGCTTAAAAATTTAACTTGAATAACCTGCCACCATTTGTTTGTTGACTTTTGCAACCAATGAATGAGTAATTCTGTTGTTGTCGGGCCACTAGTTTTTGAACTCATTAATAGTTGTCTTGACCCCATCAGTAGCAGTATTTTTTTCAACTATCGCACCTTTCTGAGGCTTATTTTTTTCAAGTACCGGATTTGGTCCTTTTGGAATACCAAACACATCATATACTGAATCTCTCCTGATTCGTATCTTATGATTTCCGATGTTTAGTGTGCTGTATTGCTCGTCATAGTTTCGTAGGAGCCAAAAACCTAGATGTGTGCTTATATAACTAACCTTTATATCAAGAACAGGACCAAATCCCATGCTTTTGACATCCGCTATCTGTGCTTTTGTAAACTGTCTTAGTGTATCCAAGAAAGCAGGACTACACCTAAGACTTAATGCCTCATGATGATACGCATAGTACGGTCTTGGTTCCGTCCTAATTGGTTCCGCTACTTTAATCGTCTTTTTACTCTTTATAGGATCCATCTGCCTGTCTTGTTTCGACGGTTTGATCTTCGTTATGGGCTCCTCAAAATCATCACCATCTTCATCAGTTATAGTATTTGCCCTCTTTTGTGTTTTCGGCCTTTTTTCAAATCTTGAATTAGTGCTTCAAAATCATCATCATCTTCAACATTTACTTTCTTTGGCCTTTTATTTAACTTTCGAGCTTTGTTTGTTATTATCGACTGAATGGGGGGTTCAAAATCATTATCATCATCAGCACCCCCTACATACATATTTGAAATAAAAAAAATCACACACGTTACTTTTTCAAATCACAACAAGCGTGATTATTTTCATAGCTTGTGTTACCAAAATTCTTATAAAAAACATTTGACCGAGGTAGGTATAAGCAAAAATCATTCACCTCCACCAATTTACATACTAGGCAAGTCAGCAATATCATGTTTAAAAACAGATGAAGATACATAGCAAAAACATGGATAAAATCATGTACTATAAGTGTACTAATGAACATAGCAAGTATAAGTTATGAAATCATGAAAAGCACGAAAGTAACAAGTAGGCACATGTGTTTCACCCCAAAATGTTTGAAAACAGTAAAAGAGGAGTCTATGTACTCATTTGAGATTGCTCAATACTCTTTGAATAACAACCAAGTAATGCTAGAAAGATCACGGAATCAATCGGCACCTAATATAGGTAGCTACGTTAATAAACCGGACCTAAATCGGAGGATCGGATAAAATGTGGTTTCGTAAACCAAATGAGTATAGGAACTCATGTAATATGGTTTAACAAAGCCTGCATTTTAAAATGGAACCTAACCTAAGTGCTTACGACCCATTACGACTCGTTTAGGTAGTTTACGCTACTTCAACGTGTCGTTCACGTAAAACGCGTTCGGACCGCCTAACTAGTCCTATGACAAGTAATATATGCCTTAACATGTCTAATAATGTTGCCTAATCAGTTTAGATGTCAAAATTTAGGTTACATATGCTTAAAATGAATTTATGCGCAAAAAGGACATTTTGGTGATTTTCCTAAGGCATATAAACTACATATCATACAACTAACTAAACGACGTGACCATAAGGTATAACCTCGGAAGGTGATGTATAAGAATTTATACATCTTTTAAACGTCAAATACGCCCCGTTTATGCGAAAACTCTTTGTATTTTCATTGATTTTGGTACTCATTTGAGTTGTTTGTGAAAATATAGGTCCGGGCTTCAGCCCGGTGATGAAACGGAGGCTTTTGGAGCAAAAGGGAGCGAAAATGGAACATTTCAGCAAACTGCCAGATATGGCACGACCGTGCCACCCAGGAGCACGACCGTGCCAGCCACTCCGACATCGGCACTCTCAATCAGCACCATCATCCAGCACCAGCACCATCAAAAATCAAGGGAGCATGACCGTGCCATATGGTGGCACGACCGTGCCAGGTCAATTTTGGCCCCAAATCAGCTTGTTTCCGAGAATAAGTGAATCATGGCTGAGCACTATCTGCTGGCACGCCCAGACAATGCTCGAGCACGGTCGTGCCACCTCGGCAACTTTTGAGCGCGATTTTTCCCAAAATGGTAGCATACTTGGTCAACATTCAAGAAAGTGGCTCTGACACTTGCCAAGCACGATCGTGCCAAAAGGTGGCATGGTCGTGCTATTCTCCCAGCAGCTTAAATACGAGTTTCTAGCTCATTTGGAAGGGAGTTGGAGCATTTTGGTGACTTTTTCTCTCAAGAATCTGGTCTTGGAAGCTTGTTGGAGCCAAGAGGGGGCCTTGAAGAGGACTTAATCACTTGAAGATCTACTCAAACATCATTTAAATCTTGTCTTTAACTTGGTTAGCTTACTAGTTACTACATTATGAACAATTTATGTTTATTTGCACTTGATTTGGTAGTCATGAGCCTTATGGGCTAAACATTTGAGTTGTCTAAACTTTGTTGAAGCTAATGAATATGTGATAACATGGAAGTAGATGTGATGATTGTTCTTGTTAATCTTCATGTTGGTATTTAATCTTGTTCTTGGAGTTCATGTGTATGCTTAAAGTTCTTGTTCTTGAATGTTTGCTCATAAGCATTTACATGTTGTGTTGGAAAGCCCATGTAAAGATTATGATTATTGAATCTTGTTAACTTGTTAGTATGATTCATAGCATGAAACTAGGAATGGTAATTGCTAATGTGATTGAATGATGATTTGAGCATATGTGTGAATTCTTGCATCTAGATTTGGAAAGATCATAAGGATGTTTATGTGGATTCTATAGTTTGCGTTCTTGTTAGTTTGATGATTTAGGCCAAAATTGTTAGCTAGCATGACCATGCTTGTGGTTCATATCAAGAACATGATGATAGTGCCAACTACTTGAAACCAAGTTAGGGTGATTAGTGTGTTGTTCATATTAGTTTTCCCTAATTTGTAGAGTTAGGAGTTTTGACAAATAAATAACTCATGATTAAAGATTAACATCAAATTAGCAACTGAGCTTAAAAGAATAGTTTTTAGGTGATTAGAATGTTAATTCATTTTTAGTTTTCCTAAGAATTATAGACTAGGAAACCTTGATTGGGGACTTAGTTAATTTTAGAGCTTGCATCATCACAACCTCCTTCCCCTTTGTTGTCACATGTGAGTTAGTGGATACTTAGTTTAGGCAACCCTTTCTTAGATATTGTTTCTTGTTAGAATTTTTTGTAGTTTACTTATTTGCATGCTAAGTTAGAAAAAAAATCAACCCAATCATTTGAAAAGGCTTTAAAGTAGCAAAAGTTTGGTATCGAGACACCGCATCCACGGATTGATATCCGGTTCTTACCAATTAGCTATATTACCACCCGACGGGTACACTTGCCCTTTTGTGTGTGTAGTTAGTTTCTAGGTGAAAAACCATTTTAAAACTAAATTTGTGTGAACAAATATCTTCATAAAAATATATATAATTCACGCACATCAAGTTTTTTTGGCGCCGTTGCCGGGGATGCGGTCTTCTTGAAAACGATTCGAGTTGCTTATTTGGCCATTGTGAAAAGTGTAAAAAGTTTTTGTCTACTTGTTTTATTTTACTTTGCTTGACTACTTGAAAAAAAAATGATTATTTGCTAGTTGTTTTTGTTTTTGTATATATTTTGTGCATTGTGCTCCTCCTTATTCCCTACAGGTCGTGCATGTCCTCAACCCCCCCTGCTGATATCGTTGAGCCTTCAGCGGAGCCGGAGCGTGATCTTCACCGGAGGCTGCGGGAGCGGTTTCGCTTGGTAGCCGAGGCAATCGAGGTAGACGCGGGAGGAGACGACTCCTTCTACGAGGTTCAAGTAGACATGGCGGACGCAGAAGAGAATAGGATCTTGAACGAAATTGGAAAACCGTCACTGGATGGTTTACCTGCGAGCATCAATGCACCGACGATTGACAATAATAACTTCGAGATCAAAGCTGGCACCATATCGACGTTGCAGAATGCGATACAGTTTTATGGCAAGGATCACGAGGATCCTAGTGTTCACATTGCGGGGTTTCTAGAGGTTTGTGCAACATTCAAGATTCGTGATGCATCATAAGATGCTATCCGCCTTCGGCTCTTTCCGTTTTCTTTACGGGATGGAGCCAAGGAGTGGCTTCTTTCACTTCCAGCTGGATCTATTACTACATGGAATCAATTAGCTGAGAAGTTCCTTTAGAAATATTTCCCTCCAGAGAAAACTGTTCGGTTGAGAACCAAGATTCTGAACTTTCATCAGGACGAGGACGAGTCTCTTTACGAGGCAAGGGAGCGTTTCAAAGAGCTTATGCGAAAGGTCCCACATCACGGGTTGCCCAAGTGGCAACAATGTCAGATCTTCTACCATGGTTTGGACAGTCAGGGACAGATGATGGTTGATACATACTCGGGTGGGGATATCGGCACGAAGAATGCCACCGAGGCATTTGAGATTCTAGAGAGATGTGCCGCGAAAAACCGGACGCAACAGCCACCAAGAGGTAAGAGTTCTCGGCAGGGAGTTCATCATGTGGACGACTACACAGCCAGCACGTATGGATGCCTTATCTTCGAAATTTGATCGAGTGATGGAAATGCACTCGAGAGGTTCTTCGAGTGGGGGAGCATATCAGGTAGGTGATTTTCAGACGGGAGAGATGTCACACGAGCATGTTGATTTTATGGGAAACCAATACCGTCCTCAAAATAATCCCTACAGCAATACTTATAATCCGGGGTGGAAGAATCACCCAAATTTCAGTTGGAGGCCCGATGCTTCCAATCTGCAGCCACCCGGATTTGCTCCACGTCCCCCAGCTCCAGCTCATGGAGCATATGGTCCATCTCGACCTCAGCAGGGACCTCCCGCTAGTGAGCCTAGTGTGCATGATATGCTTAGCCAGATCTTAGCCGGTCAGAACACTCAAAAGGCCGAGAATGAGAAGCGTTTTAAGGAGTATGACGGTCGTTTCACGAGGCACGAGAATGAGTTGAGAAGCCAAAAGGCTTCCATGCAGACCATTGAGAACCAAGTTGGCCAGATTGCCAAGATGTTGTCTGAGAGACAACAGGGGGGCCTTCCGAGCAACACAGAGACTAATCCTAATGCTACTGCAAAGGCCATCACGTTGAGAAGCGGCAAGACCGCTCAGCCCATCCCTCCGGATGTTCCTACAAAGCCGGTTGATGATGATGAGGTTGACGAGGAAATTGAGTGTGAGTCTCCGGGTGAGGTGCAACAGAGGCGAGTCCCAGCAAGTACCGCACGACCCAAGGAGCCAGTGAGAGAGTATGTCCCTCCCATTCCATATCCGGGGAGGTTGAAGAAGCAGAAAATGGAAGAACACTATGGTAAATTCCTCGAGCTTTTTAAGCAACTTCATATAAATTTACCGTTTGTCGAGGCACTTGCTCAAGTGCCTAAGTATGCCAAGTTACTGAAGGACATCTTATCCAACAAAAAGAAACTTGAGGAGCTTTCGCAGGTGACCTTGAATGAGGAGTGTTCAGCGGTTCTTCAGAACAAACTACCGAAGAAGATGAATGATCCTGGGAGTTTCACTATCCCGTGTTTGATTGGTAGTTTGTCGGTCAGCAATGCTTTAGTTGATCTTGGAGCTAGCATAAACCTCATGCCATATGCGGTTTTTGCTAAGCTAGACTTGGGAGAGGCCAAGCCGACTCGTATGAGCATTCAGCTAGCCGACCGTTCAGTGAAGTATCCTCGAGGCATAGTTGAGAATATGCTGGTGAAAATCGACAAGTTTATCTTTCCTGTCGATTTCGTGATTCTAGACATGGATGAGGACAAAAATGTTCCACTTATCTTAGGTCGACCATTCCTAGCCACTGCGAGAGCCTTGATTGATGTCTGCACCGGTAGACTTACTCTTAGGGTTGATGATGAGGAGGTTACCTTTGACATTGGGAAATCCATGCAACACTCGCAAGGTCAGGATGATACACTCTACTTCATTGAGACTATCGACACATATGTGAGTGATCATCTTCGTGATGCATTCGAGGAGGATGTTGTGGACACACAGCTGCTAGGAGGGGAGGACTTTAGTTCACCTAGGGTGGACCGATTAGTCGAGGAGGTGACCTGTCTGATAGGTCACGCGTCTCCCCCGTGTCCCGAGGTTTTTGAGGTTGCGGATCGCGTTGCTGAGCCTAAAGCACGCCCTTCTATTGAGGATCCACCTTCGGTTGAGCTTAAGGAGCTTCCAGATCATTTGGAGTATGCTTTCTTGGAGGGTGAGACTCATCTGCCCGTTATCATTTCTGCCGAATTGTCGAAGGAAGAGAAGGATCGATTGCTTGCAGTTCTGAAGCAGCACAAGAAGGCGATCGCTTGGAAGATTATGGATATAAAAGGGATCAATCCATCCTTTTGTACCCATAAGATTTTGATGGAGGAGGACTTTAAACCTGTAGTACAGCATCAAAGGCGTTTGAACCCCAACATGCAGGAGGTTGTGAAGAAAGAGGTCATCAAACTACTTGATGCAGGTTTGATATACCCGATCTCTGATTCACCATGGGTTAGCCCTGTACAGGTAGTCCCGAAGAAAGGAGGCATGACAGTGGTGACCAATGAGAAAAACGAGTTGATTCCTACTCGTACTGTCACCGGATGGAGAGTTTGCATAGACTACCGCAAACTTAATGATGCCACGAGGAAGGATCACTTCCCACTTCCTTTCATTGATCAGATGTTAGAGAGGTTGTCTGGCAGGATGTACTACTGCTTCCTTGATGGTTTTTCGGGTTATTTTCAGATTCCCATCTCTCCTGAGGATCAGGAGAAGACGACATTCACATGTCCCTATGGCACATTCGCCTACCGGCGGATGCCCTTTGGACTGTGCAATGCCCCGGCCACATTTCAGAGGTGTATGGTGGCCATTTTTCATGACATGATCGAGGACTCCATGGAGGTTTTCATGGATGATTTTTCTGTGTTTGGGAGTTCTTTTGATCAGTGTCTCGGGAATCTGAAAAGGGTGTTGGCTAGATGTGAAGAAGTCAACCTGGTGTTGAATTGGGAGAAATGCCACTTCATGGTGAAGGAGGGCATTGTGCTTGGGCACAAGATTTCACAGGCGGGGCTCGAGGTTGACCGAGCCAAAGTCGAGACTATTTCAAAGCTCCCGCCTCCCACATCCGTGAAATCTATTAGGAGTTTTCTAGGTCATGCAGGTTTTTACCGGCGATTCATAAAGGACTTTTCCAAAATCGCCCGTCCCATGACTCAGCTCCTCGAGAAGGATGCCCAGTTTGTTTTCTCCGATGAGTGCCTTCGGGCATTTGAGTTGTTGAAGGAGAAGTTGGTGAATGCCCCGATCATGGTTGCTCCCGACTGGGAGCTGCCATTTGAGTTGATGTGTGATGCGAGTGACTTCGCAGTCGGGGCTGTCTTGGGTCAAAGGAAAGATAAACACTTTCATCCGATATACTATGCGAGCAAGACCTTGAATGACGCTCAGGAGCATTACACCACGACAGAGAAAGAGCTCCTAGCTGTGGTCTTTGCCTTCGATAAGTTTCGGTTATATCTTGTCCTTTCCAAGACCATTGTGTACACGGATCATGTAGCCCTTCGGTATCTTTTCAGTAAGCAGGATGCTAAACCGAGATTGATACTTTGGATTTTTCTGCTACAAGAGTTCGATATTGAAATCCGTGATAAAAAAGGGGCTGAGAATTTAGCAGCCGATCATTTGTCTCGACTTGAGCATTCTGAGGAAAAGGAATCTCGTGGGCCTAACATCAATGACAATTTCCCCCACGAGTTCCTCATGAGGATCGAGACTAGTGATGATTCCCCATGGTTTGCTGACTTTGCAAACTACGTAGCTAGTGGCATCCTGATCAAGGGGATGACCCATCAGCAGAAGCGAAAGTTATTTGCGGATGTCAAGCATTACTTCTGGGATGACCCTTACTTGTTTAGGGTAGGAGCGGATCGGATGATCCGACGATGCGTGCATGGTGACGAGGCGAGGGATATTTTACGCCACTGTCACGAAGGACCCACGGGAGGCCACCACGGAGCAAACAACACGGAGAGGAAGGTGTTTGATGTCGGATTCTTTTGGCCGACTATTTTCCGTGATGCCCATGAGTGGGTGAGGTCCTGTGATGCTTGCCAGAGGGCGAGCAACATTTCTGCACGCCATGAGATGCCACAAAACGGCATCCAAGTTTGCGAGGTTTTTGACGTATGGGGGCTAGACTTCATGGGCCCTTTTCCGACCTCTTTTGGAAACCGCTACATACTTGTCGCTGTTGATTACGTTTCAAAGTGGGCTGAAGCACAGGCTTTGCCCACTAACGATGCGAGGGTAGTGGTGAGGTTTTTGAAAAAGCTGTTTGCTCGCTTCGGTGCCCCGAAGGCGTTGATTAGTGACCGTGGGACGCATTTCTGTAATGCTCAGCTTGAGAAAGCATTGTCCCGATATGGTGTGTAACATCGATTCTCTACACCATATCATCCGTAGACGAGCGGACAGGTCGAGGTTACTAATCGGGGTATCAAGCGGATTCTGGAGAAGACGGTTAATTCTAGTCGTAAGGATTGGTCCGAGAAATTGGATGATGCACTGTGGGCTTTCCGGACAGCCTACAAGACTCCTATAGGCACCACACCGTTTAAATTGGTCTATGGGAAGTCTTGTCATTTTCCTGTTGAACTCGAGCACAAAGCATATTGGGCTTTGAAGACAGTGAATCTTGACATGGCTGCTGCGAATGAGAACAGGTTTGTGCAGATTCATGAGATTGAGGAGCTTAGGCACGATGCGTATGAAAGCTCCAAGCTGTACAAGGAACGTACTAAGACGCTTCATGATGCCCGCTTGAAGGACAAGAAAGAATTCCGAGTGGGAGATCGTGTGTTGTTGTACAACTCACGTCTCAAGTTGTTTCCTGGTAAGCTTAAATCTCGGTGGCCGGGTCCCTACACTGTATGGTCAGTGTTTCCTTACGGGACCGTGGAGATAGGCCATGAGGATGGCCGGTTGTTTAAAGTCAACGGGCATAGGTTAAAGGCTTATGTTGGAGGGCCCGTTGACCCGAGTGAGGAGGTTGTTACCCTCCACCCCAGGAACAAATGAATTCGGGGTGGTGAGTCTAGCTGAAGACTCGTAAATAAACTTAGCATGTTTGTGTGTTTATTAATTTTGTTGTTATTTTTGTGTGTGGTTGTCTTTTTCTTTTCAGGTTGCGGTTCGTTCTGGTCGCGAGGGATGTTAGAGCTTGTTACCGGCTCTCAGGTATGTTAGTTCGGTTCATTTTCTTGGTAGGAGATGCTTCGTGAGTGCCCCGGGTTCAAGGAGTTTTTCTATATATATTTCCATTTTCTAAAAAAATAAAAAATAAATAAAAAATAAATAAATAAATTTAATAATCTCGAAAATACTGCACTACCAGCAAAATCTGGCACCACCAAACCCCTTTTGCAGACCAATAATAGAGCCAATTGAATAAAACCCAACCACCACCATCTTTTCTTCATAATTTCATCTCCTTCCTCCTTTGAACCCACTTCAAGCACTCACGGATTCTTGCATCTCCTAGCTTCCTCCAAGAAATTCTTTCATCCCAACATCATTCCAGGTACGGATTCATCCATTTTCCTGTTAGTTTCTTGTGTTGTGATGTCATGTTCTTCATGTTCTTCATAGTTAGTTTTTCTTTAAGTTTTTAGGGCTTGGTCTAAATCACCTGATTCAAGCCCGTTTTTAGTGTTTGTTGTGTTGATTTGAACCACAATGGACCGATTTACAAAACCCCTAAGCGAAAGTGTGAAAAAATCGAGGTTTCCGGGGTGATTTGAGCTGTTTTTCGAAGCCGGGTTCCGACACGCACGGTCGTGCTCTGTTGAAGCACTCTCATGACCTTCAAACCTTCATAAAAACTCCATAATTTTTCCAGAAAATCAAGGTCGCACGAGGGTGCCATCCGGAAGCATGATCGTGCTCTTCATAACATCATGTCGGATATTCATAATTTGCCCAGATCTTCATAAGGCACGAGGGTGCCGTTTTGAGGCACCGTCGTGTTTCTCGGGAAATCGCTCATCTCAGTTCCCAGTTGTCGGTTCGGCACGAGGGTGCCATATGGAAGCACGATCGTGCTTCCCGGGAAATCGCCGAGATCAGTCACCGGTCATCGGCCCGGCACGAGGGTGCCGCTGAGTCGCATGGTCGTGCCTCCCGAAATGTTGGTTCAAATCCGAGCCGTTTACGGCCGAGCACGATGGTGCCTTGGGATGGCACGGTCGTGCTCCTGGGGAATAAAAACCCAGACTTCATAAAATTCCCAGAAACCTTCATAAACTCACTGATTTGCAGGTCTCGCACGGTAGTGCCATATGGTGGCACGACCGTGCCATATTGTCCAGTCCTGAATTTTGTCTGTTTGTTTTGGCTTCTGATTAATCTTGTCTCAATTTTGCAGATGGATCACCCTTATTTGCGGTTCTCAAACAATGCCAGGGAAGGGTACTGTATCCCGAAGGTGGAGCGGTTATGGGGTCGACGGCATCTAATCGAGCCCATGAGGAGGTTGCAAACGGTTGATTTAGACTTGCTCGGACAGACCGAGCGGTTTGATGATCTTATTACACCTCCGTGGTCCCGCCTTTTTGAGATCGCAGAACCGCAATACATAGAGTTGGTGATAGAATTTTTCGCATCGTTCCGTTTCACCTTTCCATGCCCAGATGTTTATGAGAAAAATGTTGGTGTCAAGTTTCGATTGGGAAGGAAATGGCATCACCAATCGATTAGCCGATTCGCTGTGGTGTTGGGGTTATATACGGAAGATGAGATTGATTCTGAGTTGTTTCATGGGAGTTTACAAGATTGGGAGCCAGGCACAGACAAGGCCGCCTTTTGGAATCAAATTACTGTGCCGGGTCGAGTTTGGGAACCTCGGAAAGCCAAAGCTACATGGATCCTCGACCCACTTCACCGGGTCATAGAGCGCGCCATATTCCACGTCATCGGAGGTCGGGGTGATAGCACGGGAAATATCACCACCCGCGACCTTTTCCACCTGTACTGCATCGTCTCCGGCTAACATTGCAACGTAGCCGTCAGTGTGGCAGAATCGATTTTTCGCGGTGTTGGTTTGACACCCACATCGCGCATATGCGGAGGGGCCTTTGCTACAAAACTTGCAAAATACTATCGGGTTTCCTTAAACAATTTGACCGAAGCATGTGACTATGGCCTCCTCGATTTGCAACAGCTAAACTCGATGCACCTAATTCGCAAAGTAGACGGGGTCCCAAAACTTGTGGACAGATTGGGAATCTGGGACCCGCTACCTGCTGATGATGAGACGGATGATGACGATGACGGTGGTGATGGTGGAGATCAGGACGTGCACATGCACGACATCCCAGTTCAGGGACAAGAGGGGGCCGCTGGAGGAGTGGGCCCCCAATTGCAGATTGGACAGGGGTTTGATAGTCCGAACTGGGAGAATGTGTATGGTGGATTTGGTGGTGGAGGTTATGAGCATGGTCCTTACGAGCCGTCAGGGATAGATCTGTGGAGGCGCATGGATGGGCTGGAATTAGGCCAGCAAGAGGTGAGGCGAGATGTCGATCTGATACGCGCGGAGCAACACAGGCAGGGTAACTTCTTGGAAGAGATGTACGAGCAGTCCCGACGCAACATGGACTAGTTGTTTGGTTCGCAGCAACACATCGCGAACTCAATCAACCATCCGTACACACAGCCGCCGCCGCCGCAATTTAGGCGTAGATCCAGATTTGATCGCAGGAGCGACGCCGGTCCTTCGGGATCCGGCGAGAGGTCTTAGTCCTGCTTTCCATCTCGTATTTTTTACTATCATTTCGTGTTTGAGGGGTGTGCCATTTTCCGTCGTACGTACACCTCTGCGTCGTAGGTGTTAGTTTTTATTGCTTTAGTAGTGGTTAAATTAATAAACAAAGGCAAGGGGAAAATGGGTTGGGTAATATTCTTGTGAATTTGATCTTGTTTGCTATATGTGCAGTGTTGGTTCAAACTCTTTGAATAAACGATGAGATGTTGGCTTGGTGGATGGATTGGTAGTTCATTGTGGACGCTCCTTTTTACTTCATATTGCTCCAATTCTAGCCTTTTTGTTTCAGGGGAGTTTTCGTGTTCCTACCTTCCTTTATTTGTGTTGAATTCGCAATTCCATTGCTTATTCAATTTTTTGTTGTACATCGAGGGCGATGTACAATTCAAGTGTGGGGAGGTGGTCTATCGCTTGAGCTTTGTTGTCATATCTCAAAAAATAAAAAAATAAATAAATTAATTAATTAATTAATAATAATAATAATGCAAAGCTCTCTTTTAACAATTTTTGTGGCATATTAATCAAATCAACATAAGTATCGAAATAAGCACCAAATTTTTTGATAAATAAATAAGGGTAAACGCAAAAAGGGGGTTCGCTCGTGTAAGGAAAACCGTCAAGTAACATGTTTTTTTGTATAAAATTGAGCATGAAAAATCAAGTGATTGACCTACTTGTTTGCCTTGCATATTTACCCAATACGCCCGTTTCCGTGAGTTATTTTTGAGCCTTATAGCTTTAGAATTATTTTTGCTCATGTTTTTGCGGGCAAAGATTGAGTGAGCCGGATAACTTTTGCGATTTAGAACTTGTGTTAGGTATGCATTTCGAGGCCACAAAGCAAGAATTCAAGCATAGAAGTGATTGAGGCATTAGGAAACCTTTTTTATTTTCGCCATTTATATTCACCTCCCTACCCATATCATTCCCATAGATAAACCAATTTGAGCCTTTCCCGTTCGTTTCTTTTAAACCACCAAAATATTAACCACTTAGCCAAATTAGCCTTTTATTTTTTGAACCCATTTTTGGTTGGAACCCCGGTTCGGTTGATGATTAACTTGTAGTTTTGTATAGTTCCTCTTTGTTGTTATGTACCCTCATGATCAAGAGTTTTTAGCTAAGTAGACGTACTTAGTTCTCTCCAAAGCATGGGTTATTCTTTAAAAAAAAAAAAAAAAAACACCAAGAAATATAGTTGAAAAAGCCTTATCAAATGGCTTTGTTAGAGCAATTTTGGGAGTGAAAAGCAATACTTGTCGGTTAGCTCTCGGTTAGTTATTATTTAGTTGTATAGTTCTATCTTCTTGTATTTCAAGTTAGTCGAGCCGTCGGGTTACAACCGTTTTAGCCGCTTTTCAAAATCCACTTCCACACCCTTAACCCAAGCCAAGTTACAACCCAATCAAGACCTCATGATTTATGCTATATTTTTGCCGAGTGATTAAATTTGATCCTTCCACAAGCTTATGATATCGCATAGTTATCGTCTTGGCATCGAGTGTTCTAAACATACTCCACAAATTGTATGTGCACCTATATTTAGCCGAGTGTGTGTGAACATTGTGAGGATGCTTGGTGAACTTGTAGGGATTTCCAAGATGGACCATTGCTCATAAGCATATTTTACTTATTTCTTTTCGGTTCTTTCTTTATATCGAGCACTCCTTGATTGTTTTGACCCGAGTTATTTGTTTGTGCTTATGAAATGCTAGTTGAGATGATTGCCATTTAGAGAGTTTCGTTGATTTTAGTTTGCTTGAGGACAAGCAAAGTTCAAGTGTGGGGATGTTTGATGTATAAGAATTTATACATCTTTTAAACGTCAAATACGCCCCGTTTATGCGAAAACTCTTTGTATTTTCATTGATTTTGGTACTCATTTGAGTTGTTTGTGAAAATACAGGTCCGGGCTTCGGCCCGGTGATGAAACGGAGGCTTTTGGAGAAAAATGGAGCGAAAATGGAACATTCCAGCAAACTGCCAGATATGGCACGACCGTGCCACCCAGGAGCACGACCGTGCCAGCCACTCCGACATCGGCACTCTCGATCAGCACCATCATCCAGCACCAGCACCATCAAAAATCAAGGGAGCACGACCGTGCCATATGGTGGCACGACCGTGCCAGGTCAATTTTGGCCCCAAATCAGCTTGTTTCCAAGAATAAGTGAATCATGGCCGAGCACTATCGGCTGACACGACCAGACAATGCCCGAGCACGGTCGTGCCACTTCGGGAACTTTTGAGCGCGATTTTTCCCAAAATGGTAGCACACTTGGTCAACATTCAAGAAAGTGGCTCTGACACTTGCCAAGCACGATCGTGCCAAAAGGTGGCATGGTCGTGCTATTCTCCCAGTAGCTTAAATACGAGTTTCTAGCTCATTTGGAAGGGAGTTGGAGCATTTTGGTGACTTTTTCTCTCAAGAATCTGGTCTTGGAAGCTTGTTGGAGCCAAGAGGGGGCCTTGAAGAGGACTTAATCACTTGAAGATCTACTCAAACATCATTTAAATCTTGTCTTTGACTTGGTTAGCTTACTAGTTACTACATTATGAACAATTTATGTTTATTTGCACTTGATTTGGTAGTCATGAGCCTTATGGGCTAAACATTTGAGTTGTCTAAACTTTGTTGAAGCTAATGAATATGTGATAACATGGAAGTAGATGTGATGATTGTTCTTGTTAATCTTCATGTTGGTATTTAATCTTGTTCTTGGAGTTCATGTGTATGCTTAAAGTTCTTGTTCTTGAATGTTTGCTCATAAGCATTTACATGTTGTGTTGGAAAGCCCATGTAAAGATTATGATTATTGAATCTTGTTAACTTGTTAGTATGATTCATAGCATGAAACTAGGAATGGTAATTGCTAATGTGATTGAATGATGATTTGAGCATATGTGTGAATTCTTGCATCTAGATTTGGAAAGATCATAAGGATGTTTATGTGGATTCTATAGTTTGCGTTCTTGTTAGTTTGATGATTTAGGCCAAAATTGTTAGCTAGCATGACCATGCTTGTGGTTCATATCAAGAACATGATGATAGTGCCAACTACTTGAAACCAAGTTAGGGTGATTAGTGTGTTGTTCATATTAGTTTTCCCTAATTTGTAGAGTTAAGAGTTTTGACAAACAAATAACTCATGATTAAATATTAACATCAACTTAGCAAGTGAGCTTAAAAGAATAGTTTTTAGGTGATTAGAATGTTAATTCATTTTTAGTTTTCCTAAGAATTATAGACTAGGAAACCTTGATTGGGGACTTAGTTAATTTTAGAGCTTGCATCATCACAACCTCCTTCCCCTTTGTTGTCACATGTGAGTTAGTGGATACTTAGTTTAGGCAACCCTTTCTTAGATATTGTTTCTTGTTAGAATTTTTTGTAGTTTACTTATTTGCATGCTAAGTTAGAAAAAAAAATCAACCCAATCATTTGAAAAGGCTTTAAAGTAGCAAAAGTTTAGTATCGAGACACCGCATCCACGGATTGATATCCGGTTCTTACCGATTAGCTATATTACCACCCGACGGGTACACTTTCCCTTTTGTGTGTGTAGTTAGTTTCTAGGTGAAAAACCATTTTCAAACTAAATTTGTGTGAACAAATATCTTCATAAAAATATATATAATTCACGCACATCAGAAGCTTATTCCCTATGCAACTACGGTCACCTAATGTGTTTGGTCAGATCTTAATGAAAGACCAAACGGGTCGGGTTCGAAAGTCTAAGCAGTTGTTTAGACCGCTTATCTTACGACCCTATATAAGCACTAAACCTAAAGCGACGAGCTAAACATGTTAAAACATGTTTAACGAATTTAGAAAACAGGTTTGATATCAAAACAAACGGTTTTGATACCCAAGAATTGTTTGGTTTGCAAAATACGCATAAACGCGTATTTTGACCGAAACTATGACTCGTCACTACGCCTAAATAACGTGGTAATCAGTAGGTATAGTCATAAAAGACTATGACCATCGTGATTACGCTCACGTTACGAAGTTCAAACGAACTTCGTGTTGACCATTGACTGGTCAAAGCAGAAAGTCAAACACTGTTTGACTTTCACGGTTAAAAACGCATAATAGAACGAAAGAAGCTTACAAGAGGTCCAAGCGATGGAGATTTGATCCAAGATTTCTCAGGTGTGAAGGTTTTGAGTCTCCAACTTAGAGAAATCAGAATCAAAGTGTGCTTGGAAATGAAATGGGGTTGGGTATACATAGGTTTCGGAGAACCTTTAAGATCGTTTATCGAAAAACGGGCTTCGATCTAAGCCGTACACATGCACCCCCTGATTTGTGAAACCATGGGCACCCCTAAATTAGCCCATAGATTATGAAAAACCATTTGCAAGTGTTGGAAACAGCTGGAACAAGCTGTTATCAAGTTTCTGCTGTACTGGGGGGCTCTCGCGCCCCGCGTAGGCCAAGCCTACAGCTTACGAGGCCCGCCTAGGCTGGTCAATTCAGCAACAAGTTTCAAAATGTGCAGTTTCAGTCCCTGCATGCTTTTAAGGCCATTTTCGATTCGTTTAAGGCCCGTTAAGCCATTTTCAAGGCTCTACAATGATGCCTAAGCCTAGGGGACATGAAACATGCTCAAAAATATGTCGGATGTCGGTTCGTTTAGCCGTACGATCACGTTATTCGGTTAATTACGACGAAACACAAACGGACGCGAAAAACGATCCAAATTACGCGACGAATGAAATTTTATCATGCCAATCACTAAAATAAAATATTTTAATGATTACATAAATTTTTAGATGTCCGGATGTATTCAGAACGTAATTTATGTGCGAAAATGCAAACTTATGCACTTTTTGACGCTTTTAGTCCCTAAATGACCAAAAAGTTTATTTTATCACACCGAACCCCTCAAAGCCTATTTCTAAGCTATGTAAAGGATATTTAGGGTATGTTTAACTTATGATCATGTTCCGAAATGTCCGTTACAGTACGAATCGTCATACTTTCGCAGTTTGTCAAAATTAGTCCCTGTAAGCGAATAAACTTGATTTTGCCATACTAAAGCCTTCAAAACTTATTTCTAAGTTATGTAAAGGTTATTTAAGATATGTGAAGCATATATTGATGTTCCGGAGCGTTTGTCGCGTTAAACTGATTACGTTTACGCATCGGTTTGCGTATAACTCTTCAGAAAACGATATAGAGTTTGAAATTGAACAAAAATCAAAACATGCAAAATGTCAAACATAAACAAACAAATATTGGGATCAAATAACATTGCTTTATTGATAACTGAACTGTTTAAGGTTTATACAATGATTACAAGCACATATGTCACAAAATTGATGATGATTAACGGTGGCAAAAACGTAATTATCCTATCAAAATACCCGGCTACATCATCTTCTCAAATCAAAATACAAAATTAGAACCCAAGAATCTCGATGAAGTATAAATGTCGGCTCGACGAAAAAATTGATAAAAACGAGTATCGATTTGAAGTGAAAACAGCAATGACGATTACAGCATTAAGAGGTAAACCATTCGTTTTAATCATCTGTTCATCCCTTTTTTTATCATTGGTTTTACGATTACAAATCATGCAGATACTGAACATTCGTTTAAGGGTGAACAAAAAAGTAGCTAAAAGAGAGAGGAGGAGCAAAAAAAGCAACGATCCAGTGCACTCTACGAACATCAATCCAGGTTTTCACTAAAAATACCCAAATTTAGGGTTTGATTTCTGATCATTCGGTTTGGGACTTTATAACTTGTGGTTTGTGAAATTGATTTGGGCACACATGCTTATTGGTATCATAATTTTCCACAACAAGCGTTTGGTCAGATTGATTGTTAGTAACTTGTGTTATTTGATATTGGGGCTTTTGATCATCATCATGTTCACCCCCCTGTTTGTAAACTTGCGGTTTTAGAAAATGATTCTCATAATGATGTATGTGTTATTTGATATTGGGGCTTTTCATCATCATCATGTTCATCATCTTCATCCGTTTTTTAACATGATATTGCTGACTTGACGGGTATGTAAATTGGTGGAGTTTAATGATTTTTGCTTATACCTGCCTCGGTCAAATGTTTTTTTTTATAAGAATTTTGGTAACACAAGCTATGAAAATAATCACGCTTGTTGTGATTTGAAAAAGTAACGTGCGTGATTTTTTTTTATTTGAAATATGTATGTAGGGGGTGCTGGTGATGATGATGATTTTGAACCCCCCCCCCCCCCCCCACCCCACAATCAGCCGATGATAACAAACAAACCTCGAAAGTTAAAGTTAAATAAAAGGCTAAAGAAAGTAAATGTTGAAGATGATGATGATTATGAAGCACCAATTCAAGATTTGAAAAAAAGGCCGAAAACACAAAAAAGATGACAAATACTATAACTGATGAAGATGGTGATGATTTTGAGGAGCCCATAAAGAAGATCAAACCGTCAAAACAAGACAGACAGATGGATCCTACAAAGAGTAAAAAGACGATTAAAGTAGCGGAACAATTAGGACGGAACCAAGCCCGTACTATGCATATTATCATGAGGCATTAAGTCTTAGGTGTAGTCTTTCTGCTTTCTTGGATACAATAAGACAGTTTACAGAAGCACAGATAGCGGATGTCAAAAGCATGGGATGTGGTCCTGTCTTGATATAAAGGTTAGTTATATAAGCACATATCTAGGTTTTTGGCTCCTACGAAACTATGACGAGCAATACAACACACTAAACATCGGAAATCATAAGATACGAATCACGAGAGATTCAGTATATGATGTGTTTGGTATTCCAAAAGGATCAAATCCGGGTACTTGAAAAAAATAAGGTCTCGGAAAGGTGCGATAGTTAAAAAAAATACTGCTACTGATGGGGTCGAGACAACTATTGATGAGTTCAAAAACCAGTGGCCTGACAACAACAGAATTACTCATTCATTGGTTGCAAAAGCTATGAGAAAACAAACAAATGGCGACAGGTTAATCAAGTTAAATTTTTTAGCCTACTGGAACACGTTATTTGTAGAGATTACAAAGTCAACAACAATTAAACAAAGTTTTCTGCTTGCCATTGACAAGAGGAAGACATTTCGAAGCTGGATTGGTGCTTGTTTGTTTTAGAATCACTTAAACGAACTAGGCAAGGTTGGAAAAAACTGGGCCTCACAATACAATGGGCCTGTTGCATTTCTGTCAGTATGTTTTATGAAACATCTTTAAAATGTTAATTAAAACATCATTGTTAATATCATTTGATTTTTTTACACATTTATATGCAGCTTCTGTACACCCATGAATACAACAAAAGGCACCAAATTTTCAATGAAGTTGTCGAACTGCCTATAATAAAGTATATAACATCTCGTATGATTGACGATATGGAAAAGTATATACATACAACAATGGGCCGCTGTCAGATGTTGAAGATTATGTTGAATTTGACAAGGATGAAGAAACGCATGGCAATGAAAACCATCAGCGTGTGGATGATGAAAACCTAAATCGGCGGGATCAACAGCATGCGACAGCCTCGGACAACATCATTACCAATGATCATCAAAATGAATAGGCTCTGACACCCCATTAGAAGACATAAATCAGCATGATCAACAGACTTCAACGTTATTGACATACCTATTCAATGACAACAATCCCATTACACGAGGCTGCTGCAGTACAAGAAAACATCATCGCATTATAAATGACAGATCAGCCTACGACAGATGAATTCACAATACCACCTGTGGATACCACAAAGGTCTACAGAAGAAGAAACAAGGTTGAGAAAGATTCAATCGACGAATGTTACATACCATCGACTACTAATTGGTTTGAGGACTGTAATCCTAGTGATAATATTTCAGAGTTGAACTTAGTTATGGGCATCGGATCGCAAGCGCAAAAACTAATTGACTACTGCAACACTCCGCTTCAACTAACCGGGGTAAACTGCCGAATCAAACACTAAGGGTCTGTTTGGTATGGGGTAATGGAATGGACGGGGGAATGAAATGGACGAGGTAATGGAATGAATGAGGTAATGAAATTGATCATTACCATTCCATGTCTTGTTTGGTTACAATGTGAGAATGGAATGAACCATTACTTTTTGTTGTTTGGTATGGGAGAAAAGACGAAGGAATAAAATTGGATATTGGTAGGCGATGGTGGGCGGCGATGGTGGGTGGGTGATAGGTGGCAGTTGTAGCGCCGACGGTGGTGGTGGGTGGAGACGGTGGCGAGTGGAGACGACGACGGGTGGTGAGAGCGATGGTGGTGGTGGGTGGCGGTGGGGACGGTGGTTGGAGGTGGTAGAAGCGGTGACGGTGGTGGAAGGTGGTAGCGGTGGTGGCGGTGGGTGGTGGTGGTTTGATAGCGATGGCGGAGGTGGGTGGCGACGGCGATGGTGATCGAAGGTGGCATCGGCGATGGTGGCGACGATGATCGAAGGTGGGTGGTGGCGGTGATCAGAGGTGGCAACGACGATGGTGGATGGCTGCGACGACGGTGGGTGGCGGGCAACGACGGTGGCGGGTGAAGGCATTGGCGGCGGCGACGGGT